>OZ020246.1:3612549-3890801 GCA_963971285.1 Astropecten irregularis
TGCACAGGTCAGTTAATAGCAGTATTTTTTACGGTTAAAAAATAACTGTCCCACCATTACAGCCCGATTTTGCTTAAATTCTACGTGTAGATAGCCAAGACATGGTTGTGTAATATACCTGAGTCTTGAAGTGGTAACCAGTTTAATTTTATCATAATGGTTCCTGACCAAGTGGTTTTTTTTTTATTTTTGGGGGGGGGGGGGGGACACGCTTTACACTGTACAGGGTGAGTCCAAATGAAAATGACTGGGGTTAATGGTGTTTTTCAAAACAAACAAGCTGCACTCAAACCTTCATGGAAGCATATGTTTAGGAAACACTTTGTCCTGCTCATTAGAAAACAAAACCAACGAACGAAACAAATTCATCATTCCTAAGAGGACTTTTTACTTTTGAGGCTGGTGCACGTGCATAGATAGATTTCTGTTACTGGCCTGGATGGACTGTATTGCATTGCGTGCTTTCTACTAATAGATAAAGTCCTTCTACACATATTGTAGGCGTCGCCATGTCTCGTTCATCCATAAAACTGACTCCGAGTACGCCCACACGTAGGAGGATTGATTTTCTATAACTTGACCACCTTGTTTACGGATCGTTGTTCTCAGGTTTCCTAATTAATAGGACCTTAAAGTAATTTCGATAAACTCTGCCACTTTTAATGAAGTGTACAGGATTTGCAAGGCCTCCAAAACAAATTATTGATATTGAGACAGAAAAAAAGGACTCAACAGTAAGCAGTGCAAACGGTAATCATGGGAAATCTTTAGTGTCTTTTAAAAAGATCGCTGGTTCGAACGATTTAGTAGCATTTCGAAAGCGTGTTGTAACCGTGAAGGATTCGGAGGGGGTAAGATTATTTCGGCGGTATTTCTGCCATCCAGATGAACAAAGCTTAAAAAGGTACATGAAACAACGTCTGTAAGGAAGTTAAAGACCTTCACTTAGGTTTAAGTACCAAATTCAGCCAAAATGAAAATCTTTGCAAATCCTATATGCTCCCTTTTAGCCCGAATACGAAAAAATGCGTCATTCATTCACACGCATGGTATAAGAATCTGAGTATATTATTATTCTGCTTTCCTTTGTACACTTGAATAAAGATGTGCTGATTATACTCTTCACAACATCAATATGAAGTGGTACAGTTACGTACACAGTGGGTTAACGTTAACAGTAAAAACAATTGTTTATATGTTGGTTTGATGGGAGCTCATATACATGTTTTTGTTACGCTTAATTTGTGTCTAACTGTCTACTTTAAAGCCCTTAACATTATAAGACAAATATCACCATTGTTACAGAAATGATGGTCTACTAGATACATTTAAGTAGGTACATTGATATTTTGATTAAAGAAATAGGAATAAACGTTAACAGGGAACAAGATTGGCCATAATAGTTGAAAAGAAATTAACCTTGTTGGAAAACGGCGAATTAGACATTGGTTTCACATGTCCCTGGCGAAAAAATATTTAGTTTGGTGGATATGTCATGTATTTCGATACTGCAAATTCCACCCTTTCACTGTCAAGAAAGCCGAAGCACAAGTGCAGATAATTTAGTAAAAAATACACATCATTGACTTTTTTATCCAAGTACAATAGTGAATCCCTGAAAAGTTATACAGTACAAATATTTGAAATTATTTCTTAATTGGAATTGCCAAGGAGGCTGATTGATTTCACAATCACTGACCTGTACGATCGAGACCTACATGTATTGTATGCATCTGAATCAATCCTTCTACGTTACAAGTACAACTATTGATTTTCCAATTTGTTTGTGCTGCGACAGGTTTCAATTGTGTACTGTTTTTCCTAATAGATGGAAACCTTCGTATTGCTTGTTTATAATAATACTTATATCTTCTTTTGTTTCTATAGACTTGAGTCTGGTACACGTACTTTGATTTTTCAATTAGTGGCTTACCTTGCATTGCGTCCTGTGCCACTAATATGCCTATATGAAAACCTTCAACACGTATTTTGACGTCAGCTTGTCTCTCCACTGAATATAGAAAGTAAATACGAAGGTTTCCGTGTATTAGGTAAAACCGTACACAATGAAAAGCTTTCGTAGTACAAACAAATCTCCATTCCCCTGCTTTTAACTTTATTCAGCACCCTATGTCCCCTTCCTCCTCTCTTTGCTAATATTAAAAATAAGCATCCGTGACCTGAACCAGTTAATTTTCAACAACCAGTATGCCAGAACCCTTCCCCTTAGAATTCCAAAAACCAAATCATTATGTGTGTATTGACCACCTTTTCTGGAATAATGCAAATTTGTTTTTAAAGAGTACTCTTTCAATTGTTCATATTTTCGGCCCGATTTTGCTTGAATTCTACATGTTGATAGCCAAGACATGGTTGCATCATATTACTGAATCTTGAAGAGACAAATTGATTAATTTTAACATACTGAATTCTACATGTTGATAGCCAAGACATGGTTGCATCATATTACAGAATCTTGAAGAAACAAATTGTTTAATTTTAACATTATGGTTCCGGACAAAATGTTGCGTTTTGTGGGACGCTGTACATATATTGAAGGCCTATATGGTTGTCTCTTCCTTTGTTTCTATACACCGGAGGTTGGTGCACGTGCATAGACAGATTTATGTTACTGGCCTGGATGGACTGTATTGCATTGCGTGCTTTCTACTAATAGATAAAGTCCTTCTACACATATTGTAGGCGTCGCCATGTCTCGTTCATCCATAAAACTGACTCCGAGTACGCCCACACGTAGGAGGATTGATATTATATAACTTGTCCACCTTGTTTACGGATCGTTGTTCTCAGGTTTCCTAATTTATAGGACCTTAAAGTAATTTCGATAGACTCTGCCACTTTAAATGCAGCGTACAGGATTTGAAAGGCCTCCAAAACAAATTATTGAGTTTGAGACAGAAAAAAACGGACTCAACAGTAGACAGTGCAAACGGTCATCATGGGAAATCCTCGTTCATCAGATGCTGGGTTTTTCAAGAAAATCAAGATTTAGTGTCTTTTGAAAAGATCGCTCGTTCCAACGATCTAGTAGCATTTCGAAAGCGTGTTGTAACCGTGAAGGATTCCGGAGGGGAGGGGGGGGGCAAGATTATTTCGGCAGTATGTCTGCTATCCAGATAAACAAAGCGTAAAAAGGTACATGAAACAACGTCTGTAAGGAAGTTTAAGACCTTCACTTCGGTTTAAGTACCAAATTCAGCCAAAATGCACATCTTTGCAAATCATATAATTATGCTCCCTTTAAGCCCGAATACGCAAATCCATGCTGCATTCATTCACACGCATGGTATAAGAATCTGAGTATAGTATTATTCTTATTTATGACTCTGCCTTTGTACACTTGAATAAAGATGTGCTGATTCTACTCTTTACAACATCAATATGAAGTGGTACTGTTACAAACACAGTGGGTTAACATTTACAGTTGAAACAATTGTTTATATGTTGGTTTGATTGGAGCTCATATACATGTTTTTGTTACGTTTAATTTGTGTCTAAATGTCTACTTTAAAGCCCCTAACATTATAGGACAAATATCACCATTGTTACAGAAATGATGGTGTACTAGATACATTTAGGTAGGTGTATTGATAGTTTGATTTAAGAAATAGTAATAAACGTTAACAGGGAACAAGATTGGCCATAAAAGTTGAAAAGAAAGTAACCTTGTTGGAAAACGGCGAATTAGACATTGGTTTCACATGCCCCTGGCGAAAAATATTTAGTTTGGTGGATATGTCATGTATTTCGATACTGCAAATTCCACCCTTTCACTGTCAAGAAAGCCGAAGCACAAGTGCAGATAATTTAGTAACATAAATAGACCTCATTGACCTTTTTATCCAAGTAGAATAGTAAATCCCTGAAAAGTTATACAGTACAAATATTTGAAATTATTTCTTAATTGGAATTGCCAAGGAGGCTGATTGATTTCACAATCACTGACCTGTACGATCGAGACCTACATGTATTGTATGCATCTGAATCAATCCTTCTACGTTACAAGTACAACTATTGATTTTCCAATTTGTTTGTGCTGCGACAGGTTTCAATTGTGTACTGTTTTTCCTAATAGATGGAAACCTTCGTATTGCTTGTTTATAATAATACTTATATCTTCTTTTGTTTCTATAGACTTGAGTCTGGTACACGTACTTTGATTTTTCAATTAGTGGCTTACCTTGCATTGCGTCCTGTGCCACTAATATGCCTATATGAAAACCTTCAACACGTATTTTGACGTCAGCTTGTCTCTCCACTGAATATAGAAAGTAAATACGAAGGTTTCCGTGTATTAGGTGAAACCGTACACAATGAAAAACTTTCGTAGTACAAACAAATCTCCATTCCCCTGCTTTCAACTTTATTCAGCACCCTATGTCCCCTTCCTCCTCTCTTTGCTAATATTAAAAATAAGCATCCGTGACCTGAACCAGTTAATTTTCAACAACCAGTATGCCAGAACCCTTCCCCTTAGAATTCCAAAAACCAAATCATTATGTGTGTATTGACCACTTTTTCTGGAATAATGCAAATTTGTTTTTAAAGAGAACTCTTTCAGTTGTTCATATTTTCGGCCCGATTTTGCTTGAATTCTACATGTTGATAGCCAAGACATGGTTGCATCATATTACTGAATCTTGAAGAAACAAATTGTTTAATTTTAACATTATGGTTCCGGACAAAATGTTGCGTTTTGTGGGACGCTGTACATATATTGCGCCTATATGGTTGTCTCTTCCTTTGTTTCTATACACCGGAGGTTGGTGTACGTGCATAGATAGATTTTTGTTACTGGCCTGGATGGACTGTATTGCATTGCGTGCTTTCTACTAATAGATAAAGTCCTTCTACACATATTGTAGGCGTCGCCATGTCTCGTTCATCCATAAAACTGACTCCGAGTACGCCCACACGTAGGAGGATTGATTTTCTATAACTTGACCACCTTGTTTACGGATCGTTGTTCTCAGGTTTCCTAATTAATAGGACCTTAAAGTAATTTCTATAGACTCTGCCACTTTAAATGCAACGTACAGGATTTGCAAGGCCTCCAAAACAAATGATTGAGTTTGAGACAGAAAAAACGGACTCAACAGTAAACAGTGCAAACGGTCATCATGGGAAATCTTGGTTCATCAGATGCTGGGTTTTTCAAGAAAATTTAGATTTAGTGTCTTTTAAAAAGATCGCTCGTTCGAACGATTTAGTAGCATTTCGAAAGCGTGTTGTAACCGTGAAGAATTCGGAGGGGGCAAGATTATTTCGGCTGTATTTTTGCTATCCAGATGAACAAAGCTTAAAAGGGTACATGAAACAACGTCTGTAAGGAAGTACCAAATTCAGCCAAAATGCAAATCTTTGCAAATCCTACATGCTCCCTTTAAGCCCGAATACGGAAATCCATGCTGCATTCATTCACACGCATGATATAAGAATCTGAGTATAGTATTGTTCTGTTTGCCTTTGTACACTTGAATAAAGATGTGCTGGTTATACTCTTCACAACATCAATATGAAGCGGTACAGTTACGAACACAGTGGGTTAACGTTAACAGTATTAAAAAAGAATTGTTTATATGTTGGTTTGATCGGAGCTCATATACATGTTTTTGTTACGCTTAATTTGTGTCTAACTGTCTACTTTAAAGCCCCTAACATTATAAGACAAATATCATCATTGTTACAGAAATGATGGTCTACTAGATACATTTAAGTAGGTACATGGATAGTTTGATTTAAGAAATAGTAATAAACGTTAACAGGGAACAAGATTGGCCATAATAGTTGAAAAGAAAGTAACCTTGTTGGAAAACGGCGAATTAGACATTGGTTTCACATGCCCCTGGCGAAAAATATTTAGTTTTGTGGATATGTGATGTATTTCGATACTGCAAATTCTACCTTTTCACTGTCAAGAAAGCCGAAGCATAAGTGCAGATAATTTAGTAAAAAAATACACATCATTGACTTTTTTATCCAAGTACAATAGTGAATCCCTGAAAAGTTATACAGTACTAATATTTGAAATTATTTCTTGGTTGGAAATGCCAAGGAGGCTGAATGATTTCACAATAACTGACCTGTACGATGGAGACCTAGATGTATTGTAGGCATCTGAATCAATCCTTCTACGTTACAAGTACAACTATTGATTTTCCAATGTGTTTGTGCTACGACATGTTTGCATTGTGTACTGTTTTTCCTAATAGATGGAAACCTTCGTATTGCTTGTCTATAATAATACTTATATCTTCTTTTGTTTCTATAGACTTGAGTCTGGTACACGTACTTTGATTTTTCAATTAGTGGCTTACCTTGCATTGCGTCCTGTGCCATTAATAGGCCTATATGAAAACCTTCAACACGTATTTTGACGTCAGCTTGTCTCTCCACTGAATATAGACAGTCAATACGAAGGTTTCCGTGTATTAGGTAAAACCGTACACAATGAAAAGCTTTCGTAGTACAAACAAATCTCCATTCCCCTGTTTTTAACTTTATTCAGCACCCTATGTCCCCTTCCTCCTCTCTTTGCTAATATTAGAAATAAGCACCCTTGACCTGAACCAGTTAATTTTCAACAACCAGTATGCCAGAACCCTTCCCCTTAGAATTCCAAAAACCAAATCATTATGTGTGTATTGACCACTTTTTCTGGAATAATGCAAATTTGTTTTTAAAGAGTACTCTTTCAATCGTTCATATTTTCGGCCCGATTTTGCTTGAATTCTACATGTTGATAGCCAAGACATGGTTGTATCACATAACTGAATCTTGAAGAGATAAACAGTTTAATTTTAACATACTGGTTCCGGACAAAGTATTGCGTTTTGGGGGACGCTGTACATATATTGAAGGCCTATATGGTTGTCTCTTCCTTTGTTTCTATACACCTGAGGCTGGTGTACGTGCATAGATAGATTTCTGTTACTGGCCTGGATGGACTGCATTGCATTGCGTGCTTTCTACTAATAGGTAAAGTCCTTCTACACATATCGTAGGCGTAGCCATGTCTCGTTCATCCATAAAACTGACTTCGAGTACGCCCACACGTAGGAGGATTGATTTTCTACAAATTGCCCACCTAGTTTACCGATCGTTGTTTTCAGGTTTCCTAATTAATAGGACCTTAAAGTAATTTCTATAGACTCTGCCACTTTAAATGCAGCGTACAGGATTTGAAAGGCCTCCAAAACAAATTATTGAGTTTGAGACAGAAAAAAACCGACTCAACAGTAAACAGTGCAAACGGTCATCATGGGAAATCTTGGTTAATTCAGATGCTGGGTTTTTCAAGAAAATTAAGATTTAGTGTCTTTTAAAAAGATCGCTCGTTCCAACGATTTAGTAGCATTTCGAAAGCGTGTTGTAACCGTGAAGGATTCGGAGGGGGTAAGATTATTTCGGCCGTATTTCTGCTATCCAGATTAACAAAGCTTAAAGAGGTACATGAAACAACGTCTGTAAGGAAGTTTAAGACCTTCACTTAGGTTTAAGTACCAAATTCAGCCAAAATGAAAATCTTTGCAAATCCTATATATGCTCCCTTTTAGCCCGAATACGAAAAAATGCGTCATTCAATAACACGCATGATATCAGAATCTGAGTACATTATTTTTGTTTGCCTTTGTATACTTGAATACAGATGTGCTGATGATACTCTTCACAACATCAACACAGTGGGTTAATATAACAGTTGAAACAATTGTTTATATGTTGGTTTGATGGGAGGTCATATACATGTTTTTGTTACGCTTAATCTGAGTCTAACTGTCTACTTTAAAGCCCCTAACAATATAGGACAAATATCACCACTGTTACAGAAATGATGGTCTACTAGATACATTTAAGTAGGTACATTGATATTTTGATTTAAGAAATAGTAATAAACGTTTACAGGGAACAAGATTGGCCATAATAGTTAAAAAGAAAGTAACCTTGTTGGAAACCGGCGAATTAGACATTGGTTTCACATGCCCCTGGCGAAAAATATTTAGTTTGGTGGAAATGTTATGTATTTCGATACTGCAAATTCTACCCTTTCACTGTCAAGATAGCCGAAGCATAAGTGCAGATAATTTAGTAACATAAATACACATCATTGACCCTTTTATCCAAGTACAATAGTGAATCCCTGAAAAGTTATACAGTACTGATATTTGAAATTATTTCTTGATTGGAAATGCCAAGGAGGCTGAATGATTTCACAATAACTGACCTGTACGATGGAGACCTAGATGTATTGTAGGCATCTGAATCAATCCTTCTACGTTACAAGTACAACTATTGATTTTCCAATTTGTTTGTACTGCGACAGGTTTGCATTGTGTACTGTTTTTCCTAATAGATGGAAACCTTCGTATTGCTTGTCTATAATAATACTTATATCTTCTTTTGTTTCTATAGACTTGAGTCTGGTACACGTACTTTGATTTTTCAATTAGTGGCTTACCTTGCATTGCGTCCTGTGCCATTAATAGGCCTATATATGAAAACCTTCAACACGCAATTTGGCGTCAGCTTGTCTCTCCACTGAATATAGACAGTCAATACGAAGGTTTCCGTGTATTAGGTAAAACCGTACACAATGAAAAGCTCTCGTAGTAGAAACAAATCTCCATTCTCCTGCTTCTAACCTTCTTCAGCACCCTATGTCCCCTTCCTCCTCACCTTGCTAATATTAAAAATAAGCACCCGTAACCTGAACCAGTTAATATTCAACCACCAGTATGCCAGAGCCCTTCCCCTAAGAATCCCAAAAACCAAATCATTTCCACGTATCTAGAGCAACCTCTCTCCTTCATTGCTGGGTCCATTATACTTAAATGATTTAGGTCAATAAGCAGAGGTTTATTAGCCAATTTCAACAATCTGAATATTGTGGGTTTTTTATGTCAGTGTGTTGTTCTGCCTTTGTACACATTGCTTTCCAAATATAGCTGATCTTGTATTTTTTATCCATACATGTACACGTAAATTTAGTTTTGTCTGCTAGTTACATTGTTTTGTCACTTTAACAACCAGATTCATTGGTCTGGTGATCTCTCAGTTTGACGGTCGGTCTGTTGAATAGGTAGGTCATTTTGTCGGTCTGTTGGTATTTTGTGTCTGTATGATATTATGATCTTATCGTTTCTTCATTGTCTTCATGGATCGTTTAAGGACATTGGTTTTGACACATTGGTGGATACTTTGAATCAATTTGTTATTATGCTATCTTGATCACGTTTATTACCAACTAATAACATGGACATAATCTGTATTATTTTTTACTTTGATTCTGGGACCAGGGGCCGATTTCACTAACGCTTTGCGATCATCGTAAAGCCCAAATCCATCGCTAAACGGAAAATTGCCACGCAAAGTATCGATCGATTTTCTATTTAGCGATGGATTTGGGCTTTACGATGATCGCAAAGCGTTAGTGAAATCGGCCCCTGATGAAAACATCATTAAAGATGAAAAGTGGCCCAAACCATAATGCTTGAAGCAAGTTGCAATAAAAGATCTAAAAAGTGGAGCAAAAGAAACAGCATAAAAAGAACATGATTTATTCGAGAGATTTTGTTAATATCTTTATTCACTTGTTAAAAACATTCAAACTTGATTAGGCAGGCTCCAGTGCCGTAATGTTTGGCTACACGTTTGCCTACCTTGACCGGCTTGAAATATTAGTTCTCCTTGTTTTCTTCCTTTCCTTAATACCACAAAAATAAGGTAGGCAGGTAGGATTAATTTCGATTTGCAATCATGGAGGTATTTGCGTTTAATCAAGGCATAAGGGTAATATTCAAACATTCCTTTTTTCTCGAAAAAAAAATGTACGGTCGCTGCCAAATATTGTTTGCCAAATAAAAAAACAACAGTAGCTTTTATTTCATATTGGTGTATGGGGAAGTTTTCATAATGTCCTAATCTGAATAATTTGTGGAACGGTATAGAGCACTTTACAGGGAAAATGGCTCAACCATGGCTAAACTTTAATTCTATATTTAAGATTTATATGAACAATATTACGATTGGTACAAAAACAACGGTGTACTACATAATTTTAAGTACGTAAACGGGTAGTTTAATTGAATGTGTGAAATGCAATTAGAAGAGACTGTAGAGACTGCAAATTCTACCCCTTCAATGTCAAGAAAGCAGAATCAAAAGTGAAGTTAATTTAGTAACTTAGATATGCATTGCGGCCTGTTCCACTAATAGACGAAGACCTTCTACACATATCGTAGGCGTCGCCATGTCTCGTTCATCCATAAAACTGACTCCGAGTACGCGTAGGAGGATTGATCTCCTATAACTTGCCTACCTTGTTTACCTAACGTTGTTGTCAAGTTTCCCATAATGAATAGGGCCATGTATAATTGTGCTGGGCTCTGCCCATTAGCATCAAGCCTGGATACAGGGGAGGTCTCAAAACCTCGATTCTGTCTTCGAAACGTTCAATTGTAGAACAATTATATCTGAGCTAATTTTATGATAAAACTGTGTATTAAAATGCATTTATCCAACAAAGGAATGAAGGCAATCCACCACTAATTTGCTGTGGACGATATCTGCTTGCCTGGGTTAAGCTGTGGTGATTATATTCTTGACAATATCTTTTTTAAATCATTGCAATTAGGAAGCTGCACATTCGTACAGTTTGATATTACTCATCACTTTCCATACTGACAATGACAAGAAAAGATTGATTGGACTATCTCATGCATGCCTCTCATCATTTCCTGCTGAGCTAAAGGCCCTATAGTTTTGGCTGGAGTCTGCTGTCATCCGTATCACTAAAAAGCCCGAGTTCTAGGACACACTCACATTTGTACTGTATACCAGCATTGTCTGAAGAAGATGTTTCAAAGAAAACCTTATTCATGTACACATCACGTGACTGTCATCACGTGAACAGTTCTAAAAGAAAAACACACCACCGTGTCGGCAGTAACACAATTATTCAAACATCTTGTACATTATTTTCTTAGCAGATAATTGGATAACCTCCTTAAAGGTATAATACATGATTGGAAAAGGTGACAAAAACGGCACTTGCACTATACCTGATCCAGCATGCACGTGAAATAATAAACGTGTGAAAATTTGAGCACAACCGGACATCCGAGTTACGAGAAAATAGCGCAAACCCATCGATTTTTCTCTACAAATGGCATGGTTTTATTTTAATTCAGGATCAAATTTGTACTCGGTCTTCGTTTGACTAATAACAGGATAAGTACACCAATTCAGCCGGAAATATTTCAATAGTAAGTACCTGCACAATCATCATATTCTTTCAGTTATACGTTAATTTCTATTTTTGGTATGTTACCAATCCTGTACTATATAGTTTTGATCTTTGGTTGACATCAAAACTGAGATGAGGGGTGAGATTTGAAAATACTGTGAATGTTTTAACTGTATTCTACAGTTTCCGATGACGGTATGAAATGAGAAATTCACAGGTTTGGTTTTATTCCATGACATATCAAATCATGAGCAGTCTGCAGCTGTTTTGTTTTCCACTTTTTTAACAATCAAGGGTTTGGCCTTTAAACTTCGCAATTTGACTACAAAGAAGAACAGCATAGTTGAAAATAATATAGGAATACTTTATTCTTGTGAGTTAACCAAGTACACTTATTAATTGTACAGTAGTAATACTTTTAATATTATCCTGATTGGAAATGCCAAGGAGATTTCCTTATTACTGCCCTGACTGTCACGAATTGCGACCAAGTATATTTATATTGTAGGTCTATGCTTGCATTTTTTTTTACAAACCTTTGTTACACGTACAGGGATTGATTTTCCAATTAGTGTCTACTAAGACAGCTTTGCATTGTGTACTGTTCTACCTAATAAATCAGAACCTTCTACACGTATTACATGTATATAATGCTTGCCCTTCTGTTGTTTCTATAGACCTGAGTCTGGTACACGTCGATATATAGTTTGATTTTCCAATTACTGGCCTGAAGGACTACCCTCCATTGCGTGCTGCTCCATTAATAAACCTAGATGAAGACCTTCTGCACATATAGTTGAAGTCTACTTGTCCTTTCTCTCATCTACATACCATAACCTCCACTCCCACCTTTTTATACTTCCGCTGCCAAAAAGTGGGATCGGTCTACCAAACCAGAAGCAGAATTTTCGGTTGCCTAATACGGTTACACAATTAAATTTACCCCATATTGGTATATGGGGAAGTTTTCTTTATATCCTACTCTGAATACTTTTTGGAATAGTATTAAACACTTAAAAGGGAAAAACTTGCTCACCTATTGCTTAACTTTAACTTTAACATTTAATTTGATCATGATAATATCAAAATACTATTGCTACAAAAATAATGGTCTCGAAGGAAGTCCTAAGTAGGGAATAGATTTTTTTTTTCAAAACCTTTCTTCAAATCCAAGTTAGACTGTTTGAAATGCTAGAAAACTTTAACGGGGAACAAGAATGAAAGATTCTTAGGCAAACTAATTCAACAGAAAATACCTTGTTTCACACAGAGAGTGTTTGGCATGTCTAGGTGAAAACAATGTTTGGTTTATTTGATGATCATTATATTTTGATACTGCCGACTTTTGCCTAAAAGGCTACTTCAAATAATACCCGTCACTGCCTAAAAGACGAAACAAAGGTGATGATAGTAATATATATATATACACACCACGGACATTAGCATTAACCAAGTACTAAAGTGTATTCCTGAAAAGATGCACAATGATATTTTTTTACTTATTACTTGAATATAAATGGTAAGGAGGATGTTTGATTTCTTATTTACTGACCGACATGCATTGTGGACTGTTTCACTAATAGATGGAGACCATGCTTGCATCTTCTTTATTTCTGCGATATTATCCGGTACACGTACATATATTGATTTTAGTTAGTGACCTGTATGGACTGCCTTGCATTGCGTCCTGTTCTACTAATAGATGAAGACCTACTCTACTCTACTCTGCTTTATTTTCTCATCCGAGTAGACCTACACGTAGAGGGATTGATTTTTCTATTATTTGCCTACCTTGTTTACTTATCGACGTTTTAAGGTTGCCAGATGGATAGGCACTACACAATTGTGCTCTACTCTGTCAGTTGCCCATAAGAATCAAAAGCTTAGACACACACCGTTGGACTGCGCTCTTTCGCATACATGATCTAATTGAGAGGTTTCCAAACCTGGATTCAGAACTATTACTTGTACTTGCGCATACAGAATAACACTGACGCTGTCTTCTAAAGACTGAAAACCAACCAGCTATTTGCCGTGGATGGTATCCGTTGCCTGTTTAACCTGGAGTGAAGCTTTGCCGATTGGACTCTCTTGTCAAGACGAGACGGAAGAAAAATTCACATCAAGCTGATTGGAATTGACCGTCAGTTTTGAGATTGACAGAGTTGGATTATTGAGAGATTTCAATCACATACAAGCAATGTCAATCATGAAGGTAACCATTGCAGTCTTGTTCCTCACTTTTGTGGCAGGAAACTGTCGAGGGGAGTGTTTGACTCGATTCACTCCCAATTATTATAAGGCCAACAATCGTGCTTTGCTACATCATGTATATCAAGCAAAGACTACATATTCAGCATTGATTTGCGGCAGGGATTGCTCGATGGATCCACTGTGTGCGTCATTCAACTACCAAAAGAGCAACCATTACTGTCAGATGAATAACATTAGTAGGAATATAGATCCTTGCAACTTCGTTGAACTACAAGGAAATGCCTACTTTGACAATAACTATGAAACGTCATTGTTTGTAGCATATTTTCATGCCAAGTACGAAAGCTGTCAGATGTTGCTTCAAGCTGGCCACTGTGACAATGGCATTTACACCATCTATCCTCTTGGAATGAGTGAAGGTATGCAGGTTTACTGTGATATGACAACATCTGACGGGGGCTGGATCGTATTTCAGAGGCGTCAAGATGGCTCTGTTGAATTTTACCGTAACTGGACTGACTACCAATCTGGATTTGGCAATCTGTCGGGTGAGTTCTGGCTTGGGAATGAAAAAATAAAAACAGTTTCGGAAAATGGACGGTGGAAGTTGCATATAGACATGGGAAACTGGGAGGGTATGACTGCCTGGGCTGAGTATGATAATTTCAGAATCGTAGGTGAGGAATATACACTTAACATTGGCTCTTATAATGCTATGAGTACAGCAAATGACTCATTAACAGTGCATAATGCACATAATTTCACAACAATGGACCGGGACAATGATGTCATGGAAAATGATAATTGTGCAAATAGAAAGGAAGGTGCATGGTGGTACATTGCATGCTTTCAATCTCACCTCAATGGCAAATACTTCAATCAAGGCAATGTAGGGCGTGGTGACGGTATACAGTGGAAGGCTTGGAAAGGGAAATCTTATTCCCTGAAGGAATGCAGCATGAAAATACGAGAAGTCATATAAACAAAATAAAATACACTGTTTCAGCACATCACCAAAATCCACCATTTTGATCAACATTTAACAACATATTTACAACGTTTTTCTTTCCTTTGACAAACCTATAAAAAAAAAGTTTCAATAAACCAAGATATTCAGTCCTTTTATCAACATTCGTATCAACCAACATTTATTTGGACTGAGATGCAAATAAAAGTTTGCATTTGTTACTATTATAGCAATGGAGCATTCAATCATATTTGAACATAACTGGATGAATAGTTTAGGCGATGCAGGGCGTAAACTTTAACCAGCCCTACCCCTTTAATATGTCAATGAATAATGATTTGGACATTTGTGGAAATCAGATTTACAAACCTATTTTGATTAGAATTGAGCATGTCACGGATTTTGCTCTAGAGCTTGTTAGACTCAGAGATTGTTTGAATATAAGGTTTTGGTAGGATAAAACATTCAATAATACTCTGCTATGGATTATTATGGATTATTTCTTTGTATATTCTTCATGCAAAATCCATCCAACCAACTTTATATACCAAAGAGCAAATGCTTGCAGCTTTATTAGATTCTGACAAATTGAAAGGTCCTATCAAGTTCACCTTTAAATTCAATCATGGGTTTATTGATATAGATCAGTTTGTATTTATAAATAGATGGCCAACTCCAGCGTGAGTGAGGGGACAATTAGAAGCAACTTTTTTTATCATAAGCTTGAGAATATTTCAAATTCCAATTAAAAAAGTCATTGAAAGGTGAACAAAGAAAAAATTACTGTAGCGGTATTCGAACCGTCGACCTCCTGAATACTGTACAGGCGCTCTACCAACTGAGCTATCCAGCCCTACGTTGGTAGTGTCCCAAAAGTCAATTATCTGTGTTCGTTTGGCTGTCAGAAGCCACGAAACCACACACATACTGCTATATCCCAAGGATCATTTTATCGGATCATTTTATCGGTACACGCAGCAATGCTGCAACATGTAAACAGTACATGGGGATCACTAAAAGAGGATACGGTTTTTTGTTAGATATTTCTGATGCATTATCGCTGTGTTCAAACATTTAAAACTAACAAATAATTTTTGAAAATTACTTGTTCTCCCAGAGTGGGTCACATCATATCAGTTATTGGTTTTTATTAACATTGATATATCAATATTGACATTGTGATGTCATCTAGATGGAGATATGTTTTATGTATTGTGCATGCTTTTTGCATGATTCATTGAAATATAAAAAAAAAAAAATGTATTAGTGATAGAGTTATTTAATGGTAGTGTGCGTCATTAATCACGTAATCTTTGAAGTCATAAAAAAAATCATACTCACTGTTGTAAATTATTTCAGGAAACAATAGAAATTTGGCTTTCAGACAGAAAGAAAAGAATGATATTATTGATGTTCATCAAAAGTGAGCTTGAACTTTAAGTACTGCTATACAGTGTGTAAAAAAAACACGATACCCAGTTTCAACAAAATATGAACAGAAATTGGATGTTTTCAGCTATTCGATTTTTAGTCTGTCGCATTCAATATCTCCATGCAAAAATGTTATTTAAATGCAATCCATTCATGCATCATCGAGCAATTACTGATTGTCTATAAAAGTCCACTTTCCTGCCATTACAATTGAGTTTCTCAGTTGTGATCTGTAAACCTCTCCTCGATGTGGCCGCCCACACAAATAACACTAAGATGACCACAACTGTCACTTATTTGTACAGGTAACAAAAAGTAATTACTCACTTTGCATGAATGGATTGCATTTAAATTTGGTCAGAATTTACCCAGTGAAATAGTGCATGCAATAGACTAAAAATCAAGAAGCTGAAAACATACAATTTCTTTTCATAATTTTTTGAAAATGGGTACACATTGTATGTAGTGTCTTTGTTTTACATGTTATCTGTGGGTTGAACAATTATACCCACTGATTTCATCATGCGCAAACCAATAATGATACTGGAAGTATGTTAGAAGACACGGTCTAACTTTGGTATTTTGAAATTGTTGTTCGAGTATTGTCTAAATAATGTGATAGCCTTGGTGATGTCAGTTGATAATTTAATGCAGTACTTTTTCTCTTATTTAAATTAAAGACAAATTGTAGGAAATTGAAATTTATGAAGTTAATGAAATATATTTAAATGTGTTTACAGCCATTTGGCAGTTTTCAATCGATGATGGATCCAAGGTTTCAAGATGCTATTTCCTGAGGTGTCTTTGATGAGTAAACCACGTGACCACAGCCTTTTTGAACTAAACTTCACAGGGCAGAACACTGGAATGCAAAAGGCGGTTACGTGAGGATCAATATTGAAAAAAAACAGAAATGACTCATGCGATAGCATCTTTATTAACAACATTTCAATACATCTGGAAATTAAAAGCTAGAAAAGCATTTGAAAAGAAATGCCAAATGTGGATTGTATTTTTTTAATCAATTTGCGAAGCGGGAAATAAAGACCCGTATACTTTGGATCCATCAATGATTTACAAATATTTGTTATTTGAATAATTATTGGTCTTTACAATGATATTTGCTTTGGTATTTGATTTATTTTTAAATGCTCATTTCAATTTAGCACAAAATGATAAGAATTCTAAACATTTTTTTAGTTAAATTTAAGCATTAGCATTTTTGAAAACTTTAAATGCAACTATCCTCACTAAATATAATTTCATACTGAAAGTACAAATGCAAATGATCCATATTTGAAATAAGTTATTTTACGCTCAGCAACATATAATTATGTTTTTGAATTATGTTTTTCTCAATGCACAAGTATGTTTTTTGTCTTTTCCCTGAAGGATATGAACCATATTGTTTGTGTTCCATTGAGTCGATAAATATTCTGTTAATTAAAGATAGTATCATACTTTGTTCGGAAACCAAAACAGAAATGTTCTCTGATATACATATACCTTACGGGTTATAACAATTGTGTTGTAAAAAAACATACCCTTAAAATTTGCTCCTCCTGAAATGGTCTATTTTTAAAGAATTAGTAAAAAACAACGGCCAAATTTTGTTTATCTTTAAAAGATAACATTGAAAAGATTAAGTAAATTCTGTGGACGTTTTTCAAAGTTTTCACAAAGTCGGCCCCGTATGGGGCTGAGAATTTTATAGATGATTATTACTGTATCCTTCTTGATATTTTCCCCATGAATCTGCATTTCGTTGATAAAAAACAAAGCATGATATTACCTTTAAAACCAAATTTACAGTTACAATTATTCTGAGCATTTTAAATTTATCATGTTTTATTACGGTCCTTATAACAAATTATATATTCATAATAGTTAGATATTCAAATGTTATGTCAATCAATTTCTAACACTTTGAATTAATAAGTTTACATAAAGTTTAATCAATGATGGATGCAACTCACCTTAATACTCATTGTTATTTCAATGCAAAAAAAAAACTTAAAGATAGCATTTTTGGTTATATGAAAATTAATTTATATAATTATGTGATAAAGGTATAAAAAATCTGCTTTAAAAAGAAAAAAAGAAAATGTATCTAACATGAAGATATGGAAAGACCAAAGACGTTGGATCGATCAATGATTAAACACTTAAATCAGTGTGAATAAATGGATGTTAAATGTTTTTTTTATAAAAGTACCACATGTCAACTACACATACTGAGATTAGGAAATGCTAGAGATATGGATTAGGCTCAAATCAACTTATTACCAGTAACTTTTTTGTGTTGAATTATTGAAATACTGGTATCAGCATAAATTACAAACCTGTCAATTGCAAGTCGAAAATGTTTTTATAAGAACATTGAAGAATCTATGCCTTTAAGGTCTTGATTAAAAGGACGACACTGATATTCATTCCTTGGGTATTATCTTAATATACATGACAGGGAACCAATGTCATTTCAACTTACCCTCAAAAGCAATATTAAAATTATAAAGTATTTAAAAGAAGATTTGAAAAATATTTTGATATTTTAAACCAGACACAGATTTAACATTCTGATAAAACAGCGGTTTTATCTGCCATTTGTGTTGCTGCATTAAACATTATTTTAAATTTTATAAATCCATGAATATATGTTTTCTCTTATTTTTATTATTGCCTTTACACAAGTTATGAAAAGAATGATCCCAAATAATATAGTTTGTAAAATGATGGATATTTTGAAATAAATAAAGCATTTATTGACAGTGTGGTAAAAATTAATTCAACTTTGTTTTAATTTGTTCTTGTCTGTGTACTTACACGTTTTCATCATTTCGTACAATTAATATGCATGATTATACTCTTCTTTGTTTTGGATATGACTCGGTCAATCCATAAGTGATGTCAAACATTTAGCAGGGGTACAGGGTACACAATTACCCTTTACAATGGAGCCCAAACAAATTAGCACAAAGCTGTCTGTATCTTGATTATGTTCAGTGCCATTAAAACGTGAAAAATGATCAATTAGTTGGAGCGGGATTCATTAGGAGTACCAGAGCGGAGGTCGCTGGTTCGAATTTCGCTCCAGTCATTTTTTCTGTGTTCACTTTTAAATGAATTACAAACCAGGCAGTTTCTGTTGAAGTTATTTGGTGATCTATTGGTTATTAATTACCGTCAGAGGGCGGCAGAGATTTCATATTGAACTGCCTAGTTTGTGGTTCTGATAACAAAATTGTGTGGTGTGAAAGTCGGAATCGATATCGGACACAACTAAACTTTTCTGCTGCTCCCAATCACACTATGTACTAAAAAACAACGGAAATCCGTGGCAAAGGGTTATACCCTATTATTTAGCACGCGACAAACATTGCTCAAAGTCATGAAATGGGGGACTTTTGACCTTCGTCAATCTCAAGAGGGCGTGCTTCACCAGGCTTGGAAAAATATGTCGATTTTGTTGTCATTTTTTTCCGCAATAGTATTCGTTGAAAACACAACCGGCGTAAATAGTCGCATGAAAACGCCTGGTACATACTGTGTAGTTGTGGTGGCAGTGGAGGTCATAAGTTCCCCTAGTTTAAAAGGCTAGACGTTGTCATCGTTCATCGTAAGATGCTCGATAACCCGCCACCACGAGAGGGCGCATCATGACAAGCCACTGGCCATTTACGACTTGACTTCAGTAACAAAGTGTAGACGAACTTCGTATTCTCCCACCCAGAAAACAGGGAAAACTAGTACGAGGGCGAGAAAATTGTCAGCAGCAATGTCAAAATGTTAATGTTGCAAAATTCGTTGTTTTCAACAGTGAATTCCCAACCGTGTCGAGGATGGACTGAGTTTGATAAATGGTGTTGATGCGTTAATGCATGAAAGCACTGTCCAAACATGGTGTATTCTCATTTGCATTTTGCATCATTTCACTTCTGACTTTGCCCTTTATTCAGGAGAAATGCACATTCCATGATTACATAATCACAACAAATGACACATGAGGAACATTTAAGCTTTCCATTTATACCAGTTACAACGTTCATAGATCAGTAACAAAAAGATATCATCCCTCAAACGTTGCAGAACTTTTTTAGGGGTTTATATCAGCTCTAATTATCTTTTTTCCCACTCTTTTCATTTGAAGGGGTTCTTAGAGAATAACCCTTGGGGTTTTTAGGGTCAATGGCCTTCGATTTCATCAATACTTTCAACTGGCAAAGCAGCCATTACACAATTGCAGATCTTGTAATAATTGATATTGACCTGGGGTGCGTTCCAAACGTTTTCAAACCGGAACGCGCTGTTCGACAAACACGAACACAACGTTCGGCTTACATAGCTAACGGTGTAGAGGAGGTGTTTGCTGAAGTTGGCTAACTACATTGAATGAAAGATGGACGCAATACGCAACACGTGTTCACCATTTGTTGCGTGTGCGTTCCAATTAAAAATCCAAGCGCAACGCAAACGTCGCGTACATGTTCGCGTATGTTCGCTCAAAGGGAACGCACCCCAGGGCCATTCCTGAGTCATTATTTCTCCTTCAAAATGAGAAGAATGTATATTATTCCCCTATAATATATTTGTTATGACAAATGCAAAAACAAAATGAACATATCAATTTTCTCCAAGAAAACAAATCAATGTGTTTTAAACTGCTAAACGTCAATTCATAGGAATGGTGTAAACTGGAATCAATGACTACAAAACTACCTGTTCTCTACCAGCAATTGTGATCAATTGTCATTCCAAACACGGAGCTGGAAACCTACATGGGCCGTATGCTGAAAATCCCAACTTCTTTTAGGCAACCTGATTTTTTGCACAGATTGTACCAATTCTAAGTGGTCCATGGTTTTAGCCAAATGAAACAAATCTCATCTCCCACATAACCCAATGTGCTTGGCTTTTGGATCGAGGATTACGATCATGATTTTCTGAAAAGTGGATGTAGTAAAAATAAGGTTACAGCGGTGATACCTTGTAATCTCTTCTGTGAGAGTGTGTGGTTCTGTATTAGAAAAACCGGTGGTATTTTCTTGACGTTCCGAAAAGTGTGCTGTGTTCATCCTCTGGAGAGTCACTTGGTTGCCTGACTTGTAGTACTGCAGATAGGTGAAATATTCAGAAGTATTGTGGGTTTGATGAAACAAGCATGAAACTTGGCAGACTGTTAAATAAGGTGCTTGAGAAGATATTTAGCTATAGGGCCATCTCAGATTTCACCTGTGACAAAAATGGCGGCCATTTTCAAAATGGCCGTCAAAATGGCCGCCATTGCTTATCCTTATTCTTTGATTTTGTAGGTTAAATCATTTCTATGAGTTGGAATGCTTTTCCTTTTAATAATACATCATACATCAGTAATTATACTGTCCACATAACGGTTGAAATGGCAAATTATTACTTGTTTGAGCTTTTAAACAATGATTTATTAACATTTGTACGTCATGTTACCATTGTGATATCATAACCACTGTAACTGCCTGGCACTGTACAAAATGGCTGCAAATATATCTTGTTGAATATCGCATTAGCATAGCAATGGTGCTCTGTGCACTCTTTTTTGACATGCCATGTCCCCCTCCTCCACTTTTTAAAGTTGGGAACATCATAATGGTCTGCTCTCATCCCCCCACCCGTCACTTTTTTGAAGCTCACATGATAACATAAATGTAGCCCTAACCAAAATGGGAGTCATTGTCACCAGATGGATGGTCTCTTGTTTGTTATTCACTTTTCTTTTGGGTAGATAAATTGTTTATCTCTTGACAACTAGTCCCTTGGTTGTTGGTATGGAATGGAGTGGGTTTTGGTGGCTAATCATGCCCATTCCTAATACACTCCAGACCAAAGTTATAAACCAGACTCCAGATAAACTACAGACATTTCCATACTGACTGCTGCTTTTAAAACTACACTTAGTTTGACCTGTTCCTTATTCTATATAAAGACGCACACCATTTCTTGCTCCGTGATAAAATTCATAGTTTCGTGATCGATTACTGAGGGTTTTCACAACATAATTGGTGAGTTTCTATCAGTGTTTTATTGTTTGACACATTGATTACTAAATTGCTAAATGAGGATATTTTAATTCCCATAATTTCTCTTGAAATTAACAGGGTATTGGGGAATTGTTTCTCCGTATAATTGTCTTTTCACAAATTAGGCCTATATGTCTTCACAATGTTTATATTGTAAATGCTCCTTGTGTATGGATTAATTTGAGTGAATATTTTAGGCGATGATTATGTTAAAGAAAAACATGAGTGTTGCAAGTGGTAAATTTCCTCATATGCCATCACACAAGACCACTGGTGTCGATTTGTTTTCATGTTTTTGGGGGATGATTGGTGATCGTGTGTCCTATGCGAGAGATCGAAGCGAGCGAGCGGGGGAAGGTGGGATACCCCCTCCCAAACCAGGGACTTATTAATAAAAACAGAATCAACAGTCGCATTTTAGAGCATTTAAAAACATATTCAGAAGAATTAAACATAGCATAAATTCACTGCGAAGACTCCAAAAACAACAATCATGTAATATTTCTATACAATAAACTTGAATGACGTTCAACCTCGAAATATTTGGGGGATGATAATACACGCGATCCCCCACCTCAAATATTGGGGGGATATATCCCCCCATCCCCCTGGGATCGACACCCATGCACAAGAGCTAGAATCCAACAATGTTGTGGTGCCCTGGACTCTACGCAATTAGTCCTTCACACTTCACGCTTCCTTTCACTTTACTCTCTCCCCATTTTAGAAGGGATTGACGCCCTTGTTCAAATAAGTGGTGCGAAAAAGCTATATTTCCAATAGTAAATCCACATGAGTATGTCATACAATAGAATGCAGGTTTAGATTTCTGCAAGTGCTTTCAACACTTTTATTTTTGAACATCTTGTCCAAGTTACAAATTACATAATTGTGTGCAACCCGAAAAACATTGCAAAACATGACTTTACCCATATATCAGGCTTTTTTTTGTAAAATTTACAGCTTACTTTTCCTATATTCTGCTACCAAATGAAAGAGGATTTTATGGGATACAAACGACATGCACAAAGTTTTTTTTTTCAACATATTTCATACCAAAAATAGAGTTTGAAAATGACCAGAAGCCCACACGTCATGTTTGCCCTGTGTGTGAAAAAAAATAGGACTGGGGAGTAAAGTGCGTGTTAACAATACGGGCACCGTGGGCTGCATGCAGATAAACAATGTGGGGCTGAAAGGGTTAATGATACAGATTCCACCAATCACTTTCACATATTTTGACCAATTTTTTCAGCTTTCCCATAGAATTGATTTAACCTACAAAATCAAAGAATAAAAATTAAGTAAAGGGGGCCATTGGCGGGTGGGGGTGGGGGATGAGAGCAGACCATTATGATGTTCCCAACTTTAAAAAGTGTGGGGGAGGGAAGGGGGACATGACATGTCAAAAAAGAGTGCACAGAGCACCATTGCTATGCTACTGCGATATTCAACAAGATATTATTTGCAGCCATTTTGTACAGTGCCAGGCAGTTACAGTGGTTATGATATCACAACGGTAACATGACGTACAAATGTTAATAAATCATTGTTTAAAAGCTGAAAGAAGTAATTATTTGCCATTTCAACCATTATATGGACAGTATAATTACAGATGTATGATTTATTTTCAAAAGGAAAAGCATTCCGGCCACCCATAGAATTGATTTAATCTACAAAATCAAAGAATTAAGATAAGCAATGGAGGCCATTTTAGTCACAGGTAAAATCTGAGATGGCCCCATAGCTAAATATATTCCCAAGCACCTTATTTAACAGTCTGCCAAGTTTCATGCTTGTTTCATCAAACCCACAATACTTCCACCTATCTGCAGTACTATTGGAGGATGCTGGTTATAGGTGCCAACTATGCACTGGAGTGGAACGGCTGGGCAGTGTTGGATCCTACTGGATGAATTATTACACCTTTTCTTTTCAGTTACAAAGCGCTGGCTACAACGCAATCGGGTTGTCGGTATTACCGCCCTCGACTGCCAGCCACACTGGCAATCCATTATGATTACGGAGCCTGAGATCGAAAGTGTTTGGTTTTTTGTGGAGGGAGGGTAACCGGAGGACCCGGAGAAAAACATAGCATAGCATTTGAAAGAACCAACACACAACTTTACTCACATATGACCCAAGCCATGATCGAACCCGGGCCACATTGGCGAGAGGCGAGTGCCTAACGCACTGGTCACCTATGTCCCCCAATATGAATGGCTACTAAGTGTGTGTACTGCAGCATGGCAGATGGTATCTAGAAATGTTGGGGGAGGAGTTGGAAGCCGTGGGTATAGGTGACCCATTGGCTTGTTGTAGTATTAAGTGGTACCAGATGCTGCTGATGTGGAAGCCATTGTCTAGGGGGAGTGTGTTAATATTGTGGTTTTGAAAATTTCTATCGCTTTCCTGATACGTATTGGGTACCATATGTTGAGTGGAATGATGGGTTGAGCAGCTTGCCAGTTGGTGCACTCACAATTGTCTGGCAGGCGCATGCATAAAAACTGTGGATTTGCAATATTAATACAATGCAGTACAATGAGTACATTGATTTGTCTCACTTTTGGTTTATGTTGACAGCGCTGCATTATCCGTAATAACGCCAAATAAATGATGGTCGACTCTAGTTTCTCATGTAATGTTAACAAGAGTCACGTGGTGCTAAATCTGGCCATCTGTTTGGTCGAGAAGCTTCAAATCAAATCGACTGGTTATACATGCTCTGCAACCAGTCTACCAGGACAAAATACTTTCAAGAATGAAGGCCACACACGAGTTTCATGCATAACGTTTATTATAAGTTCCCTTCAACCATTTATGGCTAAATGCCAGATAATTATATATTGGAAAACAAGAAGAGATTTCTATGGTAAATATCGAAGTAAAACCCACAGTAATACCTAAATCATTGCGAATGATTGTAACGGATTCGTAATACCTACTGGATGCTTTCTACATTCTTCAAGACAACCATCGGTGGGTGATGGACAGGCTATGACAGGTCTTGTTTATTTGAAGAACAAGGACAAAATTAATCAACCGAAAATATGAAGGACGTGTTGGAAAAACGTTCCCAGTTCTGCGTCTCAAATTCCCTCAAAAGTGTTTCTGTACCTCGAGAATTGATTGTTGATAGGATAAGTTTAATGTACGGGACAATGTAATGTATTACTGACCATTGAAGATTTCTTTTTTAAAATAACAGTTGTAGATGTTTGTAAGAAAAGATTTGAACACCATTTAATAAAGCCACCATAAACTATAACAAAACGGAGATCCAGCATGTATCGAAAATGTATGCAAATCGCAGTCTCCTAGAAATATTTTGATATTGAAAAGTGAACAAAGAAAATTGACTGGAGCGGGATTCGAGCCGACGACGTCTAGAATACCTTACAGGCCCTCTTCCAACTGATCTATCCGGCCCTACGTTGGTGGTTTCCAAAGTAGTCAATTATCTTTGTTCGTTTGGTAGTCAGAAGCCATGAAACCACGCACTCACCGATACGGCTTTTTGATTAATTTAATCATCAAATATTACCCCATAATTTCCCTATCTAAGGGAAACTGACTGAAATTAAAGTAATTGAAAAGGGAAATTATTTAAATAATTTAGCAGAGTTACATTACGTATTTCTTTGCTACAACCATAAAACACGATCAAACGGTGGAAAAGGATTTGGGGAAAAGTAAAAACACCACCAAAGTAGATGAACCAAAAAATTTCGTGTTATTCATGTTCGGGAACATAGTCAATCCAGTAAACTCACTATGGGGCATTAATAATGGCAAGTTTCAACGAGGGTTTCTGGGGTGCAGCCCTTGCTGCAACATTCTTCATGGAGCAGATTCAAGCGGTGGTGGCGTCGATGACGGCGTCTGTGGCGGCGTCGGTGGTGGCGTCCATGATGGCGTCAGTGGTGGCGTACATGGTGGCGTCCGTGGTGGCGCCCGTGGTGGCGTCGGTGATGGCGTCCGTAGTGGCGCCCGTGGTGTCGTCCGTGGTGTCGTCCGTGGTGGCGTCGGTGATGGCGTGTGTGGTGGCGTCCGTGGCGGCATCGCGTGAAGCCCCGCAAGAAGTTTTGGGCGCAGGCTTGGCTCTTATCAACCAGTAATTGTTTCGAGCAAGACATACTGGTATACTAATCGCGCTTGCGATGCTTTCCCATGAAACTGGTGCTTTGGAATCGATGAAACAATGCGCCTACAGCCAGCAAAATTGTCAAGGTTTTAGAAATTAATTATTTTTATTCCCTACAAGCTAAAAACATTTAATAGTTTGCCGGAAGGTACATCTTACCAATTCGAAGTTATTGAGTTTGAAATCATTGAAAAGTGAACAAAGAAAAATTTACTGGAGCGGGATTCGAACCGGCGACTTCCTGAATACCGTATTAATACAGTATTCAGGAGGTCGCCTGTTCGTATCCTCTTTGAGTGATCCCCCATGTAGCGTTCACAGGTTGCAGCATTGTTGCGTGTATCATTGAAACGATCCCCGGGGTATGGCGGTGTGTGCGTCGTTTCAGTCTGCCGCCCTCTATTGACAAAGGTCGTCCAAAGTCTTCCTTTGAGTTGGAAAAAAAAAATCGAAAAACCGATCAAAATGATTGGCGTTGAATGGTCATGATTTGTTTTCAGGGATAATTTTGGTTTAGTGGATTGTTAGTTTTAAGGGACTTTTTAGGTGATGGGACTTTTCTTGGGATGAGGATTTTGTAGCGACCTGTCTGCTTCTCAGTTGTTATCCGGAAAGTACTTCGGCGCGGCAAACTCACGACATTTGGACTGGGGCTGCATGCAGCTACCTACAAGGTCCTTCCATGTAAACCCAATCGGCTTTTTTCAGAACCACACATCCCAACGGCTCCTTAAGATCCTTAAGAAATTAAATAACCGCCATCCCCCCCCCCCCCCCCCCAAGAAAAAGCGAAAAGAGACCCAGACATTTAGGTTCATTTGAACCCTTCAATTTCAGAAAGAAAAAAGGTCATATCATTTCAGATATGGAAAAGCACATGATGTATTGGGCATGCTGCCTCAAAAACTTGCAACTGATTATTAAATTCCAATAATGAGGATAATTGGACACTAATGCAGAGCTCGCATTCCAGCTTTTACACTATATACGTCGTTTACAAACGTATACACGCACTTTACCTAGCCAGTTGTTTACCTGTCCGCGAGCGCCCTCTCTCGGTGATAACAAGAAATGCAAAGGTCTCCCATTGATAATAGTGCCATCACCAATTTTTGTGGCCGCCATGACATAAATATGGGCGAATCACTACCACTAACATCGTACATCACAAAATATGCGTAGATATTTGTAAATTTGTGATAATGATGCATCGAACATGTGCGCAGATATTTCGTGATGTTCGATGCCCCTCCTGCGCCACAATTCTTTGCCGAATTGCACATGATATGCATACATGTAGTTGATTTCACGATGTGAATGGTGTGAATAATTATAATGCGACCCCCGAGTGTCATGTGTCATGGCGACCACTGCATCTCGCCCTGGGTACGAAACCACACTTTAGTGGTGCAGATGTGTGTACATCTTTATTCCGTCTTCATGTGCTTCTACGGTAGGCTACGTACGCATTGAGGGGAAACTTATCTCCAAATGTCTCTTAGGGGACAACGCATTCGTGCAAAACTAACAAAGGTTTTCTTGATATGTCACACTCCTAGGGCCTGTTTGTTTAACGCAAAGGATCAGATATTTAGGGATCCACCTCATATGCAGGGTACGCTCAAATGGGATCCGGATCCGCAAGTTTCGTGATCCTGTGCATTAAACAAACAGGCCGAAGTAACTGATGCGAAATTGCAATTTCGCGAAGAGCGCCACCGTGCGTCAATTCTTGAGCAGCCACCACTCATGCTCGATAAGGATGGTTAGGATGGTGAGCAACGCGTTTTCTTGTTCCTTTCATACTATCATCTTTGTTCGTAACTGTTAGGGACACCACCAACGTAGGGCTGGATAGCTCAGTTGTTAGTGAGCATGTACAGTAATCAGGAGGTCACCAGTTCGAACCGGTTAAAATCCAGTCAATTTCCCTTGTGGTTATTTGTTTAATTTGATTTGATTAAAATCGATCACTAAAATATAAATTGCTTTAGTAATAACTTGGTAATGATAAGACAAGCTGGATGGATGATCAACTATGTACGGTTTGTTTATACCGAAAGTTGCACTCTTTCGTAACGGAATGATTTTGATATCAAGATCATCACATTAAAGTACCTCTCATGACAGCAAACCAAGTTGGCGAATTCAAACAAACAGAAGAAAACATTCAATACGACTTTTTTTTATTCCATTTAGACTCAAAATTGCCACTGTAATACAAATTTACTTTACAATCACATGGAGCAAATTCACAATTGAATGTGCCACTGCCATATATCAAAGTTCACAACTTGTTCACTTACCAATTACTTCACTTTCGCTATGACAAAGCATTAACGATACACCAATACACCGATCCGACGGCGCGAACATGGAGGTTAAAAACACCCACCATTACTGGTGTGTCCCCGGCCGTATTTTGTCCGGCAACAAAAAAACTTACGCTCCGCCGCACTCATGGAGTGGGCTAAAAACTCAATTGCCTATACTACTCTGTTAAGTACCGATGCTTAGAAATACTTGATGATGCCAAATGGTGAAGATACAGACATTAACGTTGATGCTTATACTGATTATACTAACGTTGATATCAAAACTTATTTCACTAACACCAATACAAATGCTCTGACCCCAGTCAATTATAATAGGCCCAAGGGAGGCAATAGGTTTTTTTCATCCTGTACCACCGAAACAACTATAGTGGTTTATTATCGTGATATAAAACCTATACGACAAGCATGTCATTTATTACAGTATATTCTAATTTTTTCATTGCTTTTTTGTTTTATCTTTCGAAGATGAGATCATTCAAATCGCTGGAAATGAAACAGCACAAATAACACCGCCATCATATCCAAGACCTTATCTCATCAACGCTGACAAGACGTGGATCGTCCGAACCGACCCGGACCGCAAAGTTCGTATAACCTTCCAGATCTTCGACATAGACAGGAGGGACTACTTGCGTGCTGGTGACGGCAATGACACCACAACCAACCAGTTCTTCCAGCTGCACAACAGAAGAGAAGCACCTGATCTACTGTCCAATGGGAATGAGATGTGGCTGCGATTCATTTCCGATGGGCGGGACAGTCAAAGTCTTGGTTTTATATTGTTAGCTCGAAGTGTTCCACAAAAAGGTGCGTATAATATGTTTTTATGTCTAGTTTCAAATTTCAAGTCGTTAAATTCAAGTTTTTAAATAGTTAATTCAAACATTAACAAAACAAAACAAACCAACAAAAAGATACGTGATATTTTGCTTCCAGGTTCTTTCAGATGTGAACTACCCTTTCCTATGTCCCACCAGTGCCCGCGTCACATAGATCTTATACAAAGAATGATTAATGAAACATTTTGTTAAATTCATAATAGTTGGAATGTTTCCATAATTAAAAAAGGTGCTTCGAATATCGAACTTACGATGACTGACGTTTACCATTCTTGCTCGAATGTCATTGTCTTTTTTTCTTCCCCTCTTCGATGTAGAAAATATACGCTGTCTTCCAGGTGATTTTGACTGTGGACATTCCGTCTGCATCTCCGGTGCCTGGCAGTGTGACGGTACCTATGGTTGTTTCGACAGATCTGACGAACTCAATAATTGTGGTAATGCTCTATTGTATGGACTTTGTCAAATGACTCACTGTTATTAGAAACGACATTGATAGTGGGTTTGGTTGTATTCGTCTTGTGGTTGGCAAATTATCAGCAATACCTTCAACATCTTGTGTCCAAAGCCATACTGATATTAATCTAAAAGACTAAAAACAATTGTTCCTCTCTCTCTTTTACAGATGAAGATCGCCTCGTTTATATCGGAGCAAATGAAACCGCAACCCTTGTCTCAACAAGCATTTCCGACAGCTACTATAGTCACAACATCACTTGGATCATAAGCACCGAAGACGACCGACAAGTGCACATTTTATTTAACAGTTTTGAAACCGAATATAGGTACGACCTAATGCGGGCCGGTGACGGAAACAGAACCTCGCACGGCGCATTCTTCCAGTGGAGTTGGAATCGACATCCGCCCGATCTACTCTCAAGTGGACAGACGATGTGGCTGACCTTCCAGCGAGCCAGCGGTGACTATATTCATCGCTTTTCATTAACAGCGATCAGTGTTCCATCGTCTGGTACGTCGTCAACCTTCCTGTCATTGTTTCGTACTTGCGAGAACATGTTTTATTTATTTCAGATTGGATACAAACTAGACAAATTTGGGCGGCCTTTATATCCACATTTTGTCCTTCAGTATGAACCGTATTTTGAAAAAAATAATACCTTTCATAATTTTGTTTTAAGTGCACCGGTCGCAGTTTTGCAAAGGTTTAATCTGAGCCATTTAAATTCTTTATCCGTAATTTGCAAATAGACCAACATGTATTCCAAAACGCATCCAATGTCAAAAAGTAATCGAGATTATTAGTCCAAGGAGGTCACTTGTTCTGATGCTTGATGATTAAATATAATTTTGTTCAAATTGGTGACAATATACCGGTGCAGTATAATCTGCAGAATTTATTTAATTATTTATTATCTGTTATTTGCAGACATCTTGACATGTTCTGGGTTTGAATGTGGACATTCAGTGTGCATAAACAACTCTTGGCGATGTGATTACATCATGGACTGCCTAGATGGACGAGATGAATTCAATTGTGGTACAAAAATATTCATTTTAATTATAACAATTCCACTATGAAGCCACTGGAAGGAGCTGAGTATTTTATATTTCAGAGGCATTCGTCTACCCCTTCTAAGATAGAAGCGTAAGCCTTGGGCTGAAATATTTTCTTTAATAGCATCAAATAATCACAAGGGAAACTGATTGAATTCTAAAAATTTACTAGAGCGGGATTTGAACCAGCGACAAATCAATTATACCTTAATTTTTAGATATAATATTTTTGTGGGTGGCACTTTTCCTTCCACGTCACCATATTCTATTAGCTGCACTTTATGTGTTATACCTCAGATGATTATAATGCAATAAAACGGTATATCTTATCATTTATTACAGCGGATGACCGTGTCAAATACATTTCATCCAACGAAACCACCGAAATGTCTCTGCCGTCCTATCCCAGTAACTATCCCCGAAACATCGATATTACATGGACCATGCGGACAGGGGAAAACCGGAAAATCCTTCTAACATTTACCAATGATGCGAATCTCCATGGACCATACAACCTCCTGGCTGGCAATGGTAATTATAGTGCAGAGGGTGTACACCTACATGTATTATTCAATTGGACCAGCAATGACCGACAACCCAAGCTACTACTTTCAAACGAAAACACCATGTGGCTGAGGCTAGATCCAAGCAGGTGGTTTTCATCCTCCTCATTTACCTGGTTAGTGTCAAGTGTGCCATCGACAGGTAAGTCAGTATTATAGCACCCTTTATCAACTCGAAAAAAATTTAATCTTCAATAATAATACTGTGCTTTTTTTTAAATTGGTCTCTGTGCGGTTTGAAGTAAGCAAAAGACTGACCTGTAAATGTATAACGACTAGGTTTAAAATGATAAAAAATAATGGAAAAGACCATTATGACTCCACAGATATAATTCAATTTTTGTTTTACCCTCGCCAGGAAATATTGGCGGAATACTTCGAAAGACGCGAAGCAGTACCTGACATGGTTTATCAGAAACATTAAATGGAGACAAAATTCCTAAATTCACCATTCTATGTCACATTTGAAAAGTAAGTCAACTTTTCCGTCACCTTTCGGTTGTATTTCCTCTATTTACAGAGAGCATCACCTGTTCCCCTGGCGATTTTGGCTGTGGACATTCCGTGTGCATAAGTGGTGCCTACCAGTGTGACTATTACATAGACTGTTTGGACAAAAGTGATGAGGCTGGTTGTGGTAAGGATGTATTATATCGGAGTTATCTTCTATAAAACCTTTGGAACGAGCTTACTAAATAAATGTTAAATGTCGGGTATTATATTGGCAGCATTGATACATTTCACATGAGTCATCAGATATTGATCATCAATGAAATTAAAGGCCTGCACAGAACCGCACAATGTGGTAAATGAAACTGCGCAGATATAGACACCAAATCTACTCAGCCCGGCCGGTCTATAATGCATTGTGCTCCGTCTACATCGTAGGTGCTTGGCTGTGTTACATTACCAGCCTGGTACATACAGTGTATTACCATTACCTTCCACTGTACATCATTTTCGGTTAAGACACGATTTCTGCTTATTTGTCTTTTCACAGATGACCGATTTGTTTATATTGCCGCCAATGATTCTGTTCAGATATCCTCTCCTCGGTATCCCGACTCCTCTCCAAGTAACCTTAATATCACCTGGGTTATCCAAACGGAAGAAGATCGCAAAATACACATCACTTTCCAAAGTTTCAGGAAATATTCTAGCGACACCTTTCGAGCTGGCAATGGCAACGACACTGCAGAAAGACAGTTCTTCGTTTGGAATTACAATAACAACAGACATCCACCGGATCTCATGTCTGCTGAAAATCTCATGTGGCTGCATTACACGACGAATCCAGGGAACACGTATTTTAGGTTCCTTTTACAGGCCTCCAGTGTTTCAATGAAAGGTACGCGAACTTTTTTTATCAACTGAAGGAAAAACCTTACAAAAAATCCTTAACAAATTTTCACCCGGAAAGAAAAGGATCCAGATTCCATTTGGGTGAGAAATGAAAATACTTCCAAGTTCATGCTTACACCCTAATTTGATATTGCGATGCAGTGGCAAATACGTTTATTTTGTATATGCACTGTTAAGTACATGGAAGAGGACAGAGGTGCATATTAATTTGGTTAAAACTTTGATGTTTCCCACCCATAGCTAGTTGGTAACTTAATATGCGACTTGTATTAACCTGCACTTCTCATTACCAATACGCGTGTGTAATGGTGACATGCTTTTTACAGACCTCCGCCTTCTCAATGATAGGTATAGGCTTGATAGGTTTGTCAAGGAAGAACCTTAAAAAAACTCAATAATTCAGCCCTAAATAAATTTGTATCCAGAATTAAGCATACTTTATGTTAAAGTGATAGTTACGTACTTTGTTTCCTTAGTGGGAAATTGAAATCTAATACAATTTTACATCCTTTTTTGTTCTGGCGGGGGGGGGGGGGGGGGGGGAGCAATGCAGTGGTAATTTGAGCAGTTAACAGGATTATCCAAGATGAACTGTGAAGTGCATGGGACTAGGCAAGGGTAAGCAATTCAGCTTATATCCTTTCGGTTGTACGTTTTCATTCCATTTACAGACAAAATCACCTGTTCACCCGACGAATTTGACTGTGGAAATTCCGTGTGCATAAGTGATGCGTACCGGTGTGACTATTACATCGACTGTTTGGACAGAAGTGATGAAGCTGGTTGTGGTAAGGATGTATTATATCGGAGTTATCTTCTATAAAACCTTTGGAACGAGCTTATTAAATAAATGTCAAATGCCGAGTATCATATTGGCAGCATTGATTGAATTTCAGTAACATGTCACATCAGACATGAGTCATCAGACATTGATCATCAAAGAAATCAAAGGCCTGCCCAGTGCCGCACAATGTGGTAAATGAAACTGCGCAGATATAGACAACAAATCTACTCAGCCCGGCCGGTCTATAATGCATTGTGCTCCGTCTGCATCGTAGGTGCTTGGTTGTGTTACATTACCAGCATGATACATGTACAGTGTCTTACCCATAGAGCTATATTTAAATATATTTTTAATATAGCTCTATGGTCTTACCATTATACACGGTTAAGACACAATTTCTGGTTATTTTTCTTTTCACAGATGACCGATTTGTTTATATTGCCGCCAATGATTCTGTTCAGATATCCTCTCCACGGTATCCCGACTCCCCTCCAAATAACATTGATATCACTTGGGTTATCCAAACGGAAGAAGATCGCAAAATCCACATCACTTTCCAAAGTTTCAGGAAATCTTCTAGCGACACCTTTCGAGCTGGCAATGGCAACGACACTGCAGAAAGACAGTTCTTCGTTTGGAATTACAATAACAACAGACATCCACCGGATCTCATGTCTGCTGGAAATCAGATGTGGCTGCATTACACGACGCATCCACGGTACCCGTCGTTAAGGTTCCTTTTACAGGCCTCCAGTGTCTCAATGAAAGGTACGCGAACTTTTTTTTATCAACTGAAGGAAAAACCTTACAAAAAATTCCAATCCGTGTTATCTAAATCCTAAACAAATTTTCACCCAGAAAGAAAATGATCCAGATTCAATTTGAGTGAGAAATGCACATATGGCCAAGTTTATGCTTACATCCTATTTTAATATTGCAATGCAGTGGCAAATAAGTTTATTTTGTATAATTATGTACTGTGACGTACATGGGATTGGGACGAGGTGCACATTAATTTGGTTAACACTTTGATGATTCCCACCCATAGGTTGTTAACTTAATATGCGACTTGTATTAACCTGCACTTCTCATTACTAATACGTGTGTGTAATGGTGACATGCCTTTTACAGGCCTCCGGTGTCTCAATGATAGGTAGGCGTGATAGGTTTGTCAAGGAAGAACCTTTAAAAACAACTCTATGATTAAGCCCTGAATAAATTTGTACCCAGAATTAAGCCCGAATTTTATATGTTAAAGTGAAAGTTACGTACTTTGTTTCCTTAGTGAGAAATTGAAATCTAATACAATTTTATATCAAATCCTTAGAGTTGGGAGGGCCTGACGCGTTTCGATCCTAGCAGGATCTTTCCCAAATAGCCTTTGGGTTAAGATCCTGCTTGGATCGAAACGCGTCAGGCCCTCCCAACTCTAAGCATTTGATATATTTCAGGTCATTTTGGCTGATGAGCAGTTTGTAGCAGTTTGTTACTTGTATTGACAATTTTACATCCCTTTTTGTTGGGGAGGGGGCAATGCATTATTAATTTGAGCAGTAGGATTATCCAAGATGTACTATGAAGTGCATGGGACTAAGCAGGGCAGATCCAGGATTTTCCAAACTCATTAGCGATGGGTGCATTTCGGGGCAATCACAGCTAGGCACGGCAAGCCCATCTCCTCCTCTCTTCTCTTTTAGAGTCTCTCTCCTTCGCAATACATTGTATATTGCTTTTTTTATTTTGGTTTTGCGTGATTTTAAGGGGCGTTGTATATTTTTTTGCTGAAATAAAAGGGGCATACGCCCAGACACCCCTGGATTGGGCCCTGCGAGGTTCATATTATTTTAATCATGCACAGTTTTGACAAATCAAACCCACGTGTTGACAGCTTGTCGATAATTGAGCCTGGGGCCCTTTCTTATGTCCTTTATTCATCTGTGTTGAAGTGTAACCTATCAAAAGCAATTCAGCTTATATCCGTTTTGTTTTCAACTTTCGGTTGTACTTTTTCACTCCATTTACAGACAAAATCACCTGTTCACCCGACGAATTTGACTGTGGACATTCCGTGTGCATAAGTGATGCGTACCTGTGTGACTATTACATCGACTGTTTCGACGAAAGTGATGAGGCTGGTTGTGGTAAGGATGTATTATCTTCTATAATAAGCACCGGGTATTATATTGGCAGCATTGATAAATCAATAACATGTCACATGAGTCATCAGATATTGATCATCAATGAAAGCAAAGACCTGCACAGTGCCGCACAATGTGGTAAATGAAACTGCATGCGCAGATATAGACACCAAATCTACTCGCCCGACCGGTGTATAATGCATTGTGCTCCGTCTACATCGTAGGTGCTTGGCTGTGTTACATTACCAGCATGATACATGTACAGTGTCTTACCCATAGAGCTATATTTAAATATATTTTTAATATAGCTCTATGGTCTTACCATTATACACGGTTAAGACACAATTTCTGGTTATTTTTCTTTTCACAGATGACCGATTTGTTTATATTGCCGCCAATGATTCTGTTCAGATATCCTCTCCACGGTATCCCGACTCCCCTCCAAATAACATTGATATCACTTGGGTTATCCAAACGGAAGAAGATCGCAAAATCCACATCACTTTCCAAAGTTTCAGGAAATCTTCTAGCGACACCTTTCGAGCTGGCAATGGCAACGACACTGCAGAAAGACAGTTCTTCGTTTGGAATTACAATAACAACAGACATCCACCGGATCTCATGTCTGCTGAAAATCTCATGTGGCTGCATTACACGACGAATCCAGGGAACACGTATTTTAGGTTCCTTTTACAGGCCTCCAGTGTCTCAATGAAAGGTACGCGAACTTTTTTTTATTAACTAAATGAAAAACCTTTAGTTACAAAAAATCTCAATCCGTGGTATCTAAATCCTGAACAAATTTTCACTCAGAAAGAAAAGGATCCATATTCCATTTGAGTGAGAAATGAAATTATGGCAAAGTTTATGCTTACACCCTCATTTGATATTGCGATGCAGTGGCAAATAAGTTTATGCACCGTTAAGTACATGGGACGGGGTGCATATTAAGTTGGTAAAATGTTTAATAATTAATTCCCACCCAAAGGTTGGTAACTTAATATGCGACTTGTAATAGTTGAATTAACATACATTAATATTTACTAAATTAATCCGCGTGTGTAATGATGACCTGTAATGGAGATAAAAAATGTATCATCATTTGGATGTCATCGCTGTTAGACATTTTCCATGTGCTAGACATGGGTTGGAAACACATTATTAACACTACTGACAATACTGGTTAACTAGCTCATGGGTTGAAACCATTGCATGGTATATAGGAAGCCTATAGCCAGGCCTTTATGTAAGTGCATAGGCATAGGTTATTGGAAACGTAAAGTATAGAGAGAACATATCCTTAATACTGCTGTGTTTCTGATGAGGCTTCAATAGAGAATCCGGTTGTCTTCCAATTTCGGTTGTTTTCGCTCCATTTACAGAGAGCATCACCTGTTCTCCAGGGGATTTTGACTGTGGACATTCCGTATGCATAAGTGGTGCGTACCAGTGTGATCGTTACTCGGACTGTTTCAATGAAACTGATGAGACACGTTGTGGTAAGAATGTCGTAAAATACAGCTGTTATTTATCATCAATTATTTATTGATTTTTCGTGAGATTTTACATTTCAAATTGAAAGTTATTATATGCTGTTATGTTATCATATTGTATGAAGATAAATAGTTCACTTCAGCCATCGGCATCGAAGTTAAAACTTCCGTCTAGCAGTAATTAGTGGCATGGTCTTTCAAAGTCACTGACTAACAGAATGGTGCTTTTTCTTAAAACATGTTGGCAGTGAAACTGGTTATCATACCATGAATTGTTCTTCATTACGACGAAATATGTTTCCCACATGCCTGTTTCAAATGGCCCGCAGATTCTTTGGGAAGCAGTTGCTTCTTATTCATTGTTAAAACCCAGCAATACCAATACCGATGCTATTGGTGGAAACATTTCAAAGTGGACTTTTACGCCAATTTGATGGGGCATTATTTTGTGATACGAAACTAGCTGAAGGCTTTTGCATACTTTCTGAATAATAATCATATATTTCTTTCAGACGAAGACCGTATTGTTTTCATCAATCCAACGGAAACGGCCCGAATATCCTCGCCAAGACATCCTTCTTCATATCTTGACAATCAGGATATAACGTGGATCATCCAAACTGAAACAGACCGCAAGATCCATATTTCTTTCTCGAGCTTTGACACCGAGTATCGCCTCGACACTGTACGAGCCGGAGATGGCAATAACACTGCATTCAATGCCTTCTTTGAATGGAGCTGGAGTAGGACTGCACCCGATCTACTCTCGGATGGAAATGTAATGTGGTTGACGTTTACGTCTAATTCAAATTTTCAAAGACCAGGATTTTCGTTGTCTGCTTTTAGCATCCCTCTCACTGGTAGGACATTTCACATTTTTTTATATGATACATGATTCTGATTGTTGTGGGAGAATTGGTCAATCTATGTAAAAAACTTTATAAAGAAAGGAAAAGAAATAATTACTCAGGACGGGAATAGGGTTTTTATGAAAAAAAAAAAACAAATCATTTTTGCCAGACCAGCAACGCAACCATTATAATTGTTTACATGCGTGATCGTTAAACCTCAATTACCTAATACCGCTCTGCGTATTAATGCATCGTTATAGAAATATCAGTAAAGCAGTGACAGAATGTGTTTCTGCATAAAAATAATATCAAGTATAAAAAGAGAAGAACAAATATTTCAAACAATGATGCACATGCCTGGAAAAGATTTGGCCTTTCAGATTTTATAACGATCGCAACGGGGAATACACCATGTGAACGTGTAAAAGCAGTATTTTTTTTCTTTAAAAAAGGTTCATGATTATTTGAAAAAAAAGGTGTATACCTTAGGCACTGACTACATAGAATATGCATTTTGTGTCGCAGAGAATTTGACCTGCAGTGCTGATGAGTTTGATTGTGGCCACTCAGTGTGCATCGGTCGGGACTGGCAATGTGACCATGTAGCCGACTGCATCGATGGCAGTGACGAACTCAACTGCGGTAAATGTGAAATATTGGTGGCAGTATAATCTTTCATATCCATATAACAGCATTATTTTGTTTGAAACCATTGATCTGAATTATGAATTCATCGAAGTAGTTTTATAGCAAAACATTATTCAATTTGATTATATTTGCACGGGTCTATTACTTTTCTTCCTTTTTCTAAAATACCTTCTAGTCATTTCCGGAGATATTGAATTTGATGCATTCTTTGAGGAACGATTTTACAACGAAAAAATTGGTTCGCTGAAGAGTAAAGCGACAATGTTCATGAAAATATCTCTTCTCATTATTGAATAATGAAGTCAATCTGATGTCAAATTGTGAAGCATCATACAGTACCCCCACTAACTGTCAAACTCGATTATTTGTTCCAGAGAGAATCGAATTCCTCGATGCAGATGACACCATTGGAATATCTATCCTTTCATATGGATATCGTTACCCATACAATTTAGACGTCCGATGGACCCTCCAAACAGTGGCAGGCCGTAAAATCCACCTCGCCTTCTTTTTCACTACTTTGAGGGCATGGGGCGAAATCATCCGGGTTGGTGACGGAGATGGTGCCGTTAATGACACGGGATTATTTTTCACGTGGAGTGGACGTAACTGGAGACAACCGCCTAATCTGCTCTCCTCCGGGTCTGAGATGTGGATTCGGTTCACGTCCAGCAACAGTTTGAGAGGGAGTTTTTTATTAGACGCTTCTAGTTTACCATCAAATGGTGAGCCCGCATAATCTAAACCCGTAGTCAAATCTTGACACACAGTCCATTTGGTGACAGTTGATTTTTCATGAACAAAAGTTCGTCGTTTCTTTTACCTATTTTACATGTATGAAATCTGTATTTCCGTCGAAACGAACTTCTTTTTGCTTGCAAAACTAAATAATTGTCGAGTCTACTTGCAGGAAGGCAACCGACATCACCAGTGCAGCTGGTCAAACACATGAGCTAGTTTCAGTATGTTGCTGTACCTTTTTGTCATATGCTCAATACCCCCATTTCTTTGCTATTTAGCTCAGTCTTATTAAATCAGTCATTCATTATAAGGGTATACTGTCCAAGTGCTTCCGGTTGCCCCCTCTGTTCTACTTCTGCAGTTGCCCAGACTGCCCTACCCATGGTTTATCGGTTTGTTGAAAAAAATAACGGACATAATTTCATATTAGTGCTAAAGATTATTCTAAAGCAAAGGCAAAGGCATTCCCAAGCAAGGTCTTTACGAAATAAAGACAAGATAATTCAGTAGGCATAAGTACGCTTATTTACTTGGTTTGACCTTAAACCAGAAACTTTGACCTGCTCCTTGGGTGAATATGACTGTGGGCATTCAGTCTGCATCACCGGCTTCTGGAGCTGCGATGGTTTCTCTGATTGTTCCGATGGCAGTGATGAAACAAATTGCGGTAAGAAAACTCATTTTAATTAAATAATTTGGGAGGCTAGTCTTCCTTCCTGGCAGCCGGGGTGCTGAATTGCGAAGGATGCGGCTACAACGTGACCGAGTAGCAGGCATTCAGGGGCGCTCTTGGCTGCCAGCCACATCAACCCACATATGATCACGGAGCACAGCCTGAGATCGAAAGTGTTTGATTTTTGTGGAGGGAGGAAAACCGGAGAACCCGGAAAAACCCTTGTATCATAGGAGAGAACTAACGCACAACTCAACTCACATATGACCCGAGCTGGGATCTAACCCAGGCCACATTGGTGAGAGTGCCTAACGCACTTGCCACCTATGACACCCCCCCTCCTCCTATGTTGAACGTATCCACCACCAGACGACATCAACGATCAAGCTGGTATGAGGAGAAAGGAAGAGTGTAATGTCAGATTTGAGTGACATTGTCTTTCGTTATGATCGAGCAATGCTATTGCACACTATCTGTTACTACCACAGACTCCTGTGATGGGCGCTGTTTTCTGGATGGTGATCACCGTCGAGGGGAGTGCTTTTGCGATGATTTATGTGAGATTGCTGGAGACTGTTGTGAAGACTTCAGATACGAATGCAAAGGCGAATCAGGCAGCAGCACCAGCGTATCACCAGGTAGGCCTATCAACAGTGGTAGAATGTCCATTCTTTGATAAAGTCGCATTTCACCAAATGTGTTTCAGCAGCAGCGGTGGTGCCTTCCGTTCAATCAAGCCCACGTCAATGGGCTACATGTATGCGAAGACAATTCTTTTCCATCGGTTTTTTAGACGAACGTTGATGATTAATCAGTTTTCACCCAAATAATTCGAGGTTCACATTTACAGATCCTCGCGACAGAAACATGAGCGACAAAGGTAAACAGGGTACAGGTTCAACTCTGCAAGGGCTCGTTAAATTCTCGTCGCTCACCTCATAAACCGTTTCAAATTCAACTTGGTTTATTGTTGTCGAATTTGATTAATAGCCCTTTTTATATTTCTCTTGTGATGACCAATCCGTAAGATTTCTTAACATCTGTTTAAGGCATCAACTAACCACAAGGGAAACTGACTGAAATTGTGTTCGTGTAGCAGTCAGAACCCATGAACCACACACACACCGCTAAATCCCAAGGATCATTTCATCGATATGCACAGCAATGCTGCAATTTATTTAAGTCAGTAGAAGTAATAAACTTCTGCAAACTGCTCATCAACCAAAATAATGACCTCAAATTTATAAAATGCTTGATGTTAGGAGGGCCTGACGCGTTTCGAAGGCTATATTGAAGGCTTGAAGGTTTATTGAAGGCTAAAATTTATAAGAGAACAAGAACATGCATGCAGTAAAGATACACATATACATGTAAATGGATGAGAGGATCAGAGAAGAATTAAGGGAGGGGGGGGGGGGGTCAGAGGGACCAGGGAGTGTGGGAGTGGGCAAGTTTGGTCAGGTAAAAGATGTCTGGGGTAGGCAATATCAATATCAAAGTCATTTAAAAGGAGAGTAAGAAAACCAGCCTAGGTGCGTTATAACTACATGTAAAATTTGAGGAATAACATATCGGCCAAAGCAGCCATATCCAGCCTTGCTTTAGTGCTGTGGGGTGTCCTTAATTAAACTGAAGATTAACTTTTGTTTCATTGATAGTCAGGACTCAACCCCACGCGTGCTTGCTGTTTTCCTTTATCTTACCAGATCGTACGTGAAAAGCCTAACATTTGAATTCGTTATCTATTTACAGTTATAGATGAATGTGACCCGGCGTCACCCCTCGATGACTGCGATGCCAATGCCATCTGCAGTTCCAGTCCAGATGGCTTCAAATGCACCTGTCTGCCTGGGTTTATGGGCGACGGAAAGAATTGTACAGGTACTACATAGTTGAACAGGCATCCCTCAAATTGCCACAAGAATAATTATACTGAAATGGGAAATTGCATTCAGAATAACTCGAGTTACGATCGATCGTAGGTTTTTGTAAAATTGACCTCTGGTTCATCCTGTCAGCAAGTTTGAAATGATAAAACGCGGCTTTATTCTGGTTCCCACGTACATAAACTTGGCTTACCGATATGTTGACACAGAAAAATTTCCCAGTCCTTTTTCTGATTGTTATTTTCATATTGCCGGCGTTTGGTTTTCTCAAGAAGTCGTGGTATTATTTTGCAAACCAAGATCATATTTTGATGGTTTTCCATTCTGTCACTTACCCATTACGTAATGCATTTATCCTCGTAGATATCAATGAGTGCGAGTTATATAAAGATCAACCGGTTAGTGAAGGTGGACTTGGTTGCGATCAAATCTGCATCAATATCCTCGGCAGTTTTAAGTGTGATTGCAATGTGGGATATTCGCTTGTCTCTTCTTGTCAGTGGGACGCCCTCTATTCTCTTCTTGTCAGTGGGACGCCCTCTTTTCCCTTCTCACAACTGCTTCCCAACTGAGATACCAAGGCTAGAATATAACATTATACCACATTTCCACGGAACACCGAGATTAATCCTAACTTTGAGTTGTTGACTTCCTGATAGTGATTTTTATTTTGAAATCACACTTTCACCCTCACTTTTCTTTGAATATATACATACCATCTTAAAGATCTAAGGCCACTCTTACTCTTTTAACATATACCAAGATGAATACAAGTCCCTCTTCCTTGATCAAGTCAATGAACGACAGCTACAAATCTTACCTTTCTGTCTAAGATATCAATGAGTGTGAGATGTTCAAGGATGATCCAGTCAGCAGCGGTGGAGCTGGATGTGATCAAGGTTGTAACAACACGGTAGGGAGTTTCCAGTGTTACTGCTTCCCTGGATATTTCCTTGGTGTTGACAACAAGACGTGTACAGGTTGGTGGGTTGCTCTGTCTTACACCACCCTACTCCCACAATCACCCCCACCTCATTCTCCACTCACTGACCTGGGCCGGTATTCACGAAACTACTTAAGTCACAAAATTATAAGCACCCCACTTAAATACCCAACTTAGACGACTCTCACTGACTTAGCGGTATTCACGAAGCGTTTTCGCTAAGTGCCCCGCTTAATTTCGAGTCTTAAATTTAAGACTGGTCCGACCTGACTTAAGTGGGGCACTAGGGTGTCATGGCCGCTTTTTGACGTGCCGCGCACCGCATAATTTTTTACTAAATAACTCTTCATTGGGAGAGAATAGATCGTGAAAGGTCCAATCCCTCCCCAGAATTATCAAACGGGGAACTTTACTCAAGAGATAGATGTGATAGGAATGATGTTTTGTTCGTATTTGAGCTGATAAATGGAGAAATCGAGTCGCTAACGGTGCTATTTCTGCGGAGATCAAGGTATAGTGATATCGCCGCAGCGCAGTACATACATTTACATGATGATGTAGGCCTACTAACACGTAAACTATGCTTGCGGAACTTTTTATCTTCATGAAAGTAGGCCTATCCAGAATCATCATTATAAAATATAGTCGGTACGTCTTTCAAGAACCCAAGACTAGAGAGTTTGTGAGGTGGCCAGCGGTCGCAGACACGTAAATATCCAAAGGGGATATTATCAAATTGCAAGATTTCCAGACGTAACTTCACTGGTTTGATTGACAGCGCACAGTAGGCCTACATACAACCGTATTTCGCACCTTCAAAACATGTTGTAAATAGTAAGAATTGACCATAACAAAATGTACAATTTGTTGTGGATGACAAAAGTATTTTCACACAAATAAATGCCCACCATGATGATGAAAACCTTGTCAGGGATCATGTAGTCCACACGTATTTCCTGTAAGTTTATAACTCCGTTCACAAAAATCACAAGTTCACTCACAACACAAGCCAAAACATTACGCACTGTCGTATACTGCATTATGTTTACATTGTGCAGTGTACATTATACATATACAGTGCGCACACAGAGTAATTGAATACACGTACCGTCCATTCAAATAGTAGGTCAAGTTCATGAAACAATTTGCAATACACAAGAAAGTACGGCAGGCATGTATGTATATAGTGAGAGGTTGAAATAATTGTCAACGAAGAAAAAACTTTAAAGACGCCTGTCGGGATGTTTTCACTTGCCAAATTGCTAGCAAAAATGGATGATTATTATAGAAGGTTAGTATAGTAAGCTTTTTATGCTTTATTCACAAAAATGACTAAAACATAATGCTAATGAATATTGTCAACAATATTTAGTAGCTGATAGCCTAAATAAATAATCTGAATTGTGTGTGTAACAAGTCCACATAAAATTATTTATCAGAGAGAAGTACAAATTGGTTCCAGTGTAAAGCTAATTTGGATAAAATGTGCCCCCCAAAAATCAGTAAAAACAAGCAGCTAGGAAAACGGTAATGGTAATTAATTGATTAAATGATTGCGCCGACCGTGTAGTCTTGGCAACGATTGTTGACGTAAGACTTTCACACATGCGCAACAGAAATTTTTTCACCAACCAACCTGAGTGGGGTACTAAGATAAGTGGGATACTAAGTTGTTTCGTGAATACGTCCTTAAGCGCCCAACTTAAGTTAGCGGGGTGCTTGAGACTTAAGTGCATAACTTAAGTACCCCACTTAGTAAGTTTCGTTAATACCGGCCCTGGGCCTCGATCCACATGTCCATAAAGTTTATGTAAATCCCAAAACAGCACAAATTCTTGTGAAAACGACATAACTTTTCTTAAACTTGGCGAGGAATAATGACTTTTGTGTATGAATCATACACTTGACGAATGTCCAATTTAGTGAAAATCTTGGAAAACCAGACGAACTGCACCGAGCCTTTTGCCGTATACTCTTTACACAATTGTTGTATGACCGCCTCATTATACTGAGAAATTTTGGCTTTTTTGGACGTTGAGATTTCCAGGCCATAGTCAATTGATGAACTTTATCTTTCAATGTGACAAAAATACCGACAACTACAGGTGGAATTACAGGTGCAACTGGTGCAAGTTCATCGTCAGATGCGGCAATAGTCACAACGAATCAACCAACAGAAGGTATGTAGTACATGCTTTTGAAATTTGATTCTGGGGCCGATTGCACTTAAGTCGTATTTTTGCGATCATCGCTATCACATCATGAGATCATCACTTTGCGATCGATTATCAATTTAGCGATTGAAGGCTTTAGCGATGATCGCAAAACGTTAGTGAAATCGGCCCCTGGTGTTAAATATTTCTTCTTTTACCTGTATGGCGGCAGCGACCTTGTAAGTGAAATAGCCTTTTTATCGGAGATGACCTATTCGGAAGTAAATGAAGATTCGCTTCAGCAAAACTGATTAAAAAATCGTATCATAATGTTTACATTCGAGTAATGGTCACACTGTAGTCTCGGTGAAGTAAATATTGCATAGTAATGTATTGAAATATTGTGTGTGTATTATTAGCTAGCATCCAACTTACTATCAAAGAGGTTGGTATAATTGGTAAATTGTCATAATTGGACACCACGATGCAGAAAACTGATGTATTGTACAGAGTCATCACACCTGTAAACCAAAATGTGCCAATTTGAAATCCAGCATTCAACATGTTTCCTTATTTCCCTAAGTAGATTAAGTAGGAAGGAAGTATGTATAAGTTGTTCCCCTTTGGAATTTATTCGATTATAAATATTGATTATTTTACAGAAGCAACGGAATCCATTGCACGAGAAACAACGTCACGACTGGCAACCTCTGCTGAACCTGAAGGTATGATTATAACTATCATAATTCACACATTTGAAATCGGACTCTGGAAACCTTTTGATGTACCTGCCCAAAGACCCTAAAACCCACCCAGTCTCCACAAACCCCTGATGATTAATACATCCATGATGGAATACCAGTTTGGATCTTGGAGATGTTTATCATACAATTCCGTGGAACCTTGGATGAAGAATTGTGTGAATGGATTGGTCCACTCACTCATTCTGGATTGACTTGTCACGGTATACAAGAGGCTTTCCATTAAGCATCTCACACTTGTCTTGGAAGGTCGATCAGGGTGCGAGAAGTGACTCTCCTCAGATGTTGTGCACAGTCATTTTGTATACAAGTCTTTGTTTAGGCACTTATTGAATGTTTAGACCTAACTGAACGGTAGCTCGACGCTGTACGACGATTTGGGGTGTAGCATCTGGAATGGTGTGAAACTGACTCTTCTCAGTGCCACTGCCAGTCAAAACAGATTAATCGCGTACCGAAGATGTCTCTCCACGATTTAGAATTTGAATTCTTTCAATCATTTAATTAAGCTTCCATCATTTCACAAGGTTTTGGGAGGCAAGGTTTCATATTGAGGGTGCCGGTCGGGCGATCGGTCTTTCGGTATGTTTGTCGCTAGATCATTCTGCCAGGAACTAGCTACCCACCAGTTAATCTAAAACACTTTTCAACAGTTGCTTTATACCCCCCTTTTCCAGATGATACGAGTGCTCTCTGGTCAGTACTCATTATTTCAGGATGTGTTATTCTAACACTTGTTCTGGTCGGCGGGGTGATCTGTCTAAGGATGCACTACAAATACTCCGCCCGCGGACAGCCGAATGTTTATCCAAGAGTGAATCATGGCCTTGATGAAGATTTGGACGGCAGGTCCCCATCCGAAGACAGGTACCATGCCTCGGAGAGCAGTCAGGAGAGGATTCAAATTCAAATGAGATCCCTGCGTCAGGAGCGGGAAAGGAAGCGGCAAGATCAGAAGGTAGACATCATGTTGTCATAACTTCACTGGCAGGGAAGAGGTGGTGTCTCACTGCAACCGTTGTGGATTCGCTCATGGCTCAATTTCACGAAAGGCTAAGACAGATCGTAGCATGCATGTCAATCTTAATTGCTAAGCAAAGTGTGACACAATTCTAGTTAGTAGACAGGAACAACTCAAGTAAAAGATGAACCGTAAATCTTTGTGAAATCGACTGTATCATATTCTCTCACAGCAACCTAAGTTCAATAAATCCCACTTGCACCAATGTGGGAGTACGGTATGAAGTCCCGTCCTGCGTGGATTCTGAAGGGTTTTCGGTATTAATTACAAGTTTATGGAAAAAAAAAACATGAACTGTTTTCAAGCTCGTCCAAAAATTCATATAAACTCATGTCTTTTGAAGACATGAGTGTTACAGGAATGAAATCAGCAGGTAATATTTTATGGAAGATGGGTTGGAGTTGATTGACGTCCACGTCATCCACTGCAGCACCCCGGGTAGTTCATCTGGGCTAGTAAACCTTTTAACTACAGCACCTCAGTACTTTGTACGTGGTTTTGTGGTTTACATACGAAATGATAATAACGATTGGCTTCGTGTTCTTTCACAATATAATTATTGGTAGACTTGCTTGAGCTTTATTTTGAATCTTATTCCTCCAACAGGTGGGCCCATCTGACCAGGATGACACGATGATGAATTATTGAGTGCTGGAACCGGAACCAGAGGAACCGTTCTGTTAGCATAGCTGCAACCGGTAACCCTTATGCCGAGATTTGACTTCTCTTATTGCACGAATCATTGATTGTTTTCTCATTATTCATTGTTGAATCACTTACAAAAGAAATTCTTGATTTGGTTATAATTTGTAGCATTGTGGATCATTTGCGTCACGTTTATGATGTAGGGTTTGCATTCCGTTTGGACTAACAAAATGTATTTTGAATTTTCAATACTACTATTCAAATACACTGCTGCAAACTGCTCATCAGCCAAAATAATGACCTGAAATATGTAAAATGCTTGAAGTTAGGACGGCCTGGCGCGTTTCGATCCTAGTAGGACCTTTCTCAGAGGCTAAGAGCCTTTGAGTAAAATCCTGCTGAAGAATCGAAACGTTAGGCCCTCCTAATTTAATTCCAAGTATCTTGACTGTTGATATAATGTACATCTACTGTAGATAGATTGCAGTATATAAAAGCTTTAAAAGATATAAAGCAGTGATCCTGAGGAACTTATAGTACGCAACCCGGGTTGCTCAGAATTTTGGTGTTAACTTGTCGTAGTTTCCAGATGTCGAAATATACCCATCATGGACAATGTTAAGATAGAATGCTCGAATCGTGTATAGCAATGTGTGTTGGCCTTATCAAGTTAATTGTCACATTCATCAATATGAAGCCTTTTAACATTTATCTTGTAATAATGTTTACTAATAATGTGTGTATTTGGGGAATGATTTCAAATTGACACTCGTAGATATATATAAATGACTTTTGAGCCTGCGGGAAATTCATTTTGGATGCAATGTAAGGTTGCCTGCAAATTGCCTGTAAAAACTGCCTCTCGTAACAGGATAAGATTCTCATTTAAGGTGTATCCTTAAAAGTTTGAAATGTTTTTTCTTATATTTGATTAGATTCAATGCCAATAATAATCGTGGCGTCATGTCGTGAATCATATAACCAAGAAATGACGTGAATTACATTATAACCAAGAAATATAACATGTATTGATAATGTTAAGCATTTTAATAATTTCATTTCATTTCATTTCATTTATTATATTTCAGGAAAACAGCAGTACAGACAACATGATATTACATTCAAGACATTAACAACAGGAACAAACTGAAAACACCCCTGAGGATTGCCTAAAAGCGAACCAAATCACTGTCAAGAGGCTCTCCTATAATGTTAACAGATACAATAAATACCTTATAAAAACATATTCTACTTAACTTAAAGACCAAAACAAATATTGTATAAGTAATGCTGGAGGATCTAATAAAGAATAAACTGGAGAAGGACTGAAGCTTGCAGACAAAGGGCGAGGGGATAAACATGAAAGGATTTGTAAAGAATTAGGAGTGGAAGGGGGGGGGTGGAAAGGGCCAGAGAAAGGATTAGGTGGTTGGTGGAAGATTGTGGGAAGCATCCTCTGCTTGTGAACAAAGAACTGGGGGAGCTGAGACAAACCACAAGGGATTAAAGCTACTAGGAATGAACAGAGAAGGGAATCAACAAAGGAAATGTACTGGAAGAACAAATTTATGACAATAGACAAGTCAAACTGGACATAGTGAAATAAAGCTACATGAATAGCAGCAGAAAGCTACATCATATTGCATAAAAGACAAAAACAGTACTGGTGTGCAGCCGAGATACATTCATAATTAAATAAAAACATAATTCTTCAACCTATCATCAAAATATAACACAATAAACATACTCTATAGAAATATAATTAATATGGCACGTTTAATGACTTGTTTAATACAATTTTTACAAATAATGTACGTTTTGGAGGGTTTTTTGAATTGATTTATCTATGGAAGTAAATCTGGGACTCCTATAAAAAGACCCATTTCGCAGGAAGCAGCATACAAGCAATCAGATCGAAACAAGAATAATTGTTAATCTCTCTTGGATTAACACCTTTTATTCACACGGTGATAGTAAGACACTCGCAGATAAATGACTTTTGAGCCTTCAGAAAATTCCATTTAATTGCATACAATGTAGGCTACTTGCACGGTTGCCTGCAAGTTGCCCGTAAAATGCAAACTCGAACACAGTACCAACGGGATAGCCAACCACACACATATCCTCGCATGTTAGTTCTTGTTCATACGAAGGCTGTGTCTTCGTGCCTTTAGTTCCTGTTATTGGGGCCCCGAGTTTGACTTGCTTCTGCTAAGGCCATAAAAAAAAAATGTTGTATTGGCGTAACCCGCCCGACCCAAAAATATGCCCCGACCGTAAACATTTTAAACCAAAAAAATTTAAATAAAAAAATAAATAAATAAAAATCGGGAAAAAATAAAATAAAATAAAAAAAATCGCAAAATTGTACGCAGATTGAAAGCTTAAAAGGAGCAAAAGATGGAAACCAGACTGGTTAAAGTTGTAATGTCATTTCTTGTCTTTATTTGACACGTCAAATACTGTGATATACAGGGGAAAGAGCATTTAATACCCCAGGAAAAATTAAATAATAAAAAAAAAAATCCGCCCGCCCTTCCCTGTTTTCCAAACCTCCGTTACGCCAATACAACAATTTTTTTTATATGGCCTTATACAGCTTCTTTTCGTTCTCGCCTCTCACAACAGAGTGGTGGCGCTATCACAAAATGGCTACCAATGCGCCGCCATCTTGTGACCTATAGGGTGCACCACACTAAATAAACTCCCATTGACCTTAGTGTAAAATCCCTCAACTTCACAGTTCAAAAATCACCATCCAGAAGTTTCTCAGTTGTTGGTGCAATAGTGTAAATGATAGTGTGAACTCTCATCTACCCAATTCTTTTCAATTTTTGGATGGGTAACCGATTGGATTTTTTGCTAATTGCCCCAAGAAAAAAACACCCCCGAAATGTCCTTCTTCCGTAACCGACTTGCTACGAGTTTTCATGAAGCAACCCTCCACGTTCAAGACAATGTAGGACCGGATTTTAAACCAAAATATCTCAAGTCTCCACAACAGGCTGAAGCACTGAACCCCCAGGTTGTCATAACCAGTCAAAATTACACAATATATCAATTGCACGACCCCCCAAATTGCATATTTAAAAAAACATTTGAGGGTACACACATTATGATAATCAGCTCGGCGCATTGATTTTTGAGCTATTTAGTGTGGTGCATCCTTACTGCATGCACATTCTCTGGCTATAGCGGGCGCTGTTCAACGTGCTGAAATCGCCATCTTGAAAACTCGCAAGCTACAGCTATGCCGTAGGCGTTAATGATTGTTTCTCAAAGGGCTCAAACTGTTAACTGACTGGGTAAGTTCCGGGTTTTAATTAAGATATTGAAGTTAACGGAGGGTGTTGGCTTTGTCTATAGCCTTTGGCAGTAACCTTAATAAAACACTTTCTTTTCTGGGGTTTTGGTCTGATTATAAGATCATGTATTAGAGTAGGCCTAACTGTTATACATAATGTTTTTTACTTCGGATTCCCTGACTGCTCTACTTGGCTCAGTGTCCAATTCCATTAACATGTATGTTAAATTTGTATAAAGGGATAAACTCCTTATTTCTGTTCACAATTTAACTCACCAATCCATCGACAATCAACAACAGTCAGTCGGTACAAGAAAAGGGAGATATACATTTTAATAAAAAGCCACTTCTGGAACAGAACACCATCTGTCAAGTGAGGTTTTTACAGTGTCGGTGTTATCCCCTTCCCGTCTTGTTTAACGACCAGCAGTCACAGAACCCGTACGTGGTCGCAAGCGCCTAACCGGGCTTGTTGGGGAAGGTCTGTTCCGAATTATATGCCCATCCAACCCCCTACAGTCCAGCGATTCTACAACCAGTGAGGTGGATAAGGGGAATGGAGTGACACACAGTAAAACACGGCAGAACTCTTAGGCTGCTGTATTGTATCTTACCCCCCCCCCCCAAAAAAAAAAAAAAAACCCAAAACAACAACAACAACAACAAACAATCCTGTCAATAAAGACAAAATATAAGCAAAACAATTTACTGCTTGCTCACTAAACCGATATGTTTAAACATGTATTTGCAATTAATAACCATAATGATGCACATAACAAATATAAAATATAGATAAAATAGATTGTTTTTTAACAGTCACCAGCTTACTCTGGTATTTGGAGGTGGTGAGTATTCTATAATAGTATGTAGTAGCCTAGCTCGTCAAGAGTGATTTAGGCTCAGCCTAAACAGTGTATTGGCCAATGGAGTCTATGAAAATAATTAAAAGATAAAATAGCAGTATGGTTTGTGTCAATAATAAAATAAATACTCTGTAAGCACAATGATACTTAATTCGGTATGATGTGTTCAGCCAGTCATCAACCCGGTGTTTACAACATGGATGCGGTTTATTTCCATATAGGCCTACATATAGCATGGCCTAGTGTACAATTACTATCCAATGCCCACGCGCTACACACAAAGCGTCCATTTCATTGTGTACACAGCGGATGGAAAGCTTCACCATTCGTGTATACCTTAAGCCCCTTTCACAATTGGCGCCTCACTCGTGCGATAATTTTTTTTTTCGAAAATATTTTTTCCGTCCTGTTGTACAAGTGTTGTCTTTGAGTCGCAAGCAATATATAAAATCGTACATTTGGGATGAAAGCTCAGGAGTTCTCGAGCTTATATTGGGGGTGAAAAAAAATCGTACAACGTTGCAAAGGGGGCAAGACAGGTCTTCCAATAGTCTTAGGGTGGTACAACGGACTCGTACGACAGGATGCATCATCGTACGACATGAAAATACTCGTGCAACACTCGTTCGGGGTCTTACGAGTGCGTGCAAAGTCGCACAACACTCGTACTGCCTGTCGTGCAATTATTTTTCATCGCGTCAGTCGCTCAAAATATCGGAGCAGCACGGTTTTTTTTCCCGACCGAGATGCGACCATTTTGTTGCATCTGGATCGTACAATAAGTGGTACAACGGCTACAACGAGTCGTACAACGGGAAAAATTTCGAGTCGCAAGCCGTTGTAGTCTGTTTGGCAACAATTGTGAAAGGGGCTTTATGCATGACAACGGCATGGCCGCCATTGAACAATACACACGACTACACTGTGTGACAATCGGACAGAAGTTTCGAGAATTTTGTCAATGATTCGACCCTAAGATTAAAGTTCGTGCACACCAACCCAATCAAAATATTCTAAAGGTAATACTACAACAGTTCGCCATAAGGACTTAATGGAACCAAAACTAGAAGCGGCAAAAACTGGACACATTATTTTGAGAAAGAAAATCCTCTGGTAACGGGTACAAATTCGCACAGCAAATAATATAATCACTCCGCCATTTATAAAATATACGCCCAACGATCGTCGCTTATAGATTTTTAGGATGGGTTTGAAAACATAAACAAGTTTTTGAACTATTTACCACCTTTCTCGACAAATTATCCTCACCAGATTCCCCAAATGGTTGAGATATATTAAAAATCGATCATTCGTTATTGCGTTATGATTATATAAATTGGTCACGATAATAAACAAATCATCCAGCACGCACTGGATCTTATTTTAAAACAAAATAATAACTAAATATTCCCGTTTCTCGCTTAGCCTTAATTTTGTATCAACAATTAAATACTTCCAAACCATGTTATTCATGCTTGTTTTTTCCTGTATATGATATAATCTGATGATTTGTATCGTAATTGTTAACTTACATCTACGTTTGTTTTGTTTGCTTGTTTATTCGTTTAATTGATTGTTTGTTTGTTTGTTTGTTTTGTTCCTGTCCAAAGGCATTTCTATCAACAAGCATTGTTTTTGCTTTTTTGGATTTGCCTCCTCCAATATATGCTTTCTTATTAATTGCATTGATCTTTTGTTATTGGTGGAAATAAATGTTCTTTGAATGAATGAATGAATGTATTTATTCGTTTCTTTCATTTTAATTCCTTTAAGAAATATTTTTCTCTCCCTTCCCTTATTTTGGAACTCTCTTTTCCATCAGCATCTGTACTGAATAAAGGGGATGTTTTATTGCCAAAACACCCTCCCGCCCTGCATACCGCGTATACGCACCTGATGTTCACTCACATCTAGTGTCCAAGCACACTTCAGAATGGTAACCAATCACAAGCTGAAATTCGCGGACCAGCTGCCATCCATAGTTTCAAACTCTAAAGACTGTGACTCCCGAGACAAAGGGGTATTCTGACGACTGGGCATTCCAGGATATTCATTATTCTCGCCGAAGCTATGAGTCTTGGAGGGGTCACTCAATGACGTTATCACAAGCGACATAACCAACACGGGAGGCAGCATTTTCCAGTTTCAAGTTAAGACCAATCAGCGTAGGTTCAGGTGCTATTGACTGTCTGAAAGTGAGAGGGACCATCTCACCGGTCAGCTACCGCCCGTTCCAATCTGTTCAGATCCCAGCCAGTAAGGTGCCGATCGCCAAAGTCTGCCTGCTTTTGTTGTTGGCGTTTGGTGTTAGAGAAAAGACCGACAAGCAGACTGAATACCCTGCACCACGCCCATGCAGTAAAGACGCCAAACATTTCCCATTATTGTTTGCAATTCGCAAACTGGAATGTGTAAGGTAAAATGTGTCCTGGCCCCTCTTGAGGCCTACAATTTAGAAGCTGAACGAGAATGGGCAGTATAGAGTTTGACTCTTCATGACTTCTCAATGACTACAACATTCTTTCCTACCAAGCCATAACGGCCGCCGATCTTCCTGGTGTCACTCCTAATCTCATCACTGGCTCCAGCTGGACCTCATCATCACTATTAAGTGCGTATTTCACAGGGCCGATGATGACCCAAAACCACTCCCTGATTGGCTACAAAGTGCGTTTCCATCAAAACCGGAACCGAAACTAGAAGCAGATCTAGACGAGCCAGCCTCGTATCAAAACTGACAAAACTGTAATCCAAAACTTTACGCGATTGCTTCTAAGGACGATACCCTCAAAGGTTGCCCTCCAAGCAGCTAGTGTTGGAGGGACTGAGGTGGAATCACATCCGCATTGTCACCTATAACTTCGCCATGAAGGGGAGTTTGGCTCGACCATTGGCCAGGACGTTCAGCTCTCCAAGCATCTCCACTGGTGACTGGACACTATAGAGGTCGTTGACGCCGCTGACCATCAACTCAAAGCCTTCGTGTGGATGATTTGGGCAGCACATGGCATGGCAAGGCCGTGTACCAAACACTGATGTCCTCGACTAGCCAGGGATCTTCAGCATGTTTGCAACCCTGACTCGACGCCTGCCTCGGGCACGCCAGACGAATAGATGACGGGTGAATTCCCATCAAGGACATCCTTTACGTTGATTTCACTACTGGTCACAGACCTGCTGGAACGCCTGTCCTGCAATGACGACTGCACAAAAGGACCATTAGTGGACAGTAAACTACAGTAACTCCCTCCTGCAGCCTATGTCACTGGCACTTGTTTTAGTCGTTATCCTGTAAAATTGATATATCCCAGTAGCAGACGAGTCTAAACGAGTTTTGTCAGAACCCCTTGAAAAAAAAAATCATCCCACGCACCTTGTTTTTGGAAGATAATAAATCGATGTTCACCCTGCAATTATAGAGTGCGGTGGAGCGCAAATTCTGTTGTTGCCTGACAAAATACGGCCGGGGACACACCAGTAATGGTGGGTGTTTTTTACCTCCATTTTCGCGCCGTCGGATCGGTGTATAGGCGGTTCATTAATTACACAATAGCATATACTTCTTCGTAAGTGACGTCAACAACTTAAATTGATTTCTACCACTGCAGTCGCAAATAATACCCCCTCTATGCGACAGCCACAATCAACTGATTTCAGATGCTATCTTGTGTTATTTGCAGCCACATTACAGATTTTCGTTTCATTTTAAATTCTCTGTTTGTATTTGGGTCACACATGTTGGAGAGGCACAGTGAATTAACGCAGCATTTGATTTATATTCTGTTCTTATTATTCAAGCCACCAACATTTGGCCAACATGTTTCCGAGATATAGTTACTGAGATGTTGCTGAAAGAATGAGCGGGAATTGGCATTTAGATGGCTAATTTTCCAATTCAGTAAGAAATATCTTGCATTGCAGCTTTCTTTTTGGTTTTGTCCTTATACTGTTTGCATGTGACATCCAACAGCGGGGTACATGCTACCAATAATTGTATCAGCCTTTTCTCGTTGTCTTTAGACCACTCAATGGTAGCTGACAGTTTGGTCGTGGAAGATGTCGTCGTAGTCACGGTAAGTTAATGCAGACACATTGACAGAAGTTCAATGTAAACACATCCTAAGCTATAGACTTAATGCGAACACGCCGTATCACAGGACAGCTTCATGCATTACGCCCTGTACATACCGACTGACAACTGGCAAGCACAACTTCCAGGCCTGTCATATCATTATGTGTTTTCCTGTGTATTGCTTTGCCGTTATACCGTGGATAATTATTCTTATAGTAGTTCGTTTCCAATTCACTGCTCTGTCCAGTTTTGATACCGAAGTTACAAAGGAGGAAACAAAGCGCCATTGCTCAAGAATGCAAACACCACAAACAAACTCCATCCCATGGCTTTGACTCGAAAGCCTGAACATTACTTACAAGATCAAGTTGGTAAATAAATCAACAAAATAAATAACCACAAGGGAAACTGACTGAGTTATTTTAAGTCATTGAAAAGTGAACAAAGAAAAATTGACTGGAGCGGGATTCGAACCAGCGACCTCCTGAATACCGTACAGGCGCTCTACCAACTGAGCCATCCAGCCCTATGTTGGTGGTGACCCCAATAGTCAACTATCCTTGTTCGTTTGGCAGTCAGAAGCCATGAAACCACGCACACACCGCCACACCCCAGGGATCGTTTCAATGATACACGCAACAATGCTGCAACCTGGGAACGGTACATGGGGGATCACTCGAAGAGGATACGGCTTTTTAATTATTATATTCGTGAAATAACCACAAGGGAAACTGACTGAGTTATTTTAAGTCATTGAAAAGTGAACAAAGAAAAATTGACTGGAGCGGGATTCGAACCAGCGACCTCCTGAATACCGTACAGGCGCTCTACCAACTGAGCCATCCAGCCCTATGTTGGTGGTGACCCCAATAGTCAACTATCCTTGTTCGTTTGGCAGTCAGAAGCCATGAAACCACGCACACACCGCCACACCCGAAGGGATCGTTTCAATGATACACGCAACAATGCTGCAACCTGGGAACGGTACATGGGGGATCACTCAAAGAGGATACGGCTTTTTAATTATTATATTCGTGAAATAACCACAAGGGAAACTGACTGAGTTATTTTAAGTCATTGAAAAGTGAACAAAGAAAAATTTACTGGAGCGGGATTCGAACCAGCGACCTCCTGAATACCGTACAGGCGCTCTACCAACTGAGCCATCCAGCCCTATGTTGGTGGTGACCCCAATAGTCAACTATCCTTGTTCGTTTGGCAGTCAGAAGCCATGAAACCACGCACACACCGCCACACCCCAGGGATCGTTTCAATGATACACGCAAAACATGCTGCAACCCATGAACGGTACATGGGGGATCACTCAAAGAGGATACGGCTTTTTAATTATTATATTCGTGAAATAACCACAAGGGAAACTGACTGAGTTATTTTAAGTCATTGAAAAGTGAACAAAGAAAAATTGACTGGAGCGGGATTCGAACCAGCGACCTCCTGAATACCGTACAGGCGCTCTACCAACTGAGCCATCCAGCCCTATGTTGGTGGTGACCCCAATAGTCAACTATCCTTGTTCGTTTGGCAGTCAGAAGCCATGAAACCACGCACACACCGCCACACCCGAAGGGATCGTTTCAATGATACACGCAACAATGCTGCAACCTGGGAACGGTACATGGGGGATCACTCAAAGAGGATACGGCTTTTTAATTATTATATTCGTGAAATAACCACAAGGGAAACTGACTGAGTTATTTTAAGTCATTGAAAAGTGAACAAAGAAAAATTTACTGGAGCGGGATTCGAACCAGCGACCTCCTGAATACCGTACAGGCGCTCTACCAACTGAGCCATCCAGCCCTATGTTGGTGGTGACCCCAATAGTCAACTATCCTTGTTCGTTTGGCAGTCAGAAGCCATGAAACCACGCACACACCGCCACACCCGAAGGGATCGTTTCAATGATACACGCAACAATGCTGCAACCTGGGAACGGTACATGGGGGATCACTCAAAGAGGATACGGCTTTTTAATTATTATATTCGTGAAATAACCACAAGGGAAACTGACTGAGTTATTTTAAGTCATTGAAAAGTGAACAAAGAAAAATTGACTGGAGCGGGATTCGAACCAGCGACCTCCTGAATACCGTACAGGCGCTCTACCAACTGAGCCATCCAGCCCTATGTTGGTGGTGACCCCAATAGTCAACTATCCTTGTTCGTTTGGCAGTCAGAAGCCATGAAACCACGCACACACCGCCACACCCCAGGGATCGTTTCAATGATACACGCAAAAAATGCTGCAACCCATGAACGGTACATGGGGGATCACTCAAAGAGGATACGGCTTTTTAATTATTATATTCGTGAAATAACCACAAGGGAAACTGACTGAGTTATTTTAAGTCATTGAAAAGTGAACAAAGAAAAAATGACTGGAGCGGGATTCGAACCAGCGACCTCCTGAATACCGTACAGGCGCTCTACCAACTGAGCCATCCAGCCCTATGTTGGTGGTGACCCCAATAGTCAACTATCCTTGTTCGTTTGGCAGTCAGAAGCCATGAAACCACGCACACACCGCCACACCCGAAGGGATCGTTTCAATGATACACGCAACAATGCTGCAACCTGGGAACGGTACATGGGTGATCACTCAAAGAGGATACGGCTTTTTAATTATTATATTCGTGAAATAACCACAAGGGAAACTGACTGAGTTATTTTAAGTCATTGAAAAGTGAACAAAGAAAAATTTACTGGAGCGGGATTCGAACCAGCGACCTCCTGAATACCGTACAGGCGCTCTACCAACTGAGCCATCCAGTCCTATGTTGGTGGTGACCCCAATAGTCAACTATCCTTGTTCGTTTGGCAGTCAGAAGCCATGAAACCACGCACACACCGCCACACCCCAGGGATCGTTTCAATGATACACGCAAAAAATGCTGCAACCCATGAACGGTACATGGGGGATCACTCAAAGAGGATACGGCTTTTTAATTATTATATTCGTGAAATAACCACAAGGGAAACTGACTGAGTTATTTTAAGTCATTGAGTGATCCCCCTTGTACCGTTCCCAGGTTGCAGCATTGTTGCGTGTATCATTGAAACGATCCCTGGGGTGTGGCGGTGTGTGCGTGGTTTCATGGCTTCTGACTGCCAAACGAACAAGGATAGTTGACTATTGGGGTCACCACCAACATAGGGCTGGATGGCTCAGTTGGTAGAGCGCCTGTACGGTATTCAGGAGGTCGCTGGTTCGAATCCCGCTCCAGTCAATTTTTCTTTGTTCACTTTTCAAAATAAAAACAATTTAAAAGAAAGATGATGAAAAAGAAATATTTACAATTTGTCCACGACCAGCTATAGATAGTAAAACGAATAAGAGCATGGGTGGTTCCTTATCTCACTTGGATCATTCATGTTATACTTATAGTCATTGATTAATTGAATGTGTAATGTGCAATGCTGCTTAATGGTAACGTGTATCTCAGTTCACTTTTGTATGCAAAATTGATCCCTTCGAATAAAAATGTACTTCATTTTGGGGTAATACATTATATACAATATCAATAATAAAAGGAATACTGTCCGATTGTAAAATGCACGCATTCGTATAATTGGGTTTTCCGCGCAAGCGAAAACCCTTTATTTTTGTTCTGTTTTTTTTTTTTTTTTCTTCCTCTTCTTCCTGAAGATTTCGTATAGACTTTGTACAGGGGCATTCTACACGCCACTTTGGTCACTTTTAAACGGCTGATCTTAACCAAACTTGGTATGTAGGAAGTCCATATAGGGTAGTTGTCTCCCGAAACTTTTCGTCATTATGACGTCATCAGGTGTCACGTGACAGTGTCTTAAAGGGGCAAACTTCAGACATCAATTATGAACGAACCCTAAGTTTGATTGAGTTGAAACTTGGTATGTATCTTAGTCGGGAAGTGTTATATCGAAAAATTCCAATGACGTCATCATGACGTAATCAGGTGTCACGTGACAGTGTCTTAAAGGGGCAAACTTCAGACATCAATTATGAACGAACCCTAAGTTTGATTGAGTTGAAACTTGGTATGTATTTAAGTCGGGAAGTGTTATATCGAAAAATTTCAATGACGTCATCATGGCGTCATCAGGTGTCACGTGACAGTGTCTTAAAGGGGCAAACTTCAGACATCAATTATGAACGAACCTTAAGTGTGATTGAGTTGAAACTTGGTATGTATCTAAGTCGGGAAGTGTTATATCGAAAAATTGCAATGACGTCATCATGACGTCATTTTCTGATTTTTTCTGATTTATTGAAATTTTGGGTTATTAAAGTTCTTTTAACGATATCAAGTAAACAAAACAAGATATCTTTGAATTTCTTTTTGATAATTCTTAAGCATACACCATAGATGAACACTGCATAGACAAAAAATCGGTGATGTCATCATGACGTCATAAAAATTGCATTTTTTATAACACCCATTAGAAACGGCCGATCGCCTCGAAAATTGGTAGGTTGGGGAAATGGAAGTTGCGGATCGTTATTATGAAGTAATACGTCACGACGGCGTCATCACTTGAATTTTTATGATTTATTAAATCTTTCTCAAGCTAGCCCAATGACTTGTACAGAGCTCTGTACGTGAAAATATTGGTCATAAAATGAAACATATGATTGAAACACCATTCATGCCCGGCGCGCGAAAGGTTGTTTGCCTGCTTTATATATGCCGTGTTCTCCTTCTTTTCCTTATCATAGTGGCCTACAGCGTAAATGACAACCACGCACGCGCAACAATCTACTTAGACCGTTTTCAGTAATGCATGAATCGGTAATCCGAGCACACGGTTTTGAATGGCGCCCTCTTTTGATTAATCAAAGTACATAGTTGCTTGTTTTAATCAAAAGAGGGCGCCATTCAAAACCGTCTGCTCGGATGACTGTTATTCGTTAGGCCATGCCAGGGGTGCTTTGTTGTCAGACAGCAGTGTTTACCCGTTTGCATCTATATGGCACACAGTCACACATAGTTTTATAAAACCACTTTATGTGGCCAAGACACCTGACGTAAGATTAAAGGGGCACACTTCAAAACTCCAAAAGTGATTTGTTTAACTCAAGTTTTCTACATTTAGATACGGTCACTTTTAAAAAATCTGTCTCAATCAAACAAAATAAGTGATGTGTTTTAATTGGAGAAATATTTTATATCATTATGCGGAAAAGCCATGTGTTCTGTTTTAAACAGACACAACCTCTAGTTATACATTCCTATTGTTGTTGTTAGGTGACACCGGCAAAATCACACCTCGCAGCAGTAATTGGTAATCAAACGTTCAACAGCAATGATGACAGCCCCCATGGCAGAAAACACCCCAAGCATCAAGAAGATGACTTCATAGCTTCCAATAATCTGATATGCAAAACCTGGCAAAGTTCAAAGAAAAGGAAAGAAAATAGAAACACGTTGCGTCTTTGAGGACTGACGTACATGGAGGCACATATTGTGTAAACGAGAGCTTTGACCTGTGAGAGTTACATGTATCATTGAACACAGTGGTGACATTGGTCATAGTTTCATGTACCCCACAATTGAACACTTAGACGAGCTATAAATATTTGGGTTTTGTTTTACCTGCGAATGATCCTCCAGCTAATTCTCCTAATGCGAAGAAGAAATACAGTGTAGCCAAACCCCGATTACAAGACACTGTCTGCAGGATCTGTTCGGGTACATTCGCAAAGAGAGGTGGCATCATACCGAGACTGAAGCCATTAACAACGGCTAAAACTACAAGACCACTGTAGTTTCCTGCAACTACCGGGTCTAGCATTAATGCACTACAGTTTGCGAGAGCAAGGGAAATGTACATCTGCACTGGAGTGATGTACTCAAGATGAAGGATTGGTCCGTATATTATCCGACCAACAAGAGTACCAATTCCCCCGGCTGTGGATAGGAAAGCTGCATGCTGGCTTTCAATATCACTGACCATGGCGTGGGGAACAAGATAGATCATCCATGCACTGTACATTATTCCAACCAGAAATGTGACGAAGGCATATACGCTGAATTTGGGTTCTTCCCATAATACGTCCATAGACAGAAACTTTAAGAGACCCTTACAGGCGTCATTGCAGCGGGTCCACATAATATCTGTCTTGGTCAAACCAATCAGTGGTGTCTTCTCGCGTTGACTATGGTCGCAGTGAAGGGTCAAATACTCCGCCGAAGGTGGTTTGAGCAAAGCTCCAAAAACGCACACATTTGCGTTTACTGCAGCGAGTATTATCATGGTTCCTCGCCAGCCATATATCTCGATCAGGAATTCCGTCAGCGGAGGGTAAACCATCATTCCCAAAGCACATCCAGTTGCACTTATTCCAACTGGAATCGCCACTTTGCCTCGATAATGGATTAGCTGGCTAACTAATGGTGGACTATACACCATGCACACACCGATACCTGTAAAAAAAAAAACAGGCGAAGAATTTTATGTTATCATGAATGTTAAAAGTATAAAACGTCAAGTTGTTATCGGTCACTCAAAGGAAACCCGTGACCACCCCACTCCTGAACGAATCAGGTAATGTGTTACATAGTGTTGTAGTACTTGTACTGAAGTACAACTCGACTACATGGAAATACTCGGGCCGTACTCGATTATCAGTACTCGGAACTTATTGGGCCTGTACTCTTTTCTTTGTACTCGAATTGTACATGTTCTCCAACATCAAGTACTTGGTACTCGGCCCTAGTACTCGGAAGTACAATTCCAGTAGAGCGCTTAATTGATTCCTCTCGAATTCTTTGGCAGTGCTGGGCGCGGCGACCAAACGCACGGTCGGTGCAAGGATACAGGGTTGGACACCTCCATTCCACACATTCCCCCCTCGGGGGCTTCGCGCAATCGCAGTGCCTGTCTACAAAATTTCACTCCGGGTAACCCCCCCCCCCCCCCCCCCCCCTTAGCAAAAAGCTAGATCCGCCCCTGCAATGCATTGTAATGACGTATAACGATACATCGTACATCACTAATCTGCGCATTAATTGAAATATACACAAAAAGTTATAAAACAGCGGTCAGCTGCCGCGAACATCGCAATAACCGTATGCAGTTAGTGGTTGCGATTCGCCCATTATGTCATATGTCATGGCGGCCACAAAAATGCGTAGGGACACTATACTAAAATTAGTCTAAGAACACTTGATATTAACACTTCATATACAGTGTGTATAAAAAAATGCTGTACAGCAAAGTGAATAGTATCATGTTAAAGCCACATTTCTCCTATTTCCAATGATATGGTTTTACACACGACTTAATTAGAGCATCAAACACAAAAGTCATCAATAATTCTTTGTCGGAGAGTTGCAAAATCAGGTGGAGGGGTAATAAACACTTTGTCAAAGAAAATGAAAATGTGATTGGGATTCCTGAATTAATGGAAAACTTTCCTATGCAACAAAGGGGTGTGTTCAGAAGCCTATGGAGGGCAAAGGATGGTGCACCAGCCCATCGACTAGTTGCAGTAAGAAACACATTGGCTGAGGGTTTTGGACATCAAGTGATTGCTTGTATCATGATGTGGAGTGGCCATCACGATCTCCGGATCTGACTTCTTGTTGTGACTTTTTCCTCTGGGGGTTATCTCAAAGTGTTTATTACCCCTCCACCTGATATTGCAACTCTCTAACAAAGAATCATTGATATGTTTGTTGCTCTAAGCCGTGTGTAAAACTTGGTCACAATTCCATTATGACCGATTGTAGAAAAAGAATGATTACTCAGCCACCCGTGACCGTGTATGAATAAAAAAACATATCATTGGAAAAAGGAGAAATGTGGCTTTAACATGATACTACTCCCTTTGCTTGTACAGCTAGCATAATCTTCACAAATATGAATTTCAATCATGTTGCGGTTTTTTTATACACACTGTATAGGACAGTTCGATAAAGATTAAGATAATCATCACAATCAAACACGACTCAAGTTATATACGTACTTTCGCGTGTCTCGGTTCGCAGTTTCCAATATTATGAAACATCCAGTTTTCCTTGTAACGTTATTCTGCTGTACCAATGCCAACGCCTCCTATCTTGTTTGAACTTACCCCATACAGCAACAAAGAATGCGAACTGCCCAACATTTTGCACAAATGAAATTGCGAGAAAGGAAAGTAACATAATGGCTCCTCCTCCGATTACGAGTCGTCTTGGGCCGTACTTCTCCGTCAGGATGTTCATCAGTGGCACTGTATTGAAAGGGTAAAAAAAAATCAAAACTAAACGACAATCATACAACTATAATCTAGGGAACAACACATTGATCTCGATGACTCCCTTAGAAACCAGGTGAGAAAAAGGGCATTCCTTTTTGTTATAGACTTCCTTTAAAGGAAGGTATTTTAGTGTGTTGAGCAGCAATAGTAGTATGGCTCAAAATTGACCCTTACGTAATACTGAGGGAGAATGGACACCATTAGGCAATTTCTGTCCCCATTTTGAGTAGAGATTAGGTAGGGATTTACATGCCCACGTTATAAGTTATAAGAGAAAAACGGTATATTGGGTTTATGGAGATAAACCCTGACTAAATATTAGAAAAGATTAAACCCTGACTTAATATTAGAAAATTAATAAATGATAAATAAATAAGAAATAAATATGACTGAAAATAACTCCCTTAAAACCGAAACCTAGTCCCGATTGGGAAGAGTTTTTTTCGTGTGTAGTTAATTTGATAAAAGGTGGGAAAGAGCATACACAGTAACCGCAGTGTCTCAGCTTATTCCCAAAAACTGGTAATCAACTTACCCAAAATGTTACATGTAGAGTGTGACGCAGCCATGGCAGTACCAACTACCCCAATGGAGCCCCCAAGAGATTCTTGAATGTGCAATATGAAAACACCAAAACTCTTGAATGTTCCTAACTCGAAGAAACCGGTGCAAAAACAGACGACAGTCAGTTTCCATCCATATGTGTCTTTCTGACTGGAACGAACCTGAGAAAAAAAAAGAAAAAGCCAGATAGTACAAAAAAAAGATTGAAAGGGGGTAATTTATCTATTTATTTGATATAAGTAACAAACTGCTGCAAATTGCTCTTCAACAACAATGTCCTTAAATATTGTAGCGAAACAGTAGACTTTAGGCAAGGCTATAAGTGCGAGTGTGCGCATGCGTGGGGTGCTCATGTAACACGCGGTGTGTGGTAGTGCGAGTGCACTGGGAGTTTTGGAAGCGTTGTGAAAGGACTGAGTCTGACTTACGTGGTGAGTGCATGCTTCTTTTGTGGGGTAGACTAGGCGGGTACAGCGGGATTTTACGTGAAGTGTGAACTTGATAGGGCTGTCGTAACCGACTGGACAGAGGGATTGCCTATCGTCTGTAACACTTGCAGTGTGGTGACGTGGAATTGGGCGATCTGTTGTCGTGTTACGTGTCCGTCTGTGAGGTACACTGGTAGTAGCGTTGAGGGTCCCGTGAGGATTATCGTAATCCTCGTTGTCAGTCTGCCTGGACTCGTTGTACATAGGTGGCACTCACGCTGTGTGTGCGGTTTATTGCCACAGCGTAGGGAGTGAGGGTTATCCTGGGACATTGATTTAGCGGGAGACACGACTGGTACTAGGTCGTCGTGTTGTGGGTTATTGTACCATGGTTAGGGTTACCGTGAGGGTGACCGGGTCATAGTGCATTACTCCAGGTTCTTGGTTAGGGTTACCGTGAGTGTGACCGGGTCATAGTGCATTACTCCAGGTTGCTTGGTTAGGGTTACCGTGAGGGTTACCGGGTCATAAAGCATTACTCCAGGTTGCTTGGTTAGGATTACCGTGACGGTGACCGGGTCATGGTGCATTACTCCAGGTTGCTTGGTTAGGGTTACCGTGAGGGTGACCGGGTCATAGTGCATTACTCCAGGTTGCTTGGTTAGGGTTTCCGTGAGGGTGACCGGGTCATAGTGCATTACTCCAGGTTGCTTGGTTAGGGTTACCGTGAGGGTGACCGGGTCATAGTGCATTACTCCAGGTTGCTTGGTTAGGGTTACCGTGAGGGTGACCGGGTCATAGTGCATTACTCCAGGTTGCTTGGTGAGGGTTGCCGTGAGGGTGACAGGGTCATAGTGCATTACTCCAGGTTGCTTGGTGAGGGTTACCGTGAGGGTGACCGGGTCATAAAGCATTACTCCAGGTTGCTTGGTTAGGATTACCGTGACGGTGACCCGGTCATAGTGCATTACTCCAGGTTGCTTGGTGAGGGTTACCGTGAGGGTGACCGGGTCATAAAGCATTACTCCAGGTTGCTTGGTTAGGATTACCGTGACGGTGACCCGGTCATAGTGCATTACTCCAGGTTGCTTGGTTAGGGTTACCGTGAGGGTGACCGGGTCATAGTGCATTACTCCAGGTTGCTTGGTTAGGGTTACCGTGAGGGTGACCGGGTCATAGTGCATTACTCCAGGTTGCTTGGTGAGGGTTGCCGTGAGGGTGACCGGGTTATACCAGAGTGCCTGGTGAGGGTTACTGTCAGGGTGACATTTATTGCATTATAGAACTCATTGATTATTGCTAATTCCATTATTAATCCTCATTTGATCATTCCAATATCAGTGACTTGCAATTATTAAACCAATCTTATTGATTGACTGTCCTGGAAATTCTGTGTCCTCGTGAGGTTTATTGAGGGTTCCTTGACTTTATTGCATGGTAATAATATTAAGTAGCACCTACCAATTCCAAGTTCGTAAATTCGTAAATATACCCCCTTGTGTTTGGGTAGCCGCTCACCCTTGCATTAGGTAATACATAATTTTGTGGGATATTGGGCAGAGGTAGTAACCAGAGGTGGGGGTTTCCGTCCCCCAGCTGAGGCGTTTCCACCCGAGCCCACGCCACAATATACAAATAACTGAAGTTAGAGGCCCTGACGTTTTGATCCTATGCAGGATCCGTCCCAAAAGCTTAATTAATGTAATTAGCATTGTCGACCTCACTAGGTCTATATTGTAACGAAACAGCCGGAGACTTGTTAACTTCACATAAACGAGTCGTAAAATTATTGAGCGCATGTGGTGATGAGCGTGCGTGTGAGTGGTCAGATGGTAGACCGTGCGTGGATGCCGTGCGAGATTGATCATTCGAGAACGTTCTGGTCTCAACGTGTGAGGTTGCTCAGTGTGCTATCGGTAAGTGGAGTCAGTAGTAGGGTTTGTAACCGGGATTGAGCGTGAGTGTGAACCTTGGGCTGGATAGCTAGTGGGACATTGGTTGGTTATAGCGGGTTGCATGTCGTCTGTAGACACCGTTCTGGTGCGGTGACGGCTGGATTGTGATCCCGTGATCGATGTGCTGGCTTGGTTCATTGTATGAGGATCCCGTGAGGGTTATTATAATCCTCGGGCTCATTGCATCTGGACTACCTGTCCGACTAGGGGACTTTCCGAGTAGACTGTGGGAGGGTTATTCGTTGCATTGAATCATACATAGTTGGTAGCGAAGTTTACCGGAGTCATCGTTTAGCCACAAGAGTTAGCCTCTTGGAGACTAGGAGACTCTTTGAGTGGTGAGGGTTACCCCATGAGGTATAACCGAATAGATGTACATGCAAACAGTGCTGGTATGATTTACACATAGAGTAATTTATGGTAATCCCCATATTGATTTCTCATAATCCTCATTGATTGATCCTTATTTAACTGTGAATAAACCAATCAAGTCCAAGTGCAGTAATTGGAAACACTTTGTGTTAGTGAGGTTTATTTATGTCACACTTTGTAATTGCTCTGATTCAAGCTATTATCCATTATAATCCAAGTGGTGGTAAACAGCCCCTAGGCTTTGTCCACCGTTCGATATATCCCCTATTGTGTTCTGAGTAGCCGCTCACCCTTTCGCAAGGCTAATAAATATAATTGTGAGGGATAAGAGGCGCTGGTATAGATGTTCTGCCTCCGCCGCGCACCGCCACAATATTTCTGAGGTTCTGAACTGATTATTGGACGTTTGTTTGGTGTGGGGGTGCATTAAATTGTCTAGAATAACTTCTTGATGCCCTGAATGGTAATTGAAAAAAGGATTATCAACAATTTGGAATTCTGTCGTTGAATATGATAACTGTATAATGGGAGAGTGAAACAATGTGACGGTCATAAAAAAGTGATTGAATTAAACACCAACCCCCGCTGATTTTTGATAATGGGGGGGGGGGGTAAACCCCCCATTATAATTAAATATTTTATAATAATATATTTTATAATAATAATAACAAATATTTGTGCGCAAACGTGTATGGAAGAACGACCCAGCTACAGGATCATACCCCAGGTCTGAGGACGTGTCTACACTACTAAATTTGAGATTGCAGTAAGACTAGTTTTGTACAAGTCATCATTTCACTATTGTCCTTTCATTATCTTTTCATAATTGCGATTTGCTTGTTTAAGTATAGAGAAAATAGCACATGTATTTGTTTATCTACCATTAGTAAAGTTGTTTTTTTGCATTTAGTAACTTAGATTTTTTTTTTAAACAACGTTAATTTCAATATGGCCTTCGCAGCCGGAAGACTCATCAACATTGTTTCGTCTTCGCCTTTGCAGAGAATAAACCAGCAAATCAGAGATAAATTGTCACCGCTGCCTCTATCCCTCGACCCAAATTCCAGCTGGGGTCGCATGTATTTTTCCATGTCTTCAGGCATCCGAATTTCATTGTAAGTCTATGTGATAGACGCACTCGCCGTACAGCGGGCGAGCGTCTATTGCATGCAGGTCTCCTGAGTAATTATGCAAGCCAACCCAGCACCGGCTTTGACCAATCAAGGGGCATCTACTATCGTACTGTATGGCGACTGCGTCTATCACAGACTAGCTAGCTGCTGTGCGACGCAAAAATCCTCCGTCACGATCCTAAAGGAAATGTTCTCGAAACAGATCTGATTGGCTGATGTGCCGTGTTGCATACAATTTGCATGTACGCATGTATCAGACGTTCGTACGTAGTTCAGTGATACGGATTAGAACGAGTGTTAATAGTGTTCTTTCGTTTTGAACCGTTTGGAACCCGTGCAGATAAGTACGACGAGCGCTGTCCAATCATATGCAACCAACAACAATAGAACCAGTAAGTCGTGTACCAGTCCAATCAAATGCTAGTGCTTGACGGATTAGGCAATGATTAGGCATATATACATATTCAGTGAACGTGAGACTCAAATCCCTTTGTCCATGCATTGCTAATAGGCGCTCAGAGAAGCATTCCACAGCTTCCTACGGGCGTGGAGTCAAGCTAAAACTTTCAGACCTGTTGGCATTTACGCTATTGTTACTTCATTATCCAATAACTGCTAAGTCTTGAGAACATGTCCACGATTGAGCCTATACTCTCTTCGTGTTTCATTTTTCAATGTCTGAAAACATCCAGCAAATGCAGTTCATTCAAGTATTGTAGATCTGCCACACAGTCTGCACTTGGGTCAAAGGAATGGGCAACTTAACAATGACAATAGCGTATTCAGGTTTTGCGTCCTGGGCTACATTACCCCATAATACGGCGTTCTAATTTTCTGTCGATTTAAAAATGTCATTCCTCTTATCATGCCCCCTCCCCCGTTGCAACACCTCATGTATATCTTACGGTCATTATAGCCGTATATGTATTTATTTATTTATATAATAATAAACAAACAGGGGCAACTTTGCAAACACATTTTTTAATTCTACATTTTATGTGTATGTTATATGAAAAAAAGCTCTTCATATCGGGTAAGCACTATTATTTAGTCTGTAAAATTGACAATTTGAAAATAAAGACAAACATTGACATCAATTTAGTAACTTTCCAAATCTTTTTTTTTTTTTACATCTAATACATGTACGTCACGTAAATGCACACTGATTAAAAGCCAGGTGGGGAAAACTGGCGTCCAATATCAATGAGCATCGGAAATTATTTGCATTTAAAATGATTATACGGTTGCACCTAAATATCAATGAGCATCGACGGTTAACTGATAAAGGGACCACGAGGAGAACCGTCGCATCTAAATATCAATGAGCATCGACGGTTAACTGATAAAGGGACCACGAGGAGAACCGTCGCATCTAAATATCAATGAGCATCGACGGCTCACTGATAAAGGGACCACGAGGAGAACCGTCGCATCTAAATATCAATGAGCATCGACGGCTCACTGATAAAGGGACCACGAGGAGAACCGTCGCATCTAAATATCAATGAGCATCGACGGTTAACTGATAAAGGGACCACGAGGAGAACCGTCGCATCTAAATATCAATGAGCATCGACGGTTAACTGATAAAGGGACCACGAGGAGAACCGTCGCATCTAAATATCAATGAGCATCGACGGTTAACTGATAAAGGAACCACGAGGAGAACCGTCGCATCTAAATATCAATGAGCATCGACGGCTCACTGATAAAGGGACCACGAGGAGAACCGTCGCATCTAAATATCAATGAGCATCGACGGCTCACTGATAAAGGGACCACGAGGAGAACCGTCGCATTTAAATATCAATGAGCATCGGCAGTTCACTGATAAAGGGACCACGAGGAGAACCGTCGGATCTAAATATCAATGAGCATCGACGGCTCACTGATAAAGGGACCACGAGGAGAACCGTCGCATCTAAATATCAATGAGCATCGACGGTTAACTGATAAAGGGACCACGAGGAGAACCGTCGCATCTAAATATCAATGAGCATCGACGGTTAACTGATAAAGGGACCACGAGGAGAACCGTCGCATCTAAATATCAATGAGCATCGACGGTTAACTGATAAAGGAACCACGAGGAGAACCGTCGCATCTAAATATCAATGAGCATCGACGGCTCACTGATAAAGGGACCACGAGGAGAACCGTCGCATCTAAATATCAATGAGCATCGACGGCTCACTGATAAAGGGACCACGAGGAGAACCGTCGCATTTAAATATCAATGAGCATCGGCAGTTCACTGATAAAGGGGCCACGAGGAGAACCGTCGCATCTAAATATCAATGAGCATCGACGGTTCACTGATAAAGGAACCACGAGGAGAACCGTCGCATCTAAATATCAATGAGCATCGGCAGTTCACTGATAAAGGGACCACGAGGAGAACCGTCGCATCTAAATATCAATGAGCATCGACGGTTAACTGATAAAGGGACCACGAGGAGAACCGTCGCATCTAAATATCAATGAGCATCGGCAGTTCACTGATAAAGGGACCACGAGGAGAACCGTCGCATCTAAATATCAATGAGCATCGACGGCTCACTGATAAAGGAACCACGAGGAGAACCGTCGCATCTAAATATCAATGAGCATCGGCAGTTCACTGATAAAGGAACCACGAGGAGAACCGTCGCATCTAAATATCAATGAGCATCGACGGTTCACTGATAAAGGGACCACGAGGAGAACCGTCGTATCTAAATATCAATGAGCATCGACGGTTAACTGATAAAGGGACCACGAGGAGAACCGTCGCATCTAAATATCAATGAGCATCGACGGTTAACTGATAAAGGGACCACGAGGAGAACCGTCGCATCTAAATATCAATGAGCATCGACGGTTAACTGATAAAGGGACCACGAGGAGAACCGTCGCATCTAAATATCAATGAGCATCGACGGTTAACTGATAAAGGGACCGCGAGGAGAACCGTCGCATCTAAATATCAATGAGCATCGACGGCTCACTGATAAAGGGACCACGAGGAGAACCGTCGCATCTAAATATCAATGAGCATCGACGGCTCACTGATAAAGGGACCACGAGGAGAACCGTCGCATCTAAATATCAATGAGCATCGACGGTTAACTGATAAAGGGACCACGAGGAGAACCGTCGCATCTAAATATCAATGAGCATCGACGGTTAACTGATAAAGGGACCACGAGGAGAACCGTCGCATCTAAATATCAATGAGCATCGACGGCTCACTGATAAAGGGACCACGAGGAGAACCGTCGCATCTAAATATCAATGAGCATCGACGGCTCACTGATAAAGGGACCACGAGGAGAACCGTCGCATCTAAATATCAATGAGCATCGACGGTTAACTGATAAAGGGACCACGAGGAGAACCGTCGCATCTAAATATCAATGAGCATCGACGGTTAACTGATAAAGGGACCACGAGGAGAACCGTCGCATCTAAATATCAATGAGCATCGACGGTTAACTGATAAAGGGACCACGAGGAGAACCGTCGCATCTAAATATCAATGAGCATCGACGGTTAACTGATAAAGGGACCACGAGGAGAACCGTCGCATCTAAATATCAATGAGCATCGACGGTTCACTGATAAAGGAACCACGAGGAGAACCGTCGCATCTAAATATCAATGAGCATCGACGGTTCAGTAATAAAGGACGGACAGGGAAAGCCGTCGCATCTATTAATACGCATCGACATTTGAGGTCGCTGCATTTGAAAAGAGTGAAAGAATAAAATAATTTTACGGCTTAAAAAAAGAATTCATGTACAATGTACGGCCACAAATACAGATTCTCCAAGCGGCCACTTTTAAATCCTTTGAAATTGAGCCGTTCCTTCTAACTATAGCCGAAGTTGCGATACTTCCAAAACAGTACCTTTAGTTTAGTTTGTGTAGATTTATGAAAACTTGGTCCAAAATAGTTTACAACCGGGGGAGCGGATGTATTGTGAGTAAAGTAAGTTGTTTTTTTGCGCTATTTTGCATTTTAGGTCGAAGGTTGCTATATAATAACATGAGGAAACATTCCTCAACGACTAAGTTAACCTGAAAGATGTCATAATTATTAGATCGTTAATGACAAGTGCTTTTTTCCAACTGTTACTGTTTTATAAAGATTTTGTATTACTCTTAATGTTGTTGGGTCACTTAGAATAAACATTATCATGTGTAAGAAAGTCATAATAATTACAAACAAGATGCTCAAAACATTTCAGATTCTCATCTTCATTTAATGAATTTCCTCAGACAAAGTGATGTGTCTTTGTGCCAAAAAGGCACACAAGTCTGTTACAATAGGCAACATCCAACGTGGGTGTCGGTACACATCCTTCACAGCGCTATATGATTTGAAGTATGCCATGACATGCTCGACGTAAATTCTATATCTGGAGTGTTCCTCGTTGAAGATACGCATGGAGATGCGGTCATCATTGTTGAGAACCTGTTGTATTTGGTTTGCTCTGAATTTGGTCATAATAGGGTAGCGATTTGCATATCCGTTGTCACCAAGAAGGTATGTTTCATTTGGAAACGGCAGATGCATCCCTATTCTACTTGAATATCATGCTCCCTGTGCGCCATTGTTCAGACGAACAATGACTTCACGTTTACCTCACTTGCATGCTCCACGCCCTATTGAAGCCGCAGCCATATTTCTTTACACCGTTAGTCTTGGCTGCGACTTGAAATTGCATGAGACCCGATGTTCTTCAAGTTGTAGCTAAATTTCCAAACACGCTTGGCTGATTTCAGGCTTGACTCACAACCTGTTCAATATTGAACAGCCCACACTTCGTGAATATTTAAATACGGTCTGACGCAGGCGCAACGCGGGTATATGATTGGACACGTTCCGATGGGCAGTCTCTTTTGTCTGCCCTGAATTCTAATTGGATACTGAACGTCAACGGTGTAACGCATCTGGCCTACGGTATAAAACGAAAGAACACTAACCAGACTATTTGCCGGGCCACCGTAAAGATGAAATAGAATATGAACATTTTTGTGGCACGATGGACAGACAGGTGAACAACCTAAATACAATGAATCTAAAAACAGCTGCACAGTACTAAATATATAGTCCCTACCTTCATGATGTAACCAACGGGGACCCTTCAATATGCTGACTGTCAAATAAACTAGTGTTGTAGTCGAGATCAGGAACGAAAACGAGGCCAGACGTGCTGAGACCAATGGAGGGACCAGTGGAGAGATCTACAACACGGTTTACAACACGGCAACCAAGCTGTTCAAGGGATGGACATCCTCAGTTGCTGTTACATAAAATGCGTGTACAAAATCAATCATATCATAATTAATAAATTCATATAAAACATGTATGTATTATGACAAATTCTGATTGCGAATTAGGAGACCAACATTTATATGTCCTAAAGTGAGCCTTATCTTAGGTGGAAGAATGTGGAGGAGATGATATTATATTATATATCGTTTCCACTGCTGCTCTGAGATGAGGGGAAATACCCACTATGAGTAACGTGACGGCATGTTTGCATTGGTTGCACAACCTGTTTTATAACAACGAGAACAACATCATAGAAACGAACGGAACTAGATCTGATCCATCATGGTACACATATTGAATAGAAATCAGAAGACTGAACAGCTTATATGGCAAACTACACACAATACCTATAGTGTGGTTTCGTAAACAGTGCGAGGTGTGGAGGTCGCCATGACACATGACACTTGGGGCGCGTCTTCCATTATTTGTGTGTGTGTGTGAAATTACCTATGCATATAATTATGATGCGCAAGACGGCAAAAAATGATGACGCAGGAGGGACATGAACATCACAACATATCTGGGCACATATTGTGATTTTTGATACATGTATATTACAAATTTACAAATATCTGCGCAGTTTTGTGATGTACGATTTTTGCACATTCATATAATGGCGCGTGATACATCGTACATCACAAATCTCTGCACATTTATTTTGTGTAATTTCATATTTGGCATGATTCTTTTTCTGAATGATCTATTTTTATACTTAGGCCTACGGTACGAATAAATCAAGGGAAATGTATACAAAAAGTTATTAAAACAGCGGTCAACGCCACGGCATGCGCAATAACAAGGTGCAGTTAGTGGTTGTGATTCGCCCGTAATGTCATATGTCATGGCGGCCATAAAAATGTGTAAGGACTCTACAATCGCTGATACCGAAATACGGCCAAAGATGAATATCCGAAAACACTGATTCTCTTACCACTGACCACGCCCCCCCCCCCTCAACAAACAAAAGGAAAAATTCTGAACCTCCAGACAATATTGACAAAAACATGTACTACATAATTAATTTGATTGTAACCTAAACTAATAACATCGAAAAAGAAATGCGTAAAATACCTACCTATACCAGATTGGTTGTGCAAATTATCGCATCTGTAATTGCATCGGTAAATCTCTACAAAGCTTTCCCGTATGTTGAGTTTATGATGTGAGAACAGACGTCGAGGTATGCACGGAGCAGTCATTATTCCCAAAATAGATGTTCGGCACCCAGAAATTCATTCTGCCTGCATTGCTTGATCTTCAAAATACCATTATTATCAGAAAGCCATTAAAATAATCAGTACGGTGTAATAACCACAAGCGTAACGCCATTAAAATGTGCCCATGCGAAACGAAATATCACGTGGGCGTGTTTTTGTGCAGGGTGATCAATATGGTAGTGTTTATGAGCTAGTGTTTAGAAACAAAAATCTAATTTTACTTTTTTGGGGTTGAATAAGAACAAAGGGCAAAACAACAAAGTGCTTTTTTCTCCCTTTCCCCTCTCTTTTCGCGCGCGATTATGCATGAAAATGTTTCGTTTGCGCACGCTACGCATTGGCCTGAACCTCCCCCCCCCCTCACCCCGTACGCATGGCGTGGTACCAACCCCACCCCCTCCCCTTTGTGTATACGTACTTTATGGACGGCCCCTTTTACAATGTTACAGCGCATTTTCCAAACATACGATCTCAAAACTCGATAAATAAATTAGTAGGTCTATGCCTGTTCCAAACCAACTTTTCAACCCGTAATGTATGTGCATAGGTTGGTTGCAAATAGGTTGCGAGTCAAATCAGCAATGCCTCACTCCTACCCGTACGGGCTGGAATTAATTATGTTTGAATATTTGATTAGCTTTATTTTGGCATTGAGTCATTGGTATTCGGATGATATCCTTGTTATAACTGGTACGTTGGAGTCGGCACTGCTTTCTGGTATAGAGCTTAGGTCTAGTGTAAATTGTATCCTTACAAGGACACTGTCTTTAAATCCGTTGTTGTTATAGTGCAAGGTGTGGATGCAATTTCATGCCGTTCTTGCGGACAGCAGGCTTTGGCAAGTATTGTTTGTTATTTTTATATAATATGAGTATATATTACAAGATTGGGCTATATGTTGTAGTCATACATTTTACAAACAACTCAAACAATGCACACGACTCGGCGCAACCCATCGGTAAGCCAATGTTGTAGTCATAATAACAGTAGTTTCTACTGCAACGGTGCAAGCATCTCCATCCAACTATTCTGCCAATCAGACTTACGCTCTAATAAATCACGAATTTCTGCGATAGAGATTCCCCTACAAATAATTGTTATCATGTCGTTGGCTTACGGCATTGGAGTAGCCGACAGTGGGCCTTATTATGTTACCTTTAATTTCGACTCCAACATTCACGAAACTGTGCATTACTTTCGTTGCTTATGTTCGTTTGATATTGCGGATGACAAAATGATTTGAAAGTGAAGAAATTCTAGATAGACGAATCGAAAATGGAGAGCTCGGTATAATGTTTTTTTGCCGAAGTTTTCAAAGCCAAAAAAATTAAATGGTTTCTCAAGGGACAATGCTGCTGCTGCTGCTGCTGTTGAAATTGCTGTGAACTGTAGGTTCGTTTTTGTTTTTGCCCGTGAAAATATCTTATTTTGTCCGTACGTATAGTTCCGGTCAAGATATCGAATTATATTTTAGGACACAGGATGACCACTGAATTATATTCTCTGGACAAAGTTTGAATTATAATAGTTCTAGTCAGTATAAACGGGTACATGCAGTACACACCATGTTGGTTACATTTGAGTGCCAATTGAGGCTAACTGGTTATAAATAATGACATAAGAGGCTTTTAAAATATACAGGAAAATATACAGGAAAACCTTTAATTTCAGATTTGTCGAAGTGGTCATGACTAAAATAAAAGAAATGGTTTCTAAGGACCTCAGTACAAGCGAACGTAATTCGAGGAAACGAAATTACATTTCGAGATATCGAAATGCAAACTATTTCGGTTCTTCAGAATAATTTCGTTCCCTCGAAAAAAATTTTTTTTAACCACGAAATACTTTATTTCGTTCCTACAAATAGCAATTCGCCGTAATAAAATAGTATTTCGAGGGAACAAAATCGTATTTCGAGGGAATGAAATTATTCAGAGGAAACAAAATACATGTAGTTTGTATTTCGTTGCTTGGAATGTTTATTTTGAGGCAACGAAATTATTTCGAGGGAACGAAATAATATCCCGGGGAACGAAATATCATTTCGAAGAGTGAAAGAGAGTTAGGGGTGAACTACATTGACTGAAAACTAAGAATGCGGGGCATGTTCAGGGGACAAGTATTCGTTCGATATGCACATAATAGCGCTCTGTTTAATATAACGCTATCGGAGGGGTTTGCATGAGGGCAGCTGCACTAGCAATGGTGGTGTACGGTAGTAAACTGGGAGATTAGCGAGTCAGTCATGGTGACTGTAGGCGGTCGCCTGTCGGGGCCTCCCCGGCCTGCCACTTCGGGACCGAAGTGGTGGACTCCGAGGGAAATGTGAGCAAAAAAGTTCCCAGTGAACACTTTCGCCGTGGAGCTAGGGGAAGGCTGGGGCTCTGCATGATCGCTTGCTATGCTCCGAATTATGCATGACGCAGCATCAGCTTCTGGGGCATATTGCATAAATTATGCAGAACTATGGCGTGATATTGGATGATCGAGCCACGCGGCCTTGCGGTGGCCGAAAATAGCTTACCCTAGCAATTACGGTGATCAGTACTTGGGCAATATGTGCTCAATATCATTTAAACAAATAATCGATGGAAAATGACCATATACCGAGGACACAATTCAAAAGGGCGCTCTGATTCGTGCAGTTATGCACTCCGAATAATCATTCTTCTTAATTGTTTTGGCAAAGCATAGCAATAACGACATTGTACTCGGTTTTACCATTTGTCCATTACCAGGCTTTGGAACAAATCTGAACGATCCATTGAGAAACAGGAATGGCTAATATTCAGCGTTACCAAGAGGGAGGATGGGGCTGGCTTGTGGCTTTGGCTGGATTTACGTCAGAGTTCATCATCTACGGTACCTTGAAGGCGTTTGGGGTTCTCCTGACTACCATGAAGGATGATTTAGATACAGATTTGTGGATTATTGGATCAATTACTGCTCTTCACTACGGTGTACAGTTTCTTTTACGTAAGTAATTCTGTCACAAAGAAAGACTGTTGTGGAACCGTGGCACCGACGAACTGAAGTACTGATGTACTGACGCCCTGATAAACAGAAAATGGGTCTTGTTTACATTGATTGGATAACGCATTCTTTCTGTTTTCAGTTGTTAGTGTGTTTGTTTATTTTGTTAATCTGTTTCATTAAGTGGGTTTGCCGCTCTATGTCGGTAATTCGACGACGAATATTCAACAAAGAAACGATATGCACCTGGTCAAGGCTATACCCCGAGGCCCAGCAAAAGTACATGTACATATTTATAGAAAGTAAAAAGTATTATGCGAAAATGCAATAAACCGGCTTTTAATAAAAGTTAAGCACCAGGACAACTTTGAATGCACAATAGTTGCACTTTTTGTCGTGTCCACACAGGCAAAAAAGCACGACCTAAATCGCACCGGTACGATTTTTTTTTTTCAAACTGCGCGTACGCGATTCTAAATATTTAGCGTGAAGTTGGCATCCTACGAAAGCCCTGTAGTGCCATCAACGTGTGTAAAGGGGGAGCAAAATCATACATGTGGCATGTGGAAGGCAGATAAAGAGAGACAGGTCCCATTCGTCTATAAACAACAAAGCAAACAAATTGATGGATAAAATAATTATAGAGAGACATCTTACTTATCTTTATTTGTAACACAGAAAATTAGAAGAACCGGAATGCGCTCTAATAGTTTTCCCAGAGGCTTTTATCAGTGTAGTGTATACCAAGCTCAAGAAAAAACTTCAAGAGGCATCATAATTCTAGTTCTATTTGAAAATAGTTAAACGTGGTGGGAGTGAGGGTGGGGTGGGGGTGGTAAAAAAGAAAGGACAAGGGGAGGAATGAAGGAAGGAGGAGGAAGACAGGTATATGGCGAAGAGAAATAGAGGTAATAGTATGGGTAGGGTGGGAGTTTATATGGAGTAAGAGGAAGAAAGGTGGATGGGAATAAAAAATGTTACAGGCGGAAGGGGAAGAAAAGGGACACAAGGGGAAAGAGGGAGGAGTGAAAAGGGTTAAAAGAAAAAGTCCATGTAGATATTGAAAACTGGTGGGCTTTCGAGAGTGCCTTGACGGCAGCCAACGGACGTTTCGAAATATTCCACAGTTCCCTTTATGCAAGCCTTTGTACCAGTGTAGAGGGCCCTTAGAGTCGACACCAACTTGGGACAGGCAACTTGAATTTCTAGCACACGTTATAAAGCTTCACGCGGGACCCAGTCATATGCTGCCTTCAAGTCGATAAAACAGAGGAATATTGGTTGCGTTTCGTTCTCGAGAATATGTCTGGTGATGTAGATGGCATCACAGGTTGATCTATTTTTCTGAAGCCGAATTGTGTATCCAGCAGAATGGTCTCATACACCGTCCTTATCCTTTCCACAACAATAGCTGACACGATCTTGGACATCGTTGCAATTATTGATAAGCCACGGTAGTTTTCGGCCAGGTGTATGCCCCTTCTTGTGGAGGCAAGTTATTGCTCAGATCAGCCACGCACTTGGGATCTTCAGGCATGTCCATATCACACCTAACATGAGCACTATGTATTGGAGTAGCTATGTAGATGTGGAATATTTCAGTTGTTCAGCATATATACCGTCTGTGCCCTGGCATTTCCCGTTTGAAAGCTTGAAAGAAACTGGTCCGGTACACCTCTTTACAAACCCGCATTGAGTGCACAGCATTTGCCCACTTGAATATTCATGACATCGTGATGCACGGTGTGCAGTTAGAAAGTTCATGGCATATTGGTTGATGTATGCAAATGAAATGGTAACGTATGAGGCGGAATTCCCTATCGAGTCCTATTTAAATCCAGAAGTATGGAGAGAGGTTCACCATCTGAACTCCGAACTCAAATCATACCTCAGACCCGGGAAATGATACGGGCCCAGGGATGCAAGCTCGTTTGGCGGAAATATACCGCCCGATTGGTTACTGATATCTAGGGGCACTTTTACTGGGGCGGAGCATGCAGAGTAACTATTGGGGGGGGGACACTGGAAGTCTGGAACAAAGGGACTCAAACACAGCTCTTTGTGTTAACTTCTCTTATTGCCTCCTAGGCAATTCTCTTTATTACCACCTGGTAATTCTCTAGTGGAAATTTTATTTCCTTGCTCTGCCTTTAAACAAACCTTTAATTTTCCTTAAACAAACCTGCGAGCACACCAATTGTTTCGCAGTGTCTCTGTTTGAGTTCCCTTACCAGTTGGACTACTCGACTAATACGAACGGCTAACAGTTAACCTCTTTGGTTAACCCTTGTTCAATTTCTGCGATCGACTGTCTGAGCCATTCAAGTTCTCTATGAACTCCCGATTAGCCGCCACTTCATCACAACTATTCCCAAAGGTTACTAATTAAAATCACTACAACACAATTGTAAGCAAGCAATTTACACAAGCAATCAACCTATCAGCGCAATGATTAACACTGGATCACTCACCGGAACAATGCACTCAACAAGGTACACATACGTACACGAAAGTAGGGTCGGAGAAGCACTGTAGGTCCGGCGGACCATAACATCGAAACACGCTCACCATAGCAAGTCAGCCCAGTGGCGGATCTACGGGGGGTTTGGTGGTTTAATTCCTCACCCCTTGGGCTCCCTAAAAAAAAAAATTCAAATGTCAAACTGAAAAATATCCCTACCAAAGAAGGGGGACACCCCCCTCCAACACCTTCTCCCCCTCGGGCGCTCCGCTCCCTCGCAGTGCCTGGCTACAAAATTTCACTCCGGGTAAATCCCGGCCCCTTAGCAAAAAGCTCGATCCGCCCCTGAAGCCTGCTTCATCTTCGTCGGACCTTTCACTTCGCTACCAAAAATGAAACTTCCAATTGAACCCCCCCCCCCCCCCCCCCCCGCTGTCTGCGTATACGCCAGCCAGAGCACGCCGCAGTTGTGACCCCCAGGCACGGCCCAACCATTATGATTGGTCGCTGCCCGGCTATCACGCTCCAAGGGCATGCTCCGATACAAGTGACGTGCCCGACCAAGATTGGCCACACAACCTGTCACTCACTCCTCCAACTTTTCTACCATTTCCCACGAAGCACAGTTCAACGTCTTCACCCACTTCCGGACAGATTAGACTTGTGCCGGTCCACCCAACCTCGTCACACGTATTTATATGCGATGTATTTCAGCGATGATTGTGAATATTTTAATATGTTATTTTTTGTTTTCTGCAGCTCCTATTGTCTCGGCTTTAGCAAGCAGATATAGCAGTCGAATTGTCATCATGAGTGGCGGTGTATTATACGGACTTGGATTGGTGATTTCTTCACTTACTTATAATGCTGCAGTTATTGCTACTTCATTAATAGTCCTTGCTGGTACGTATCTCCATAGGGTCGTGCAACATCTTTACTTACCTATTTCTAAGCATTTGCCAAACCAATGTACTTGAATTTGACATATGTTCATATTGAGAGCATGCTATATCTTCTTTGAAGTTATGTACAACAAGGTAATTGATACCTTATGGATACATCGAAATGTCTCCCTAAGCTATTACGAATTATAATAAAATTAATAATGAGCCTCCAATCCACTTGCGCGTGCGTGTGCGTGCGCTGTTGACTAGAAGACCGGTTCTCCAAAGTCTCACATTGTCCATAACAAAAAAGTAATAATACATTGTCACATATTAATTACTGTTTAGTAATCAATGCGATAATTCTAAGGGAAATGCAGGCCTGTATATTCATGATAATAGCGGGGAATAGTACAACGAAGTAACCAATTCAGGCCAATACATTTGTTCATTAAAATTGACGTGAATTGTGCATGAGCAAACCTGGTTTTGTTTGTTTTACAGGTGTGGGTTCGTCATGTCCTGTGTTCACAATACGTTCAGAGCTAGCCTTCTACTTTTATGACAAATTCGGTTTGGCAATTTGTGTGATATTGATCGGTGGTCCAACTGGGTTTATGTTCTATGGTCCTGTGACACAAGTTCTCCTGGATACGTACGGCTGGCGAGGAGCAATGTTACTGCTTGGTGGAGTGGGATTTAGTTTGATCTGGTGCGGTTTATTGGTAAGAAGGCCCACTGGAATATACGCCATTATACCCAACCGAGACCTCCCAACCAATGATGATTCAAATGATAATCAACTCTCAGAACACCAAGCAACTCATGATGCTAAGACAAAGTGTGGTTCTTCTTTGATGCAAACCTTTGGATTTGATATCCTTACCAATTTAAGATTCATTCTTGTGACCGGAATAAGAGTATTTTATAATGCTTCCTATTGCGGTGTTGTGGTGTACATGGTACCCAATGCTCTTGAATTGGGACTTAGTTCCATGCAGGCATCGTTCCTTTCTACAGCATTTGGAGTTGGCAGTTTGGTTGGTTTAATCTTCACTGCTTTGATACTACATACCAAGAGGTTGTCTCTTCATGCGGTTGCGATTATATCAGGCGGTGTCGCAGCAATAGCAATGGCCTTTAGTCCCATCGTTCCAGCATTGGGTGGTCAGATGGCGATTTTCTTCACTGTGGGAGCAGGATTACATTCTTTGTTTCAGACTACAGACATGTTGACGAGGAATCTGCCTTTTAGTGACGATAGATTCATCACCGTCTTTGGCTGGGCGGCGTTCTTTGCAGGTATATCTTCCTCAATTGGTGACGTCTTTGCAGGTAAGTTAGAGGTTTAACATTTATGTGCATATTTTTTGGAATATCCGATATGTACTTTTCGACGCGTGAAGGGGGCCCGCCGACGGGTATCCCGCTTGCGGAATCCTGCTGCCCGGCGTAATGGACAGGGTATCACCAATCCAATGCATGTGTAGCGCCCTCAGGAAGAGAATTATTCAAATTTGATTAAACCATCCAGAAATAGGTCGATTTGTATTAAAAAACAAAAACATATACTCTAGTTAGTAAAAAATAATATGAACTTCATATATATTTTTTTAATACACTAATAACACATTGGCAAACTCTCATCTGTTTTCAATATCCGTTTTACTAGGTCATTAAGTCATTGAAAGTAAACAAAGTAATTTTAAACTGAAGGAGGATTGGAACCAGTTATTCCTGGGATATAGTGGCATGTGCATGGTTTCATGGCTTCGGACTGCCAAACCAACACAGATAATTGACTGGGGAGGGCTTGATAGCTCAGTTGTTAGAGCGCCTGTACGGTGTTCAAAAGGTCGCCGGTTCGAATCCCGCTCCAATGACTTAAAACAATTCAGTCAGTTTCCATTGTGGTTATTTGATGATTATATTTATTAAAAAGCCGTATCCTCTTTGAGTAATCCCCGTGTTTGTGTCTGAGAGGATATTTATCTTTCCCCTTCTTCAAAACCCTCTGATTTGTTGACAGGTTGGGTGTATAACACTACACATAGCTTCTTTGGAACATTCCTCCTATTCAGCACTGCAATGATGCTATCTGTAATATGTTGCGTTATGGACGCTCTATATATCCGCTTCATTCAACGGTCACGTGCCAAACCCAATGAGTGACGAACAACCTCTGAACCATTACATTAGAAACAAGTTTCATGCAGTAACCGCACCTCGAAATTATTGTTTTGCATATTCTGAAAATGTCTGGTAAAATGAGTTTCGCAGTTGGTGCTTCGGAAATTGCTTGGTGCTTGGAGAACATTAGACTAGAATGTAAAGCAGGACATAATGGTACATACACTCATAGGACAATTAGTGATATTACGTGTATAGTTACATGTGTTACCATTAATTGTGTATATACCCTCGATGGGTTTGCATTATAGCTAGCTGTTCCGACTTCGCTGATCTCGGAACAAGCTTAGTTTTTGTTCGGATTTCTCATTTCATGTATTGCTTCGCCCGTGTTGCTTCTATAGATTTGTGTAATAAGTTTATTCCCACTATTTAGCAACAGGTTTAGTTTTTGTTCTAGTTTACTGTTCCGATATTTCTGGTGTCGGAACACGTTTAGTTTCTGTTCAGTTTTTCAACTTTTATTATTCCTTCGAACTTTTTGCTTAGTTCAGAGCATTGTGCTGTAAGTTTGTTTATTCCTAATCTCGTATAATATTTTTCTGTTCAGCTTATATAAAAGCTTATACGCTTGAGTGATTGTAGGTGAATAGGGCATTGACAATTACTTATCTGCTAGATTCCATGACGCCGTCAATACATTCATATGGCCGAGTGGTTCGGGAATGGGACTTAGACCTGTCCCGGGTTCGAGCCCTGATGTGGTGTCGGTAATTTGGTTTAATGTTTTACTCTTGTCTGGTATAAATAGTTTTAGAAAGAGCTGCGATTTCACCAACACTTCGTGGCTCGGTGGGATAAGCGATGGTACCACCGCTCAGACTTCCGGCAGTCTGGGTTCGATACCCGATCCTGACTCTCTGATATTGAATGGAACGTGGCACCGCGATGGTCCAGGGGCCGCTTTGTTTCTCCCTCTTAGTCCTTCAGAGCTTTGCATGTCAGGCTAAGGTCTCAATGGTGGGGAGGATATGCAGTAGTCGGCTTTCCAGTAAGCCTATGGGGACTATTATGGGAGCCGGTAAGCCGGGTGAAAGAATCCCGGTGAATCGCGTGCCCCTGAACACCTGACGGTCTGCTTAACTTTTGCTCTTTTTAGTTTGAAATGTCAGGAGGAATAGTTGAATACCCTGTCTCAATTATTTAACTCTTTTTAATGTTCTAGTTTTCAAGTTACGGCTTACACGGTACACCTAGATAATCTTTCTTTTTTTATGAATTGTACGTTAATTTATAAATCTGTACGTCTCCCCGTCGGGTTGTCTGTTTGTTTTTCTGTTGACTATTGATTTTCATAAACATTTCGGACTGAAGTGCTTGAAAAAAGTAGTATTTCTAATTTATTTTCTGAATTTTAATAATAGTGGAAAATTAACGAAACTTTTACAAATTTCATGCACGTTATCACAACGCAATGTAACCCCGGCACTTTTGTTTGCTATTTCCCATCTGCCGTTATCATTGATGTCTCATATCTATGAGATGGTTGCAAGCATACAGAAAATGAAATTGCATTGCAAATAACATCTTATGAAACGTTCACGTTGGTATCTACATTGGTTCGCAGTGTCAGAAATACCGATGAATATATTCTTCATGAATACTGTGCAGTGAACTCGAATCTATTAAATGTTGTAAGTAGCTATGCACTTGTGTTTCATAAACCCCTGAAATAAAGTTCTGCAATTTGTTTGCTATTTTGTAACTGATCTATGAACAGTGAAAATGGTACCATTAGAAAGCTTCATTATTACTCATTACAATGTTGTGATTATGTTATCATGGAATGTGCATTTCTCCTGAATAAAGGGCATAGGGCATAGTCGGAAGTGGAATGTTGCAAAATGCAAATGAAAATGCGCTATGGGTGCATTCGTTTAGCGCCCCCGGGTCGACACCAGTCAACCTCGCCCCATTCTCTCCCTTGTTTTGTGCAGTATAGCACGACCATTTCCAGTAAGGGCTGACCCGTGTTAGCTAAACGAATGCGCCTTATGTTTGGACCGTGCTTTCACGCTTCAGTGCCTCAACACCATTCATCAAACTCAGTTAATCCTCTGAACCATTGAGAATTAATTGCTGAAAACAACGAATTTTGCAACATTTCTTTTTTAACATATTTCTGCATGTTTATTAGGACTGCACATTCCACGAATCGCATAACAAATGATACATCATTGTAAAGAGGAATATTCACGCTTTCCTATAATACCAGTTTCATCATTCACAAATCAGTAAAAAATATATCATCCTCAAACTTGAGTTGCACAATTGTATTTTAGTTAGTTTTTGTGTAACCTTGAAATCGTGCAAATAATTATGACGAATAAGATTGCACTACAAATTCGATATTTGATACAGTTATACAATTCATACACAATCAAACTGTATAGATATCTAAATAAAAATCACCCTCTAAAATTTTTGCTCTCAGTATTTTTGTTTTACATTACACTCTACACGTTCCCATGTTTAATACTCGCGTTACTAAACCAAGGCATAGTAAGCATGTAGGCAGAAATGAAACAATTTCTTGAATAACAATTTCTCTAAATTTGCAAAAGAAAAATTGTCTTTGTTTCGTTATTGCATCGGTGGAACTGTCGGACCATAATGTCCACATTTGTTTCCTTTAAAATACTAAAAACGATTATACTGTTATACAACTTTGCCCATGTATCAGACCAAAGTAAACTACGTGGTGTATAATGTGACATAACATAAACTATATATTACACAACTTTGGCCTTATTTGTGATCAAAGTAAACACGTGGTTAATAACGCCATATATTTGGCCACTTGTGTGGCTACATCTGCACAACAACTATTTCCTGCTAAATTCGAATTGAAATTCGTTCTTCCATTCGCCTTGAATGACGCAACGACCATTTTAAACCGACATTAAAACAAGTAGACACAATTCTTAATGTATCGCCAAACTGCACATTTTAAGGTGATACATACCGTATAAAAACATGGGTTTTCAGAGTATGTAATTATTGGTAAATGAAATTTACATGTTGCGTCTTTGAGGACTGACGTACATGGATGCACAGATTGTGTAAACGAGAGCTTTGACCTGTGAGAGTTATCATTGAACAGAGTGGTGACATTGGTCATAGTTTCATGTAGCCCACAATTGAACACTTGTGATAAAAGTAGACGAGCTTAAAATATGTGGGTATTGTTTTACCTGCGAATGATCCACCTGCTAATTCTCCCAATGCAAAGAAGAAACACAGAGAAGCCAAACCCCGATGACAAGACACTGTTTGCAGGATCTGTTCGGAAATATTGGGGAATACAGGTGGCATTGTCCCAAGACTGAAGCCGTTAACAACAGCTAAAACTACAAGACCACTGTAGTTCCCTGCAATGACCGGGTCCAGCATGAACGCACCACAGTTTGCCAGAGCAAGAGAAATGTACATCTGCACTGGAGTGAAGTACTCAAGATGGAGGATTGGTCCGTATATTATCCGACCAACAAGCGTACCAATTCCCCCGGCTGTGGATAGGAAAGCTGCCTGCTGGCTTTCAATATCTCTGGCTATGGCGTGGGGAACAAGATAGATCATCCATGCACTGTACATTATTCCAACCAGAAATGTGACGAAGGCATATACGCTGAATTTTGGTTCTTCCCGTAATACGTCCATAGACAGAAACTTTAAGAGACCCGTTATACAGGCGTCATTGCAGCGTGTCCATAGAATATCGCTCTTGGTCATACCAATCAGTGGTGTGTCCTCGCGTTTACTGTGGTCGCAGTGAAGGGTCACATACTCCGCTAAGGGTGGTTTGAGCAAAGCTCCAGAAACGCACACATTGGCGTTCACTGCAGCGAGTATTATCATGGTTCTTCGCCAGCCATATATCTCGATCAGGGATTCCGTCAGCGGTGGGTAAACCATCATTCCCAGAGCACTTCCAGTTGCACCTATTCCAACTGGAATCGCCAATTTGCCTCGATAATGGATTAGCTGGCTAACTAATGGTGGAATGAACGCCATGCATACACCAAGACCTGTTAAAGAAAATGCGGAAAATTTTACATTAAAATTAATGTTAAAAGTCAAAACGTCAAGTTGTTATCGGTCACTGAAAGGAAACCCGTGACCACCCCACACCTGAACGAATCAGGTAATGTGTTACCCATTGTTGTAATACTCGTACTCGATTACAACTCGAGTACATGGATATACTCGGGTCGTACTCGACTATCAGTACTCGAAACTTATGGGGACTTGACCTGTATTATATTCTTTGGGACTTGACCTGTATTATATTCTTTGAACTTGAATTTAACATGTACTCCAACGTCAATTCCTTGGTACTCGGCCCTAGTACTCGGGAGTACAATTCTAGTACAGCGCTTAATCGATTCCTCTCGATTGCATTGACAGTGCTGGGCGCGAAGACCTAACGCACGGTCGATGCAAGGATACCGGATTGATAGTTGAAGTGTTTAGTCTAGATCTCATGTCTACGCCGTGGATGTATAGTAACATGGAGGTAGTGTAGTACTGATTTGTGAATCTGTAGTCAGGGTAGAGTCAATACCTTCATGCTACGTTTTAGCTGTACGTGGTGCATGCACTTGAGGGCGACGCATTTGTATGTGTTTCCGTGCAGAGACCATTGCCGAGGTTCGTGAGCAAGGCCTTTTCAATCATTAGCTGTTTCGCATGCAGCGGAACAGCTTTTGTTTTTCTTATTTTTTTTTTATTTTTAGCTTTTCCGCATAGTTGCGGAAAAGCTATACTGTTTGTAAAGATTTTTGGCTTTTCCGCATAGTTGCGGAAAAGTCTTTATTTTTGTTAAGATTTTTTTTTTTCTTCTTCTTCTTCTTTTTTTTCCCACGGCCCATAGACTTTCCACACGTTTCGTTCTACGGGCCACTTTTGCCGTTTAACTTTATTGTACTTGGTTCAAAGTTTGTACAGGCATAGTCCATACCGCATAGATGTATGGGAACGAAATACGTCATGATGACGTCATCAGGTATCATGTGACAAGCGATTTGAATTTAATAATTAAAATCTTTAAAAATCAACAATAAATCAACCGTTTGAGATATTAAGTTGATTCTTTCGTCAAATGTAAATGTTAGGTAAGGTCTTTCTTTGTGACACATTGCTTGACCTCTGTGACCTCTACTTCCGGTCAAACAGGAAGTAGCTCCTCATTTAAAAGTGGTAAGAGCTAGGATCATGATTTTTTCACCAAAAGTGATTGTTAGGGAAGGTCGTTCTTTGTGACACATAGCTTGACCTTTGTGACCTCTACTTCCGGTCAAACAGGAAGTAGCTCCTCATTTAAAAGTGGTAAGAGCTAGGATCATGATTCTTTTACCAAATATCAATGTTAGGGAAGGTCTTTCTTTGTGACACATTGCTTGACCTCTGTGACCTCTACTTCCGGTCAAACAGGAAGTAGATCCTCATTTAAAAGTGTTAAGAGCTAGGAACATGATTCTTTCACCAAATATCAATGTTAGGCAAGGTCTTTCCTTGTGACACATACATTTTTAGATCTAATGTTGCAAGGATTCATAAATTAATTTAAAAAACATGGAATGGAAAAGCCCTATGCTCTGTTGCAGACAGACATAGAATCTCTAGTTTTCTTTCTTCTTCTTTTTTTTCCCACGGCCCATAGACTTTGCACACGTTTTATTCTACGGGCCACTTTTGCCATTTAACTTTGTTGCACATAGTTCAAAGTTTGTATAGGCATAGTACATACAGCATAGATGTACCCGCGCGAACTACGTCATTATGACGTCATCAGGTGTCATGTGACAAGCTATTTGAATTTAATAATAAAAATCAACAAAATTCAACAAAAAATCTACCGTTTGAGATATTAAGTTCATTCTTTCACCAAATGTCAATGTTAGGCTAGGTCTTTCTTTGTGATACATTGCTTGACCTCTGTGACCTCTACTTCCGGTCAAACAGGAAGTAGCTCCTCATTCGAAAGTGGTAAGAGCTAGGATCATGATTCTTTCACCAAATAGCAATGTTAGGCAAGGTCTATCTTTGTGACACATTGTTTGACCTCTGTGACCTCTACTTCCGGTCAAACAGGAAGTAGCTCCTCATTTAAAAGTGGTAAGAGCTAGGATCATGATTCTTTCACCAAATATCAACGTTAGGCAAGGTCTTATCTTTGTGACATATTGTCTGACCTCTGTGACCTCTACTTCCTGTCAAACAGGAAGTAGCTCCTCATTTAAAAGTGGTAAGAGCTAGGATCATGATTCTTTCAATGTTAGGCAAGGTCTTTCTTTGTGACACATACCTATTTAGATCTAATGTTGCATGGATTCATAAATTTATTTAAAAACATGGAGCGGAAAAGCTCTATGCCCTGTTGCAGACAGACATAGAATCTTTAGTTTTTTATTCCACTTTTTTCCCATAGACATAACACAGGGATTTTCTACAAGTCACTTCTACCATTATGCGAATTCCCATCAACTTCATACTTGGCACATAGTTAGACCACCACCTCGAATAGTGTCCCGCGTAAGTACGTCATCGTGACGTCATCACGTGCACAATTACGTCATCATAAATGTGCACATTTTAAGGCTCTTTATCTCCGGAACGGCAAGTCCGATGCAGCTCATACTTGGTATGTAAGTATATGGGGACGTGGTATAGACAAAAATTGCAGTCACGTGTTGATGACGTCATCATGTGATTTTATACGATTTATTCAATTTTTGGACCTTTTCTTTATATCTCATGAACGACAAATCGTATTTTCAAAATCCTTTCGGTATTAATGTTTGTTAGTTATAGGCATATGCCCAAATTTACCAAAAAGGTGTGACGTCATGAAGACGTCATAAAAAAGCCGATTTTCAGATTCACATATAAGCGAATATCCGATGGCGTTGAAACTTGGTGGGTAGGTGGGGAATGGTACTACTATCCAAAATGTGAAGTGACGTCACGATGACGTCATCGGCTGATTTTTTATCGATTTGTGAATATTTTAATTTTGCCAATTTTCCCCAAAAACACCATATAAGCGAATATCCGATCGTAATGAACCTTGGTGGGTAGGTAGGAAATGGTATTAGTATCCCTAGTGCGAAGTGCCGTCACGATGACGTCATCAACTGATTTTTGATTTCTTTTTAATAATTAATTTAACCATTTAGAGTCAAACATAACACAAAACGCGTGCTTTGGAACTTTTCCGACCGCTGATATGGCTATCCATGTCACCTCTTGGTCAACCTCAGGCTGTGGAAACCTCTGTTCAAACCCTTCCAGAGCTTCGGCAAAGTAAGTGCGGCTTACTGCGCTGTGTACCCTCAACAAGGAAACTCTCTGTTCTCTTGCCGAGTCACGCAAACACCTCAGCACTTCCCACTGCTTATATAACACTCTGATACTAGCCAATACAAAAATTACAAAGACAATCAACACAAAAACAAGTAACCAACCCGGCATAGCCAAACTGCACAAAAACCGACACCCTATATGTGAGTTGCAAGAAAGCTGCTTGTGCCTAGTCAAAAGTTAATCCTAAAGGATCCCACTTCTGACACCATTTGTGGCGCGACGAGGGGGCGGGGTCGGATGTTAGAACTCCCCGCTACCAACATTAATAGTCCACAACAATATTTATTGAACCTGCACGGGCACACGAGCGGTTATGTGCACGCACAGGGGGAACCCTCTCACGAGCGGAGGACAAAAAGGTCCAAGGCCTGTCCGTTTCTTGGAAATATACCAAGCTAGAGGATTGTTACCTAAGACAAGGCAAGGAACACTCAATTCCAAACAACTCACACAACACATTCAGTTCCAGAGAACAACGGTAGATCAGTTTAATCAACGAATACTGCAGTGAGGTTTACATATGCACTTACGGGTTTGAGGGTTACATATAAACACGATGAGGTTTACAAGCAATACACGATGAGGTTTACATATAATAAATGAATGCACAATGAGGTTTACCTACCCGACACAATGAGGTTTATGCGCCGACGGGACTACAAAGACAGGACTGTGACTAGGACGAGACAGGACTAAGACAGACTGAACTAAGACTAAGACTGGCCACGCGCGCCTTTATATACCGGGACCCCCCGCATTACTAAACTTACCAAGTCCCTCCACTGTTTCGTCACACAGGACCCAGCAAAGCTTAGGCCGCCCCCGACCTAAACAGCTTTAAATAACCAAAGAAAGACTAAACAGTGGGTCTACTTCACAAACAAATCCTTATACAATAAAATTCAACCTCACCATGAGGTTTACACCTTAACAATCATAACGTCAATCAACCTCACCCTGTGAGGTTGCATCCTTGTTAAACATGTTCATAAACAACAACAACAGTAAATCTTATACATGTATAATCATAATCAACCTCGCCGTGCGAGGCTACATCCGGCTTGTACAGTGAACAAACAACATCACCATGAGGTTACATCAAAAATGGCAACAATTAACAGTTATACAATCATAATCTACCTCACCGCGTGAGGTGGCATTTTTCTTGTACTCTGATAACAAAACTCGTCTGCCCGAAGGAAGAATCGATCACCTTAGAAATTTAAGTTGGAAACAAGTTTAATTGTTTAAAGTTATAATTAGGCACTGAATAATTGGTTTGGAAGAACTTAATCACTTTTCTGTTAATAAATCACACAATCAATCGGTTTTCTCCTGTTGCACGAGGTATTTGGAAGCATCGACCGGCGTGGTGTAGAAGTCGTGGCGGTTCTCCCGGTTGACGGTCTTCCCGTTGATGTAGGTGATTTTGATGAAGAGTTCCTCTATGGTGGCCTCCGTCATCATGGGGCTGGGGGTGGGCTTCGGGTCGCTTGCTGGCTTCGGGGCCTCAGGAGATTCCTCATCCGCCGAAGTGGAGTCGTTTTGGGAAGTGGAGGACGGAGATGAGGGTGGGGACTCGTCGGGGTGGTTGGTAGCTTGCTCGAACATCATGGCCATTGACTTCCCTACTGATGGCTTAACACCAGGGAAGGCGTTCCTTATCAACGGGGATATCGGCGTGGGTGACAGGTTAATCACCGCAGGTGTCGGCTCGTCAGCCCGCGCCTCAGTGGCCTGGTCTGTGGTCGCTACACTCGGTGAGGTCTCCCTCTTTTCCACCCGCCTCGTCTGGGTGGCAGCCGGAGGGGGCATGGCAACGCCCTTCACATTCCCTACCGACGGTGAGGACTTGGTGATGTGGTCGCATTCCTCCACCTCATTGGGATGGCAGAACCGGTTATGCCGGCGTAGGTTGTCCTTCCGTTTCTCCCTCAAACTGCATCGACCGCAGAAGTAGTAGGACGCCTGCCGGTGGTCGGTGTTCACGTGACGCCAGAGAGCCTGCCTGCGTGTGTACACCTTGGGACACTCCTTACAGCTGAACGTAGACGATCCCTTAAAGCTGGACATACTGGCCGCCAACGCTCTCTAAACAAAACACAACACAACAATGTTCAAGAGTGTTAAACAACAATCTATCTGTATCTTACTGGCTTCCGGTGACTCCTTTTGGGGTACCGTGGAGGAACCTCACATGTCACCTCACCGTTCAGGTTCTTGGCCTCCTTTACAGGAGGGTTACTCGCAACAACCTCAACATCATCACTCAGGTTGTTGGCCTCCTTTACAGGAGAGTTACTCGCAACAACCTCAACATCATCACTCAGGTTGTTGGCCTCCTTTACAGGAGGGTTACTCGCAACAACCTCAACAGACGTTCCCTCAACAGTACTGGACTCATCCCTGTTAACAGGTGGAATCTCGCGGGTGACAGTTCCACCCGGTTGAATATCGCAACCCCATGGTTTCAGGTCATCGCCAAGATATGGTTTCAACCTATCCCCATGTACCACGAAAGGTTTGCAACCCTTCGCAAGTTGAATCCGATAGGTCACGTCTGACAGCTTTTTGGTGACAAGAAAGGGGCCCTTCCAGCGTAACTGAAGTTTCGGGGATACCCCTTCCCTTCTGGTGTTGCTGAACAACCAGACAAACTGACCTTTTCCAAGGTCCCTTCCGGACACCTTCCGGTCGAAATTTCGCTTCTGTCTAGTTGCGCTCCGTTTGAGGCAGTCGAGGGCCCGGTCGTGGGCCTCCTGCAATCTCTGCCTCAAATCTGCCGCAAAATCTGTCTGGACTGCGGCGCCAACCTCTGGACATCTGACCATCAGATCGACTGGCAGCGTCGCCTCACGACCAAACATCATCATGTTTGGAGACTCTCCCGTGGATTCTTGCGGAGTGCAACGGTAAGCAAAGGTCACATAGGGCAGGCACTCGTCCCAGTCCCTCTGCTTCCTATTGGGCTCAATAAGCATTGACACCATGTTTACCAATGTCTTATTATACCTCTCTACCATCCCGTCAGATTTCGGGTTGTATGCTGTCATCCGCGTCTTCCTAATCCCAAGGAGTTTGCACATCTCTGCAAACACAGCAGACTCAAAATTCGTCCCCTGATCAGAGTGAAGTTCCTGCGGGACCCCAAAACGACACACAAACTCTGTGACAAGTTTGGAAGCTACTGTTTCCGCCCTTGCATCTGGGAGAGGATACGCCTCCATCCATTTGGAGAAATAATCTCCCACAACCATGATCCAGACATTTCCACTGTCACTGCGTGGCAGTGGACCCAGCAAGTCTAGGGCCACCCTCTCAAGAGGGGCACCCACTGTGTACTGCTGAAGTGGAGCGCATCGCTTCTTCGATGGGGATTTCTTCCGCTGGCACATCACACAGCGACGGATAAACGATCTTACATCTGCGGTCATACCCGGCCAATAATACCTGGCTTTAACCTTGGCGAGCGTCTTATTCACCCCAAGGTGGCCACCAACTTGACCACCGTGCAGTTCTTCCAGAATGACATGGTGGAACTTCTTTGGCAGAACTAACTGCCAACAGACCGACTTCCCATCGTCACTCTCCCACCTGCGACAGAGGACCTGCTCTTGCAGCTCCAGTTGGTTCCACATAGACCACAGGGTCTTATGGGCATTAGAGGTGTGCGAGACAGCATCCCAATCGGGACGCCTGCCTGCACCCTCTTTCGCCTCAATCACCCAGCTCAAACTCGGGTCGGCTAACTGAGCTTCCCGAATTTCCTCTCTGGACAAACCTGGCTGGATCAAGAGACCCCTTGCTTTGGCTTCAGGAGTGCCAGGAACCTCTGGAATCTCTCTCCCAACCTCAGTTACCCGAGGTTGATCTACCTGAGGTTTACCTGCAACCTCACTGGTCTTGGTCACCTCACCATGTTCAGTGCCATAACCACACTGCTTCATGATCTCCTGCTGATTGCAGAAGGGTTGCCGCCTTGGCCTCTCTTCGATTGGCCTAGCATTCCCGGTATCTATATGATGCTTCACTACCTCAGTGAGACCCAAATCATGATCACCACGAGAGAACACTTCCTGATATTCAGTCAGGCACTGCATCACATCAACATGATGTTGAGCATCGATACCCTCGACACTCCTTTTATAAAGGTCGTGTAAATACTCCGGGAGGTTTACCGTCACCTCACCCATGGGTCGGGGACCATCTAGGTTGGCGTCAACCTCAACCGAACAAACCATCCCTACAGCAGAGCCCTTGCGCACAACACGCTTCTCTTTACTCGGGTTAAGTACCCTCAGTGGCAGCACCTCCATGTCCCCCTCAACCAGTGACCTGGCCAGGATTAAACCCCGTTCGGCCAATTCACCACCGCCTTCAACAGGATCAACGAGTATGGGACCATGAACAGTCCCCCGCAACCCATGCACAATTCCCGGCACAACAGCCTCGTGACCGGAGGGAATCACTGTAGTCTCAGTGACAACCACCCTCCCTACAAACGGCTCCCCGGTACTACCGGTGCATTTAATATGCTCCCCATTCCACCTCAGCTCAAGAGATTGAAGGTCAATACTCGCTCCCTGAGGCAACATGAAGTCCATCCCCAAGATTGCCGGACATGCAATATCCGCAAATATAACCTTGACTGCCGCAACGGTCTTCCCGACCTGCACTTCCATCCAAACAGTTCCAAGAATCATCAGAGGGTTACCGTCGACTTGCTCGATCTTCAACCCTTCAACTTGCACTTCGTGCTCCGGAGGTTTCCCTCCACAAACAGCCCATATTTAGGCCTAAAACCACCTACCGGACAAGAGACAATTACCTTGTCATCGCCTCTGCTTTGGTTTCGCTGGGGACCACCTTGTGTCCCGGACCCTTGAACCCTCCCAGCCTTCCCGCGGGTCCTACGGTCGGCTGGCCGGCGTTTCCCTGCTTCGGGCCTCGGTTCATCCGTGGCCGCTTGCATTCACGCCGAAAATGGCCTGTTTCACCACAATTGAAACATCTTAGCTCACCCTGCCCTTTCCTCTGCATCTTAGGTGATCTGGCCCCAGACGCCTCAGATTAGGCGTCCTCACCACACTTCCTTTTTTTCATCTCGGAAAACAACGACTCAACCATTGAACACAGCTTTTTCTCCATGGCATTACCCATCTCTTGGAGACTGTCTTCCAACCCACCACCAAGGGCCCTAGCATATTTCGCTGGCCTGTGGTCCTTCCGTCGTTGTTGCTCCACCTTCTCAAAATTCTCCGTCTCCAATGCGGCCCTAACAGCCTCATCAAGACTCTGGGGACGGGCACGATAAATGCCCTCCCTAACCGTCTGACTTTCCACGGCGTCCAAGAAATGGTTCTTTGCAAGCCGATCCCTGGCTTCTTCCTGTATCTCAGGATAAGCCCTTGCCGTTAATTCAGAGATAGCCTGACCAAGTTCACGTAATGTCTCTTTTGGCCCCTGTTGTCGGCCTCTCAGTTCGACTAGAAAGTTCTCAGCTAGCCGACTGTGTCCGAATCTCTGTTCCAACAACCTCACAAGCTCTCTGTAGGTGTGCTTATGGCCTGCCTGGGTGCGATCTCCCAGCAACCTCAGTGCACTTCCCTGTAGGCTTGCGGACAAGTAGCTGGCCGCTTGTTCACAGCTCCAACCATTCACTTCTCGACACGATTCAAAGTGGCGGAAATAGTCGTTCCAGACAACCTTCCCGTCGTACCTATCTGGTACTACAATGGGACGCCTAGGCGTACCCCTCAATTTCCCTGGGAAGTCATCCTCACCAATTACCCTGGGTTCTCTCTTGAGTTCCCATGGCACCTCATCAGGAACACTGCAACCTCTGTTGGTCGGGTTGCACAACTCAACAAGTCCGCATGCAACCTCTGGGCGTCAACCTCACCCAAAAACGGATTAGAAGGACTCCGGCCAATCCTTTCACTGTTTCTCATAGACACGGGGCTTACCGGGGACAAGGTCGGGCCCACAGGTGTACACGCCATGAGGTTCACCTCTCCGGGACTACCCATCCCATTCCTAGAACCAATTGCAGTCTGCCTACCCAGACTCGAACAGTCTGACACCCCGAACGATCCATATCCTGTGGTCTCCTCAGGTAACACAAAGTCAACCTCGGAGTCAACCTCAAACCGGACACGGCCTTTGTTTTCGGGCGTGCTCGAAAATTTCCCGTTGCGGGAATTTCGCTGCAATTCCGTTCTCAACTGCTGCACCTCCCGTTGCAACAGTTGGTTCTGGGCCACCATCGACTGGTCAACACCATCTGTCCCTCGCCAAGCGTCAGCCTCACTTAGTGTGGTGACAGCTCGATCCCCGTATTTCACATTCATACTGGAACACCCACGTTCCCACTACCCGTGTTAAAAGTGACTCGTTGCAACCAACCTAAACTTCTCCGTTCAACGTTGGCACGACGAATCTGCCGACACATGTACCAAAGGATTGTCCCCGTTCCAACCAAACAAACCAGGACCAACACGTACAACACAATGAGTAACAGCGTTTCTGACATAAATTAAAATCACTTCACAGAGTCACCACACTCGGCCACCGACCGCTAGGTGACTGTGTCACCTCTTGGTCAACCTCAGGCTGTGGAAACCTCTGTTCAAACCCTTCCAGAGCTACGGCAAAGTAAGTGCGGCTTACTGCGCTGTGTACCCTCAACAAGGAAACTCTCTGTTCTCTTGCCGAGTCACGCAAACACCTCAGCACTTCCCACTGCTTATATAACACTCTGATACTAGCCAATACAAAAATTACAAAGACAATCAACACAAAAACAAGTAACCAACCCGGCATAGCCAAACTGCACAAAAACCGACACCCTATATGTGAGTTGCAAGAAAGCTGCTTGTGCCTAGTCAAAAGTTAATCCTAAAGGATCCCACTTCTGACACCATTTGTGGCGCGACGAGGGGGCGGGGTCGGATGTTAGAACTCCCCGCTACCAACATTAATAGTCCACAACAATATTTATTGAACCTGCACGGGCACACGAGCGGTTATGTGCACGCACAGGGGGAACCCTCTCACGAGCGGAGGACAAAAAGGTCCAAGGCCTGTCCGTTTCTTGGAAATATACCAAGCTAGAGGATTGTTACCTAAGACAAGGCAAGGAACACTCAATTCCAAACAACTCACACAACACATTCAGTTCCAGAGAACAACGGTAGATCAGTTTAATCAACGAATACTGCAGTGAGGTTTACATATGCACTTACGGGTTTGAGGGTTACATATAAACACGATGAGGTTTACAAGCAATACACGATGAGGTTTACATATAATAAATGAATGCACAATGAGGTTTACCTACCCGACACAATGAGGTTTATGCGCCGACGGGACTACAAAGACAGGACTGTGACTAGGACGAGACAGGACTAAGACAGACTGAACTAAGACTAAGACTGGCCACGCGCACGCCACGCGCGCCTTTATATACCGGGACCCCCCGCATTACTAAACTTACCAAGTCCCTCCACTGTTTCGTCACAGTATGTACATGTACATCTATCTGTATACGTGTACTGTTGGATGAGTGACGACGCTCCTGGTATTTGTTTAGGACAATTAATACACCGCTGATAAACTATTTCTCTGTCCTGGGTCAATTTTATATATATTATATATATTTTCTAAAACATGACGCGAAACAGCTCAGTGTTTGTTAACTACAAACACAGGTCTAGTTGTATTTAATAGGCTACTACATTGCGTAATGGCGACTGACATGCAGTACAGTTGAATCTGAAAAGAAATCAGGTGCACATTGCTGCTGCTCTGCGATTGAAATATACTTTGTACATGTACTATAAGTGCACAGGGTTTTCTGCGAGTAGGCCTATGCCTTTCTCAAAAGAACTATGTTGTACAACATGAATATGTATGATGATCAATGAATGGAACCGTCTGAATTGGGAGGAGTCTGTTGTGCAGAGCTTGTCGAAGGCAATGTCTACACGGTAGGCTACTGCGCACGTTCAAAACGAAGGAACACTAGATTAAGATAATCATAACAATCAAACACGACTCAAGCATTAGACGCACTTTCGCGTGTCTCGGTTCGCTGTTTCCAATATTATTAAACATCCGGTTTTCCTTGTAACGTAATTCTGCTGCACTGATTCCCACGCTTTCAATCTTGATTGGACTTACCCCATACAACGATAAAGAGTGCGAACTGCCCAACATTTTGCACAAATTAAATTGCGAGAAACGAAAGTAACATGATGGCTCCTCCTCCAATCACGAGTCGTCTTGGGCTGTACTTCTCCGTCAAGATGTTCATCAGTGGCACTGTATTGACAAAGTAAAAAAAATCAAACCAAACGACAACCAAACAACAATAATCTAGAGAACAAAAAAATGCTCACAAGGACTCCCTTAGAAACCATGTAAGAAAATGCCATTCCTAGTTGTTATACACTTAATTCAAAACAAAGCATTGTAGTGTGTTAAGCAGCCATAGTAGTTGTCGCTTTTGAACTTGCAGACATTTTTGTTCAAAATTGACCCTTACGTTTACTGTCGGAAATCTGAAACCATAAGGCAACTTGATCCCTCATTTTGAGCAAAGATTAGATCTTTTGTGGGGTAGACTAGGCGGGTACAGCGGGATTTTACGTGAAGCGTGAACTTGATAGGGCTGTCGTAACCGACTATTCAGAGGGATTGCCTATCGTCTGTAACACTTGCAGTGTGGTGACGTGGAATTGGGCGATCTGTTGTCGTGTTACGTGTCCGTCTGTGAGGTTCACTGGAAGTAGCGTTGAGGGTCCCGTGAGGATTATCGTAATCTTCGCTGTCAGTCTGCCTGGACTCGTTGTACATAGGTGGCCCTCACGCTGTGTGTGCGGTTTATTGCCACAGCGTAGGGAGTGAGGGTTATCCTGGGACATTGATTTAGCGGGAGACACGACTGGTACTAGGTCGTCGTGTTGAGGGTTATTGTACCCTGGATAGGGTTACCGTGAGGGTGACCGGGTCATAGTGCATTACTCCAGGTTGCTTGGTTAGGGTTACCGTGAGTGTGACCGGGTCATAGTGCATTACTCCAGGTTGCTTGGTGAGTGTTACCGTGAGGGTGACCGGGTCATAAAGCATTACTCCAGGTTGCTTGGTTAGGATTACCGTGACGGTGACCGGGTCATAGTCCATTACTCCAGGTTGCTTGGTTAGGGTTACCGTGAGGGTGACCGGGTCATATAGTGCATTACTCCAGGTTGCTTGGTTAGGGTTACCGTGAGGGTGACCGGGTCATAGTGCATTACTCCAGGTTGCTTGGTTAGGGTTACCGTGAGTGTGACCGGGTCATAGTGCATTACTCCAGGTTGCTTGGTGAGTGTTACCGTGAGGGTGACCGGGTCATAAAGCATGACTCCAGGTTGCTTGGTTAGGATTACCGTGACGGTGACCGGGTCATAGTGCATTACTCCAGGTTGCTTGGTTAGGGTTACCGTGAGGGTGACCGGGTCATAGTGCATTACTCCAGGTTGCCTGGTGAGGGTTGCCGTGAGGGTGACCGGGTCATAGTGCATTACTCCAGGTTGCTTGGTGAGGGTTACCGTGAGGGTGACCGGGTCATAAAGCATTACTCCAGGTTGCTTGGTTAGGATTACCGTGAGGGTGACCGGGTCATAGTGCATTTCTCCAGGTTGCTTGGTTAGGGTTACCGTGAGGGTGACCGGGTCATAGTGCATTACTCCAGGTTGCTTGGTTAGGATTACCGTGAGGGTGACCGGGTCATAGTGCATTACTCCAGATCATTCCAATATCAGTGACTTGCAATTATTAAACCAATCTTATTGATTGACTGTCCTGGAAATTCTTTGTCCTCGTGAGGTTTATTGAGGGTTCCTTGATTTTATTGCATGGTAATAATATTAAGTAGCACCTACCAATTCCAAGTGGTGGTATACTTCCACCAAACGAACTGTCCCCAAGGCTTTGTCCGCCGTTCGTAAATTTACCCCCTTGTGTTTTGGTAGCCGCTCACCCTTGCATTAGGTAATACATATATTTTGTGGGATATTGGGCAGAGGTAGTAACCAGAGGTGGGGGTTTCCGTCCCCCAGCTGAGGCATTTCCACCCGAGCCCACGCCACAATATATAAATAACTGTAGTTAGAAGGCCCTGACGTTTTGATCCTATGCAGGATCTGTCTCAAAAGCTTAATTAATGTAATTAGCATTGTCGACAAAACTAGGTCTATATTGTAACGAAACAGCCGCAGACTTGTTCACTTCACATAAAAGAGTCGTATAATTATTGAGCGCATGTGGTAATGAGCATGCGTGTGAGTGGTCAGATGGTAGACCGTGCATGGATGCCGTGCGAGCTTGATCGTTCGAGAACGTTCTGGTCTCAACGTGTGAGGTTGCTCAGTGTGCTATCGGTAAGTGGAGTCAGTAGTAGGGTTTGTAACCGGGATTGAGCGTGAGTGTGAACCTTGGGCTGGATAGCTAGTGGGACATTGGTTGGTTATAGCGGGTTGCATGTCGTCTGTAGACACCGTTCTGGTGCGGTGACGGCTGGATTGTGATCCCGTGATCGATGTGCTGGCTTGCCTGTGTGTGAGGTTCATTGTATGAGGATCTGAGGATCCCGTGAGGGTTATTATAATCCTCGGGCTCATTGCATCTGGACTACCTGTCCGACTAGGGGACTTTCCACGTAGACTGTGGGAGGGTTATTCATTGCATTGAATCATACATAGTTGGTAGCGAAGTTTACCGGAGTCATCGTTTAGCCACAAGAGTTAGCCTCTTGGAGACTAGGAGACTCTTTGAGTGGTGAGGGTTACCCCATGAGGTATAACCGAATACATGTACATGCAAACAGTGCTGGTATGATTTACACGTAGAGTAATTTCTGGTAATCCCCATATTGATTTCCATTAATCCTCATTGATTGATCCTTATTTAACTGTGAATAAACCAATCAAGTCCAAGTGCAGTAATTGGAAACACTGTGTCTTAGTGAGGTTTATTTATGTCACACTTTGTAATTGCTCTGATTCAAGCTGTTATCCATTATAATCCAAGTGGTGGTTAACTTCCACCACACGAACAGCCCTAGGCTTTGTCCACCGTTCGATATATCCCCTATTGTATTCTGGGTAGCCGCTCACCCTTTCGCAAGGCTAATAAATATATTTGTGTGGGATAAGAGGCGGTGGTATAGATGTTCTGCCTCCACCGCGCACCGCCACAATATTTCTGAGGTTCTGCACTGATTATTGGACGTTTGTTTGGTGTGGGGTGCATGAAATTGTCTAAAATAACTTCTTGATGCCCTGAATGTTAATTGAAATAAGGATTATCAACAATTTGGAATTCTGTCGTTAAATATGATAACTTTATGATGGGAGAGTGAAATAATGTGACTGTCATAAAAAGTGATTCAATTTAACACCCACCCCTGCTGATTTTTGATAATGGAGGGGGGGGGGGGGGGGTAAACCCCCCCATTATAATGAAACATTTTATAATAATATATTTTATAATAATAATAACAAATATTTGTGCGCAAACGTGTATGGAAGAACGACCCAGCTACAGGATCATACCCCAGGTCTGAGGACGTGTCTACGCTACTAAATTTGAGATTGCAGTAAGACTAGTATTGTACAAGTCATCATTTCACTATTGTCCTTTCATTATCTTTTCATAATTGCGATTTGCTTGTTTAAGTATAGAGAAAATAGCAGAAGTATTTGTTTATCTACCATTAGTAAAGTTGTTTTTTGCATTTAGTAACTTAGATTATTTTAAACAACGTTAATTTCAATATGGCATTCGCAGCCGGAAGACTCATCAACACTGTTTCGTCTTCGCCTTTGCGGTACGAAGAAATCAAGGGAAATGTTCTCAAAAAGTTATTAAAACAGCGGTCAACGCCACGGCATGCGCAATAACAAGGTGCAGTTAGTGGTTGTGATTCGCCCCCCCCCCCCCCTCCACCCCAACAAACAAAATGAAAATTTCTGAACCTCCAGACAATATATACAAAAATATGTACTACATAATTAATTTGATTGTAACCTAAACTAATAACATTGTAAAAGAAATGCGTAAAATACCTACCTATACTAAGCAGCTTGGTTGTGCAAATTATCGCACAATTATCTGTAATTGTATCGGTATATCTCTAAAAAGCTGTCCCGTATGTTGAGTTTATGATGTGAGAACAGACGTCGAGGTATGAACAGAGCAGTCATAATTCCCAAAATAGATGTTCGGCACCAAGGAATTCATTCTGCCTGCATTGTGTGATCTTCAAAATAACATTATTATCAGAAAGCCATTAAAATAATCAGTACGGTGTAATAACCACAAGCGAAACGCCATTAAAATGTGCCCATGCTAAACGAAATATCACGTGGGTGTGTTTCTGTGCAGGGTGATCAATATGGTAGTGTTTATGAGCTAGTGTTTAGAAACAAAAATCTAATTTTACTTTTTTGGGGTTGAATAAGAACAAAGGGCAAAACAACAAAGTGCTTTTTTCTCGCTTTGTCCCTCTCTTTTCGCGCGCGATTATGCATGAAAATGTTTCGTTTGCGCACGCTACGCATTGGCCTGAACCTCCCCCCCCCCCCCCCCCCACCCCGTACGCATGGCGTGGTACCAACCCCCATCCCCTCCCCTTCGTGTATACGTACTTTATGGAATGCCCCTTTTACAATGTTACAGCGCATTTTCCAAACATACGATCTCAAAACTCGATAAATAAATTAGTAGGTCTATGCCTGTTCCAAACCAACTTTTCAACCCGTAATGTATGTGCATAGGTTGGTTGCAAATAGGTTGCGAGTCAAATCAGCAATGCCTCACTCCTACCCGTACGGGCTGGAATTAATTATGTTTGAATATTTGATTAACTTTATTTTGGCATTGAGTCATTGGTATTCGGATGATATCCTTGTTATAACTGGTACGTTGGAGTCGGCACTGCTTTCTGGTATAGAGCTTAGGTCTAGTGTAAATTGTATCCTTACAAGGACACTGTCTTTAAATCCGTTGTTGTTATAGTGCAAGGTGTGGATGCAATTTCATGCCGTTCTTGCGGACAGCAGGCTTTGGCAAGTATTGTTTGTTATTTTTATATAATATGAGTATATATTACAAGATTGGGCTATATGTTGTAGTCATACATTTTACAAACAACTCAAACAATGCACACGACTCGGCGCAACCCATCGGTAAGCCAATGTTGTAGTCATAATAACAGTAGTTTCTACTGCAACGGTGCAAGCATCTCCATCCAACTATTCTGCCAATCAGACTTACGCTCTAATAAATCACGAATTTCTGCGATAGAGATTCCCCTACAAATAATTGTTATCATGTCGTTGGCTTACGGCATTGGAGTAGCCGACAGCGGGCCTTATTATGTTACCTTTAATTTCGACTCCAACATTCACGAAACTGTGCATTACTTTCGTTGCTTATGTTCGTTTGATATTGCGGATGACAAAATGATTTGAAAGTGAAGAAATTCTAGATAGACGAATCGAAAATGGAGAGCTCGGTATAATGTCTTTTTGCCGAAGTTTTCAAAGCCAAACAAATTAAATGGTTTCTCAAGGGACAATGCTGCTGCTGCTGCTGCTGTTGAAATTGCTGTGAACTGTAGGTTCGTTTTTGTTTTTGCCCGTGAAAATATCTTATTTTGTCCGTACGTATAGTTCCGGTCAAGATATCGAATTATATTTTAGGACACAGGATGACCACTGAATTATATTCTCTGGACAAAGTTTGAATTATAATAGTTCTAGTCAGTATAAACGGGTACATGCAGTACACACCATGTTGGTTACATTTGAGTGCCAATTGAGGCTAACTGGTTATAAATAATGACATAAGAGGCTTTTAAAATATACAGGAAAATATACAGGAAAACCTTTAATTTCAGATTTGTCGAAGTGGTCATGACTAAAATAAAAGAAATGGTTTCTAAGGACCTCAGTACAAGCGAACGTAATTCGAGGAAACGAAACTACATTTCGAGATATCGAAATGCAAACTATTTTGGTTCTTCAGAATAATTTTGTTCCCTCGAAATAATCTTTTTTTAACCACGAAATACTTTATTTCGTTCCTACAAATAGCAATTCGCCGTAATAAAATAGTATTTCGAGGGAACAAAATCGTATTTCGAGGGAATGAAATTATTCAGAGGAAACAAAATACATGTAGTTTGTATTTCGTTGCTTGGAATGTTTATTTTGAGGCAACGAAATTATTTCGAGGGAACGAAATAATATCCCGGGGAACGAAATATCATTTCGAAGAGTGAAAGAGAGTTAGGGGTGAAATACATTGACTGACGACTAAGAATGCGGGGCATGTTCAGGGGACAAGTATACGTTCGATATGCACATAATTGCGCTCTGTTTACAACGCTATCGGAGGTGTTTGCATGAGGGCAGCTGCACTAGCAATGGTGGTGTACGGTAGTAAACTGGGAACTTAGCGAGTCAGTCATGGTGACTGTAGGCGGTCCCCTGTCGGGGCCTCAACGGCCTGCCACTTCGGGAGCGAAGTGGTGGACTCCGAGGGAAATGTGATCAAAAAAGTTCCCAGTGAACACTTTCGCCATGGAGCTAGGGGAAGGCTGGGGCTCTGCATGATCGCTTGCTATGCTCCGAATTATGCATGACGCAGCATCAGCTTCTGGGGCATATTGCATAAATTATGCAGAACTATGGCGTGATATTGGATGATCGAGCCACGCGGCCTTGCGGTGGCCGAAAATAGCTTACCCTAGCAATTACGGTGATCAGTACTTGGTCAATATGTGCTCAATATCATTTAAAAAAATAATCGATGGAAAATAACCACATGTATACCGAGGACACAATTCAAGAGGGCGCTCTGATTCGTGCAGTTATGCACTCCGAATAATCATTCTTCTTAATTGTTTTGGCAAAGCATAGCAATAACGACATTGTACTCGGTTTTACCATTTGTCCCTTACCAGGCTTTGGAACAAATCTCAGCGATCCATTGAGAAACAGGAATGGCTAATAATCAGCGTTACGAAGAGGGAGGATGGGGCTGGCTTGTGGCTTTGGCTGGATTTACGTCAGAGTTCATCATCTACGGTACCTTGAAGGCGTTTGGGGTTCTCCTGACAGCCATGAAGGATGATTTAGATACAGATTTGTGGATTATTGGATCAATTACTGCTCTTCACTACGGTGTACAGTTTCTTTTACGTAAGTAATTCTGTCGCAAAGAAAGACTGTTGTGGAACCGTGGCACCGACGAACTGAAGTACTGACGCACTGATAAACGGACAATGGGTCTTGTGTAGTTGTTAGTTGTTAGTGTGTTTGTTTTGTTTTCTTAATCGGTTTCATTAAGTGGGTTTGCCGCTCTATGTCGGTAATTCGGCGACGAATATTCAACAAAAAAACGATTTGCTCCAGGTCAAGGCTATACCCGGAGGCCCAGGAAAAGTACATATACATATTTATAGACAGTAAAAAGTATTATGCGAAAATGCAATAAACCGGCTTTCAATAAAAGTTAAGCACCAGGACAAGGTTGAATGCACAAGAGTTGCACTTTTTGTCGTGTCCACACAGGCAAAAAAGCACGACCTAAATCGCACCGATACGATTTTTTTTCAAACTGCGCGTAGGCCTACGCGATTCTAAATATTAAGCGTGAAGTTGGCATCCTGTGCTACACTTGCACGCCCGCCTTGCATGGTGGGATATATATTAAAAAAACGGGGTTTTTGGTGGGCCTTTTAAAATTTTGATCTTTTTAAAAATTCAAAAAGATTTTCGGTCGTTGGTCTACTTTTTTCGGGATAAATACACTATTTCAGGCGGAAACCTTTAACGGTGGATTTCTACCAGCACCATCTTCATACCCTGAAAGTTATACGTAAATCTGTGTACATTTCTGTTCTGGTTTCTTACCAAAGTGTGATAATAACGTCACTTGGCTTTGGCCCATATTTCTGTTTAATATCGATGAGTATTTTGGATGGACCGATATTGAAAGTATGATGAGCTTGAAAGACACCGGTACACCTCTTCACACACAAACACACATTAAATGCACAGCATTTGCAACGTGACCACTTGAATATTCATGACATCGTGATGCACGGTGTGCAGTTAGAAATTGCCGGGATGGTATGTTGGTTGATGTATGCAAATGAAATGGTAACATATGAGGCGGAATTCACTATCAAGTCCTATTTAAATTCAGAAGTATGGAGAGAGGTTCACAATCTGTGATGAAAGTTCTTCAACTCCGAACTCAAATCTTACCACAGACCCGGGAAATGATACGAGCAGTCTCGGGCCCAGGGATGCAAGCTCGTTTGGCGGAAATATACCGCCGATTGGTTACTCATATCTAGGGGCACTTTTACTGGGGCGAAGCAGGGTAACTATTGGGGGGGACACTGGAAGTCTGGAACAAAGGGACTCAAACACAGCTCTTTGTGTTAACTTCTCTTATTGCCTCCTAGGCAATTCTCTTTATTACCACCTGGTTATTCTCTATTGGATATTATATTTCCTTGCTCTGCCTTTTAACAAACCTTTAATTTTCATTTAAACAAACCTGCGAGCACACCAATTGTTTCGCAGTGTCTCTGTTTGAGTTCCCTTACTAGTTGGACTACTGGACTAATACGAACGGCTAACAGTTAACCTCTTTGGTTAACCCTTGGTCAATCTCTGCGATCGACCGTCTGAGCCATTCAAGTTCTCTATGAACTCCCGATTAGCCGCAACTGGATCACTCATCGGAACAATGCACAGTCAACAAGGTACACATACGTACACGAAAGTAGGGTCGGAGAAGCACTGTAGGTCCGGCGGACCATAACATCGAAACACGCTCACCACAGCAAATCAGCCCAGTGGCGGATCCTAAAAAAAAATGTCAAATTGAAAAATATCCCTACCAAAGAAGGGGGACACCCCCCCCCCCCCCCCCCCCCCCCTTCCACACCTTCTCCCCATCGGGCGCTCTGCTCCCTCGCAGTGCCTGGCTACAAAATTTCACTCCGGGTAAACCCCGGCCCCTTAGCAAAAAGCTAGATCCGCCCCTGAAGCATGCTTCATGCCTCGTCGGACCTTTCACTTCGCTACCAAAAATGAAACTTCCAATTTACCCCCCCCCCCCCCTCCCCGCCGTCTGCGGATACGCCAGCCAGAGCACGCCGCAGTCGTGACCCCCAGGCACGGCCCAACCATTATGATTGGTCGCTGCCCGGCTATCACGCTCCCAGTGCATGCTCCGATGCAAGTGACGTGCCCGACCCAGATTGGCCACACAACCTGTCACTCACTCCTCCAACTTTTCTACCATTTCCCACGGAGCACAGTCCAACGTCTTAACCCACTTCCGGACAGATTAGACTTGTGCCGGTCCACCCAACCTCGTCACACGTATTTATATGCGATGTATTTCAGCGATGATTGTGAATATTTTAATCCACTTAATCTTGTTGATTGTTCTCTGTAGCTCCTGTTGTCTCGGCTTTAGCAAGCAGATATGGCAGTCGAATTTTCATCATGAGTGGAGGTGTATTATACGGACTTGGATTGGTGATTTCTTCACTTACTTATAATGCTGCAGTTATTGCTACTTCATTAATAGTCCTTGCTGGTACGTATCTCCATAGGGTCGTGCAACATCTTTACTTACCTATTTCTAAGCATTTGCCAAACCAATGTACTTGAAATTGACATATGTTCGTATTGAGAGCATGCTATATCTTCTTTGAAGTTATGTACAACAAGGTAATTGATACCTTATTGAGACATCGAAATGTCTCCCTAAATTATTACGAATTATAATAACATTAATAATGAGCCTCAAATCCACTTGCTAAATGTTCAAAGAGCACTTTGCCAAATTTCCCGAAAGAAAGGCAAATAATGGAAGACTTTGGAGAACCGGACTTCAAGTCAACAGCGACAGTGCAAGCGCACGCAATTTGGAGCATGCGCGCGTTGGTTTGCGCGTGCGTGTGCGTGCGCTGTTGACTAGAAGACCGGTTCTCCAAAGTCTCCCATTGTCCATAACAAAAAGGTAATAATACATTGTCACATACTATTATTGTTTAGTAATCAATGGGATAATTATAAGGGAAATGCAGCCCTGTATATTCATGATAATAGCGGGGAATAGTACAACGAAGTAACCAATTCAGGCCAATACATTTGTTCATTAAAATGTACGTGAATTGTGCATGAGCTAACCTGGTTTTGTTTGTTTTACAGGTGTGGGTTCGTCATGTGTGTTCACAATACGTTCAGAGCTAGCCTTCTACTTTTATGACAAATTCGGTTTGGCACTTTGTGTGCTATTGATCGGTGGTCCAACTGGGTTTATGTTCTACGGTCCAGTAACACAAGTTCTCCTGGATACGTACGGCTGGCGAGGAGCAATGTTACTGCTTGGTGGGATGGGATTTAGTTTGATCTGGTGCGGTTTATTGGTGAAAAGGCCTACTGGAATATACGCCATTATATCCAACCAAGACCTCCCAACCAATGATGATTCAAATGATAATCAACTCTCAGAACACCAAGCAACTCATGATGCTAAGACAAAGTGTGGTTCTTCTTTGATGCGAACCTTTGGACTTGATATCCTTATCAATATAAGATTCATTCTTGTGACCGGAATAAGAGTATTTTATAATGCTGCCTATTGCGGTGTTGTGGTGTACATGGTTCCCAATGCTCTTGAATTGGGACTTAGTTCCATGCAGGCATCGTTCCTTACTACAGCATTTGGAGTTGGCAGTTTGATTGGTTTATTCTTCACTGCTTTGATACTACATACCAAGATGTTGTCTCTTCATGCCGTTGTGGTTATTTCAGGCGGCGCCGCAGCACTAGCAATGGCCTTAAGTTCCATCATCCCAACATTTGGTGGTCAGATGGCGAATGTATTCACTGTCGGAGCGGGAATACATTGTATGTTTCAGACTACAGACATGTTGACGAGGAATCTGCCTTTTAGTGACGATAGATTCATCACCGTCTTTGGCTGGGCGGCGTTCTTTGCAGGTATATCTTCCTCAATTGGTGACGTCTTAGCAGGTAAGTTAGAGGTTTAAAATTTATGTGCATATTTTTCGGAATATCCGATATGTACTTTTCGACGCGTGAAGGGGGCCCGCCGACGGGTATCACGCTTGCGGAATCCTGCTGCCCGGCGTATTGGACAGGGTATCACCAATCTATGCATATGTAGCGCCCTCAGTAAGAGAATTATTCAAATTTGATTAAACCATGCAGAAATAGGTCGATTTGTATTAAAAAAACAAAAACATATACTCTAGTTAGTAAAAATATGAACTTCATATATATTTTTTTTAATACACCAATAACACATTGGCAAACTCTCATCTGTTTTCTATATCCGTTTTACTAGGTCATTGAAAATACACAAAGTAATTTTTAAATGAAGGAGGATGGAACTAGCGAGTCCTGGGATATAGCGGTATGTGTATGGTTTCATGGCTTCGGACTGCCAAACGAACACAGATAATTGACTGGGGGGCTGGATAGCTCAGCTGTTAGAGCGCCTGTATGGTGTTCAGAAGGTCGCCGGTTCGAATCCCGCTCCAGTCAATTTTTCTTTGTTCACCTTTCAATGACTTAAAACAATTCATTCAGTTTCCATTGTGGTTATTTGATGATTATATTTACTAAAAAGCCGTATCCTCTTTGAGTGATCCCCGTGTTTGTGTCTGAGAGGATATTTATCTTTTCACTTCTTCAAAACCCTCTGATTTGTTTACAGGTTGGGTGTATAACACTACACATAGCTTCTTTGGAACATTCCTTCTATTCAGCACTGCAATGATGTTATCTGTAATATGTTGCGTTATGGACGCTCTATATATCCGCTTCATTCAACGGTCACGTGCCAAACCCAATGAGTGACGAACAACCTCTGAACCATAACATTAGAAACAAGTTTCATGCAGTAACCGCACCTCGAAATAATTGTTTTTGCATATTCTGAAAATATCTGGTAAATGTGTTTCGTAGTTGGTGCTTCGGACATTGCTTGGTGCTTGGAGAACATTAGACTAGAATGTAAAGCAGGACATAATGGTACATACACTCATAGGACAATTAGTGATATTATGTGTATAGCAGCGGCGTAGCTACGGGGGGCCTGGGGGGGCACGTGCCCCCCCACAAATTCGGCGTGCCCCCCCCCCCCCCCCCCCCCCCCAGGTGCCCCCCACAAAAAATCTCTGGTATAGAAAAAAAATAACCGTTATCTGTAGGGTACGATAGCTATAAAGGAAATAAAAACAACTTAACAGCTTCTACTGTTCCAAAATAATATTTTTTACTTTCAGCAAATGTTCCTGAGTCCTTAAAACCCTACAGTGAAGAAATCTGTGCAACATTTCAGTGTAAAATGCAATTTTCTTACGCGCTTACGGTTGCGAACTTCAAAACAGCCCATCTGCCATTTTGTCTGGTTTTGCTAGTTATATAGTCTGGTCCCCAGAGTGAATTTCTCCCGCTCAAAAGTGTTTGATTAAAAAGAAATAATGAAGTAATAATATAAATAAATGAATAAATTTATCGGAACAATTGCTTCCAAAATAAGGCTCTGATTGCACCAGAGAATATCTAGAACCCCTGAGCTTCCAGGGCCCTTAAGCGGGCCCTGGACCCCGGCCGCAAGGCCTTCGCGCTTATCCATGATTTTCCAGGGAGCCTGGAAATAAAATACTCCAATTCAATAGCGACGGGTGCGTTTCGGGGAGATCAAAGCTAGCTAATTTTGTATTCCCCCCTCTTTTTCTGCTCTTTTGGGGTCTTTCTATTTCCTTTTTTTTTTTCTTTTTTTTTTTTTTTGCTTGAAGAAAAGGTTGCCCCACGCCCGCTGGATCCAGCCCCCCGCATTTCTCATATTTTGCAAATCTCCAGTTTTGAAAAAATTCCAGGTGCCCCCCACAAAATTCCAAGGCCCCCCAGTGCCCCCCTGCTGAAAAAATCCTAGCTACGCCGCTGGTGTATAGTTACATGTATTACCATTAATTGTGTATATACCCTCGATAGTTTTGCATTATAGCTAGCTGTTCCAACTTCGCTGATGTCGGAACAGGTTTAGTTTTTGTTCGGATTTCTCATTTCTTGTATTGCTTCGCACGTTTTGCTTCCATAGCTTTGTGTAATAAGTTTATTCCCACTATTTAGCAACTGGTTTTGTTTTTGTTCTAGTTTACTGTTCCAACATTTCTGATGTCGGAACACGTTAAGTTTTTGTTCAGTTTTTTAACTTATATTATTCCTTCGCACTTTTTGCTTAGTGCAGTAGCTTTGTGCTGTAAGTTTGTTTATTCCTAATCTCGTATAATATTTTTCTGTTCAGCTTATATAAAAGCTTATCAATTGAAGTTGATCCTAAGAACTGAGTTTGTAAACATTCTTGATTTTAATATTAGTCAATTTTATTCGCAGCGTATCTCGAAAAACACAAACGCTACAGAAATGATTCTTTTTGCAAATCTATTTTTTTAGTATTGCAGAAATAGATGACGCACTCCAAATTATGGTGGTGAACTACAGACATAAGGGTTTACCACACTAAAAAACTCAAAAAATCAATGCGCCGAGCTGATTATTATACTCAGTGAACCCCGCAAATGATTTTTTTAAATAATGCAATTTGGGGGTCATGAAATTATTGTGTAATTATGACTGGTTATGACATCATTGGGGTTCAGTGCTTCAGCCTGTTGTGAAGACTTGAGACATTTTGGTTTAAAATCTGAGGGACTCCTGAATGAGATTTTTTGAACTGTGAAGTTGAGGGTTTTTACACTAAGGTCAATGGGAGTTCATTTCAGTGTGGTGCACCCATAGATAACATAGATTATGTCTGTGGGTGCAGCAAATTAATGCTGCAGACCAGTGAATAGGTGGAAATCAGTCCGCGGAGCTCATACGATCAACATGTTTTTATAAAAGCATTTTTTGAACTCTATGTAAAAAAAAAAAATCAGGCATTCAGGCCCTAAAGACGCTGCACTTTAATTGCCATGTTGTGCAATCACCTAATCAAAGTCCGGGAGATTTAATACCGAATGTCGTTTGTCGTATTACGGGTTATGTGTGAGCATTGAGACTGTCTTTATTCACGCTTGAGTGATTGTAGGTGAATAGGGCATTGACAATTACTTAACTGCTAGATTTCATGAAGCCGTCAGTACATATATATGGCAGAGTGGTTCGGGAATGGGACTTAGAATTATACATGTCCCGGGTTCGAGCCCTGATGTGGTGGCAGTAATTTTGTTTAATGTTTTACTCTTGTCTGGTATAAATAGATTTAGAAAGGTCCTCGATTTCACCAACACTTCGTGGCTCGGCGGGATAAGCGATGGTACCACCGCTCAGACTTCCGGCAGTCTCGGTTCAATTCCCGATCCTGACTCTCTGATATTGAATGGAACATGGCATGTGCGGACCCTGGCACCGCGATGGTCCAGGGGCCGCCTTGTTTCTCCCTCTTAGTCTTCAGAGCTTTGCATGTCAGTCTAAGGTCTCAATGGTGGGGAGGATATGCAGTAGTCGGCTTGCCAGTAAGCCTATGGGGACTATTATGGGAGCCGGTAAGCCGGGTGAAAGAATCCAGGTGAATTGCGTGCCCCTGAAAACCTGACGGTCTGCTTAACTCTTGCTCTTTTTAGTTTGAAATGTCAGGAGAAATTATTTAACTCTTTTAAACTTTCTAGTTTTCAAGTTACGGCTTACACGGTAAACCTAGATAATCTTTCTTTTTTATGAATTGTACGTTAATTTATTAATCTGTACGTCTCCCCGTCGGGTTGTCTATTTGTTTTTCTGTTGAATATTGATTTTCATAAACATTGAAGACTGAAGTTCTTGAAATAAGTAGTATTTCTAATTTATTTTCTAAAATTTTAATAATAGTGGAAAATTTACGAAACTTTTACAAATTTCATGCACGTAATCACAACGCAATGTAACCCCGGCACTTTTGTTTGCTATTTCCCATCTGCCGTTATCATTGATGTCTCATATCTATGAGATGGTTGCAAGCATACAGAAAATGAAATTGCATTGCAAATAACATCTTATGAAACGTTCACGTTGGTATCTACATTGGTTCGCAGTGTCAGAAATACCGATGAATATATTCTTCTTGAATACTGTGCAGTGAACTCGAATCTATTCAATTTTGTAAAGTAGCTATGCACTTGTGTTTTATAAACCCCTGAAATAAAGTTCTTCAATTTGTTTGCTATTTTGTAACTGATCTATGAACAGTGAAAATGGTATCATTAGAAAGCTTCATTATTACTCATTACACTGTGTGATTATGTTATCATGGAATGTGCATTTCTCCTGAATAAAGGGCCTAGTCGGAAGTGGAATGTTGCAAAATGCAAAAGAGAATGCGCTATGCTTGCATTCGTTTAGCTCCCCCGGGTCGACACCAGTCAACCTCGCCCCATTCTCTCCCTTGTTTTGTGCAGTATAGCACGACCATTCCCAGTAACGGCTGACCCGTGTTAGCTAAACGAATGCGCCTTATGTTTGGACCGTGCTTTCACGCTTCAGTGCATCAACACCATTCATCAAACTCAGTTAATCCTCTGAACCATTGAGAATTAATTGCTGAAAACAACGAATTTTGCAACATTTCTTTTTTAACATTTTTCTGCATGTTTATTAGGACTGCACATTCCACGAATCGCATAACAAATGATACATCATTGTAAAAAGGAATATTCACGCTTTCCTATAATACCAGTTTCATCATTCACAAATCAGTAAAAAATATATCATCCTCAAACTTGAGTTGCACAATTTTATTTTAGTTAGTTTTCGTGTAACCTTGAAATCGTGCAAATAATTATGACGAATAAGATTGCACTACAAATTCGATATTTGATACAGTTTTACAATTCATACACAATCAAACTTTATAAATATCTAAATAAAAATCACCCTCTAACATTTTTGCTCTCAGTATTTTTGTTTTACATAACACTCTACACGTTCCCATGTTTAATACTCGCGTTACTAAACCAAGGCATAGTAAGCATGTAGGCAGAAATGAAACAATTTCTTGAATAACAATTTCTCTAAATTTGCAAAAGAAAGATTGTCTTTGTTTCGTTATTGCATCAGTGGATAACTGTCGGACCATAATGTCCACATTTGTTTCCTTTAAAATACTAAAAACGATTATACTGTTATACAACTTTGCCCATGTATCAGACCAAAGTAAACTACGTGGCGTATAATGTGACATAACATAAACTATATATTACACAACTTTGGCCTTATTTGTGATCAAAGTAAACACGTGGATAATAACGCCATATATTTGGCCACTTGTGTGGCTACATCTGCACAACAACTATTTCCTGCTAAATTCGAATTGAAATTCGTTCTTCCATTCGCCTTGAATGACGCAACGACCATTTTAAACCGACATTAAAACAAGTAGACACAATTCTTAATGTATCGCCAAACTGCACATTTTAAGGTGATACATACCGTATAAGAACATGAGTTTTCAGAGTATGTAATAATTGGTAAATGAAATTTACATGTATTGGATGTATGTTATCAATGACAACTTACATTCAAAATGCAACTCATTTGTTGACCGTTTTAAAACCACTTGAAATATATTTCACAATGTATATCTTGCTTCAATATGGAATAAAAAGTATTACCAGTAAGGTACTTACCATTTTAAACGATATTTACCAAATGTAACATAATTTGTTTTAAAATCCCGCAAACTTAATTGGATTCATAAAATTGACAGTAGCCTATTTCATAAGTTCCGCCATTCCGGGTCGGAACACGTTGGATAGTTTTATTTTTCGTATTTTTATTCTTATTGTTTCTTTCTGTTTGTTTGTTGTTATCATTTGGTATATACTTTATCTTCTTTTTCTGCCAGAACGTCGTGTAAAAAGGCGCCCTTGCAAAAAGGTTGCCGCGGTCGGGACGCCGCGGCCGGCTGTGTTGCTAAGACCGCGGTCAGACAGCGGCCGTTCCCTGGAAAAATCACACATTAAATGAGGCAGTCTTGATAACACGGCTTTTATCATGGTAATCATTATGTTAATCAACCATGGAGACCGCGGTCGCCGCTTCGACACTTATAACAACTATGCCAAATTGTTTTCTTGCATTAGGTATTAAGGATCGAAGCCCGTTGAAACTTGGAGGCAGAGTAAAAGCCGACGAGATCGAATAAAATGTAGGTCGGCTCATGTCAGGAAAGAATGGACAAAATGCGTGTAATTGGTTACGACCTTTCATCATGTGTCAGTTTTCCTTGGATTCTTGGCAATCGTTATGCCACTTTTCAACGGAGTCCACAAACACCGCTCACCAATGTAAACATCATTTTTCACAGTAGGGCTGTCAATCACCGTTCCCCACAAATATCCACATTAATTCTTCACCCCTAAGGGCCCCTTGAAAAATAAGGTCAGGATCGCACAGAAAAAAAACACGCCCCCTCGAGCATTAAGTCTCTCTAGGGTATTATGTACAGACTGCTAGAAAAAGAAATCCCCAGAAATATATCGTAGTCCCTTCGAAATAAATTCGAGATTATAAAAAATAATCACCGCTCAGAAATAAATGCTATCCCCACGAATAGATATCAAGATATCTCAGACAAGTCAGAGGTATATTCACGATCCGTCAGAAATGGATTTATGGACTTATAGACATGTATAGTCAGAATCGGTAATGAATCGTTCCGTTTATTGGACATATTCACGTATGTAAAATATCTTTACAAAAAAGGCATTACTGCCAAAAAAACAATATTTTTCAACGGCAATGGCCATTGAGAAATTTCGAGACACATGATTTACGTGTTACACCATACACGATGTTTCCTTTCTGGGAATGCGTGCTTACGACTATCGAAGGCGACACGACAAAGTAATTACAGAAAAAAATTTTTTTCTTGACTGTATTAGTTTTTTTCAATAAAACTGTTGCTGTTGCGTTTACAATGCTTTTAGATGATCATACTATTTCAAAATTATTTGCATCATCGGTAGATATAGAATAATCATGTAGGCCTTCTTTGTATAAACGTAGTGGTATGCCATGGTATTACCGGCGTATCATATCAGCGAGCAGTATGCAAAGGCCATGGAAACAAGGGTTCAACGCATTGCAAAGTACCTCGCAAGGGATGTCATAAAAGAGGGCAGTTCTTCATTCACACGATAGATCTCAAAGGTCCCTTGAGAAATCTCCCTTGAAGTCTGAACCTCGGACAAAATCTTTTAAGGATTCACCAGGAACGACGGTCACTCTCATTGGTATCCTTTTACACAATGACACTTTTGTAAGATTTTCACATTAGAGAAATTCTCAATGGTTTTCAAAAAAGTTTGGTTTTTTATTTACGTCGTGTCAAAAAGCCTTAAACTAATCTTAGTCATCACGAACAGACACCAGTACGTGCATGAGGTGTTCCATCATGTAAATAATGGTGCTTTACATGACATGGATGCTGTACCACAATAGTACAATTTTCCCCTATACATACAGCATGTTTTGTGGATGACATGAAATCTCGTGATAAGTCGCATAACACTTATGAACTTCTTTGCCGTCGGTTTCCATAAAGGTTCTGAATGTTGAAATACACACATTGCATGCACTAAGCAATATTGTTATGTTTTCTTTACTTTGTCTTTTTCAATAAGAAAGCATATAATACGCCTACCAATAATTCTGTTTCCTGACGACCAACACTTTTGCACTGTCCTTGACCCACGCGTTTATTTCACTGGTTCTATCACGGTTTTAATTAAGGTTTTGGACGGTGAAAAGCACACAATACTTTGGAAATTATTATTTTTGCTCTATGTTTAGAATCACAACAAAGGTCCTACTTCCGTTTGCCCTTCACGCACTGTTTAGCAATTTATAGAGATAATTGACATGTATAGGCTGTATAAAGTGGGTCTGATAGATTCCGCTGTGCGCTGACGTTGCAAAAGAAACGTTTATGCCTATATTTTGCCTATATATAAAGTGGAGGTTCCCCATGTACAGAGTAATACTCCGATCCGACCAGTTTGGAGTGACGTCAACATCAACGCATGCGCAGTTCAAGCCTAGTCGAAAGCGCTACCCTTTGGTTTATCAAGGTGACAGCACAGGGAGATACAACACACATGTTGATGTTGAGATTGCTTGATGCAACACGTTGTTCTATTGCAGCAACATTCATTCACTTCACCGTTTGTTATTATTTTCATGAGAGTGGTTTCATTCTGACGAAGCTTTAGAAGCAGTTTAGATATGAAGCTTAACGTAGCTAAGATTGGAGTTAGGTGGATTTGGGAGCATGGTGGAAAGCTTGTCTGTGTCGGTTCTATATTCCTGTTCTACTGCTGTGGAATCATTCAATGTGATCGAAGTGGTAAGTGGAATATTTTTAAGGCCATATGTCTCACAAAGGTACAGTACAGGATTGAAAACATACCCAAATATAAATGTCCACAGTTTCACGTATATCTATCATGGTATGAAGATGGTGTTACGAAAAAACCGTTAAAACGTTTCGCCTGAATTGGTGTATTTATCCAGAAATTAGTCAAACAAAGACCAAAAACAATTTGGAGCTCTGGATAAGAACAAAACCATTATTTATGTTATAAAATAGTCGGCTTTTTAGGTTTTTTTTTTTTCTTGTGACTCAGATTTCCGATAAAGCCAAATTTTTCACAGGTTTAACATTTCTTGCACATGCTGGATCACAAAGAGTGTGAGTGCTGTTTTATGTCATTTACCAATCATGCATTATACCTTCAAATAACCCCCAAAATATGCTTAAAAACATGTAATGGCTTTTTGTCAAATGGAAATTAAATAACGACGATGCTTCATTTGCTTCATTTGACATTTGCATGTTCCATAACATTATAATTTTACACTTGCCAATGTTAATTTGATTATATTTTTTGCACGTGCCAATGTTAATTTGAGAAACCAAATTCCTGCACCTGCACATTTTATAGAGATTGCTTAACACAACATGACGTTGTTGTGATTAAGGTTTTGACGGCGCATTAATAATTCAGTAAGAAGGAATGTTATCCAAAGTTTACATTTCAAGTTTCAAATTCAATGATTGCATTAAACATTATGTACCATTTTACCAGTAACAAAATGTTTTATAAAACTACCCAGCAATCATTCATATTTTCAATGCTTGAAACATAGCACCACATATCAATTCTAGTTTATAAATGAACATATAACATGACTTTTTCCTAAACTGGTTTTGTACAACGAAACTTCAAAAAAGTGAAAAATACAAGCTTGTAAGCTTCTTGTTGGCGACTAAAACCTAAAATACATATCGAAACTTCACAGGGCCTGACGTTTCTGATTTTTAATTTTAGGTCTTAAATCGCCATCAGTAGTTTGCAACAGTTTCCATTTTTCAATATAAGTTTAGCTCAGAATGAAAACCATTTACACAGAGAAGAATTTAAAACCTTAGATATACGTTGAAATTTCATACGATTTTATATGTAAGAATGCTATCTCAACTTAAGATCATCCGCATCATCATTTACAGTGATTTCTTTGTAGAATAATGTCTTCCTTCTGGGTAGCAACAGGAAACAGTTTCTAAGACTTTAACCCCTTTCTGCTTGGGAATACCCCCTCTTTGCATTTAGGGAGTATCTAAGGGTTGGATTCTAAAGGGTTGGATGTGTCACTTTCAGCAGGGTCTGCTATGCCTTTTTCTTCAGTAATTTGCGCTCAAATTCACCCTCCGAGTGTGAGCTTTTGGTTAACAGCTAAGCAGCACCGCAGTGAACCTAAACAACCTTCATATCACTTAGCAAGTACCCAGTGCTAGGTTTTGTTTCATTTCCATACAGCTTTATATCAGTATGGTCAATGACAACTGTTTTCATTTTCTTCTGGATGCTCTGGCTCACATCCACATATTCTTCCATATTATATAGGGTTGACATTTTGAATTGCAAACGCAATATTTCCATGCAGTTCATCAATTGACATGAATGTGTGACCGAGCTCAAAATACTTTGGAGTCACCAACTGTGCACCCACATTAGGGTTATTGAGTACAAACTAGCTGAAAATCATTAATATTCTTAAATACAGTTACAGTTACCATGTGCACCGCTCTTCTCTTCTATAAACTAACCATATATGCATTGGCTACATTGAATGCATTACGGTTCAATTCTCCTTCATGCCACAACATACACAACGTATCATTATCTTTTCCTGGACTTGCAAAAGTTTTGTTGAACAAAACTAACTTTCTCGAAACAATCTTTGGATGGCACTTTGGTAATTTGCAACACTTTTTGCAAATCAAGGGCCTCCCGGGATTCAGCTGCATGATGAGTGGTACAGTAATGTGGCTGATACACCCAAACAAATTGTAAACACACTCGTTACAGTTATGTTCCTGCTTTGAAATATGGACCCAATCATGCTCTTTAGTTCCAAAAACACCTTGTGGAAATAGGAATAGGAACATTCTTGGACCTCCGATTTTAAGTACAAGTATGAGTACTCTGACAGCGGCCCATGAGCGGTTACTCGGCTCGGGTACTCTGACAATCATGGTTGGCACATTTCGTTTCTACTGCCACTTAAACTACATGCATAATGTTCATAATTGTTAGCGAATACCGAAAGGTTACAAATATACTTTCAACTTGTCATTATGAAAATGCCGATGTGTTTGTCCGCATTGAAAGACAACAGATCAAAATATTTCTTTTCATATTTGGTGAATTCGTTTAGCTAACACGGGTCAGCACTTACTGATCGTGATTTACTGCACAAAACAAGCGAGAGAATGGGGACGACGTTGACTGGTGTCGACCCGTGCTAGCTAAACGAATGCACCCATAAAAAAAATTATTGAATGAATTTGGAAATATTTGTCACAATATTATGATTTCTTAATGATTTTTCTTCTCCAAAGGGGTTCCTCTCCTTCGAAATTCAACCTCACAAAGTTCTACATACGGTGACAAACAAGCACAATATGCAGTTGATGGAGATCTCAGCACGTTTTCACGTACAGCACGTAAGGCTTTTCATTTATATACTTTGCGCCGATAAAAAAATACGTGAGGCCTTAGTTTTAGATAAACCTGCAGCTCAATTTTTCGTTTAATGCTGAGTATTATCTATTTCCAAACAATATACATCAACCCTATTTTGAAAACTTGTTTCTTTTAAATGCACTACACATAAAATTGATTGAGCAGACAAAGAGACGAACTTAGAATCATGGTTTAAAAGAGAGCTAAACTGAGTTACTTTCTTCATCAAATCTTCGTATATTCACATTCTAAGATCAACATTAGGCCTACTGTTTGTTCCTTCATACCAGGTAATGACCCTTATCCTTGGTGGCAAGTGGACCTTAGTACTGAGCACTACCTGGGTAAAGTCACTGTCATACTACGAGTGGGTTGCTGTGGTAAGTATCCCTTCAATTAACCGTATGGGATCAGCTATTACGAACGTTGAATCATCATACAGTGTCCTAATGGCTGAAACAACCCATCAAGAGTAAACCAATTAACATACGTCAATAACATATGTGATAGGAAAGATATCACTTATTTTGTACCAACGAGGACCCTCTAATTACAAGGTCGTTGGAGGAGGTATCATAGACATACAAAACATATACCTGTAGGGTACACATAATATACAAATGAGACCAAAAGGCCAAAATATAAACATTTGGTAATATCTTCAAGAGTAGTTCTACTTAGACGCCTGGCTGGTACAAGCTGGGGTGCCTCATTCCTCACCCTGAGAACTTCAAAAATTGCTCTAGCATTTTCTGCGGCAGAGTACTGTGGTCTAGTATGGATGCAGAGTGCACACACCCATGGAGTTGATGTTCCTCTCCATGATGCGCTGAGACTCATATCAGGTTCCATCCGCTGTACCTCACTGACTCACTTGCCATTCCTGTCCGGGATTCTACCGCCCCAGGTTCGTCGAAATAATATCTGCAGACGCCTGTATCGCAAAGCTGCGCAACCCAGCCACCTTCTACACAACATCATCTTTGAGAAGGAACCCCCTTGCCAGCTACGCTCACGGAAACCTCTCCGCCCATTCATAGAGAACCTGAATACAGAGGGCACCTCTAACCAAGAAGATCCAGAGAGGCTTCAGCCATACCTGCAAGCCAGCCATACCTGCAAGCCTGGTCAACTCACCCTCCAGGCTGCGACCTCCCTAAAAAACCCTGGGTGCAGCTAAATCGACTGCGGTCCAGTGTTGAACGCTTTGCAGCAAATCTCAAAAGATGGGGCATCCCTGACTCTGACCTCTGTCCGTGCGGGAAATCACAAACCCATGACCTTGTCATCAACAAATTCAACTTGACAAGACCTCCGTGCCCACTCTCTGAGAAAGACAACCCAGAACTGATCACCTATCTCACGAACTGGGTTTAACTTAAAGTATATCGCAGGATTTTCTATTTCGGATTTCCCCCATTGTGCCCAATATCATTATTAAACTAAAAATGCCGATTTGAAAGAGTTGGTGTTCAATTCTTCGCTCAAGTAATAATTTAGTTGAAAACTCCGGTATCTTTATTCTTTCGGTTTGCAAGACATATCCATACTTAGGAAACATAGCTTCATTAACAACACAACGTCGGTAAGATCGAAAACAACAACCCGTTGGATTTTCCACATACTTAACTTGAATGGTAGTGTTTTCGTGTATTGTAACAACATTTGATTACTACATAATTATAAGCCTGAGATGAATTTATTTGTTAAACACTGTAGAAAGAAAATGACAACTAACCTGCTTTGTTTGAATTTCAAAATAATCGTACGAATTCATACTGTTTTCCGTTTCCTATCTCTTTGCAAAGACAAGTATCGCTTCACGGGGGCTGTAGCACGTGCTGGACTTAGCACCAACTATACCGAGAACCAGCCATGCGGTGTACCAGCCACGAGAGAGCAATCCACCAATGGAGCTATGAATGAGTTTCTGTGTGATCCACCGAGGATGGCTAGATATGTCAGTTTCGACATAAACATATCCTTACCCGATATTAATCAAGCAATTCTGCAGCTCGCTGAGGTAGCTGTCTTTAATTACACACCTGGAGAATGTTACCCAGAAGATTCACAATCAGGTAAAACTGCTTTCCTAATAACCAGACTACGAGACACTGTGTAGTTAAACTCTAATACCAAGAATACAAAAAAAACATCTTCCTCTTCAACTCATTTTTTCTTACGTTGGGGCGGTCGGAAATACCAGGACAAACAAGAAATAATGATAATGAAGTGGTAGGAAATCTGGCCGAACCTAGAGCTGACCCCCAGGGTGGTGGCTCATCTACCGATGAGGTGGATCAGGGGAATGCAGTGACACACAGCAAGACACGGACAACTTTTAGCTGCTGTATAAGTTCCGATTGGTTCTTATTGTATCTTGGTCCCCAAAAAAAACCTTGTTAATAAAGACAAAATAATAACAAACAATCCTTTACTGCTGGCTCACTACATACACCAAGATGTATGTATGTATTTGCAAAATAAACATATTAAACTTGTGATATGATACACATATTAAACAATATAAAATACATGTATGTGTAAAATATATTGGATTTTAACAGTCACCCAGCTTACCCTGGTATTAAGGGGAGGTGAAAATTCTATGCAGCGTAGTATAAGGTAGCCTCCTCAAAGTAGTTAAGGCTCAGCCTAAGTATTATAATCGGTGAGTAGTCTATGAAATTCAAAGACAAAATAGCAGGACGGTTTGGATAAATAACGAAATAAATTCTGGATATACATTTTATAAGCACAATAATACTTAATTCAGTATTATATATATATGTTGTGTTCAGCCAATCGTCAACCCGGTGGTGACAATACAGATGAAGTCTATGTCCATGTAAGCCCACAATTAACACGGCCTAGTATGCAACTATTCAAGGCCCACGCGCTACACACAGCGCGTCCAGTTCACTGTGTACACAGCGGGCGTAAGATAGCACTATTCCTGTATGCACAATATGCATGACAACGGTATGGCCGCCATTAAACAATACACACGGCACTGTGACCATTCGGGCAGCTGTTTCGATAACTTTGTTATCGATGATTCGACCATGAAATTATACACGTTCATGCACACCAACCCCATCAAAATGATCTAAAGACATTACTACCCCGGGTCGTCATAAGGACTTAATGTAACATTAACGAGAAGCAACAAAAACTGGACACATTCAAGAGAGAAAATCTCACCTGGCAACGGCTACAATTTCGCACAGCGAAGAGGCCGCACACACAAGCGTGGGTGAGTCGGCTAGAGTAAAATCACTCCGCCATTCATAAAATACACCCAAACGATCGTCGCTTATATGTTTGTATGATAAATTTGAAAACATAAATATGTTTTCAAACTATTTGCCATGTTTCTCGATAATGTCCAATTCAAAAGATTACAGTTAAAGTTCTTTTTAACAAATTGTTGGGAACTAATTTATAGCTCGTAAGTATACGACCCAAGCACTCAAAAATAGGTGTTTTAGACGATTTAGTCAATCACATTTGTTTCCGGACGGTGGGTGTGCTTAACGTAACAGACTATACCATATAAATATGCACATTGAAAATGTCGTGTCACTACAATAATTTAAAAATAAAAGATGATGACCTAAGTAGAAAAGTAAGAAGAAAGCATATGGATTTATACATGGAGAGACAATTAAAAGGCTACTTGTTTCGTTAAATCCCGCCCACTATTTATGTTTCATCCATTGAGCTGAACTTTTAATTCTCGGCTGATAAAATCAGCATGCATGGTATTGGGAGCCAGACGCTGCTCTGACTTGTAGCTACTGCAAATGCATGCACATGAACCCAAGATCACTTTGGCAAATACTGATAGTATACAATAAATGTACTTTTCCTCAGTCAATGTGAAAAGGCCGAAGTGATTTTCCGTGTGATTGAACCATTTTCTTCTCATATTGTCACGTTTACGTGACAGCTTTGCGATATTTTAGTGAAGTGAATCTGGAAATATCTGTCACATTAATTTTTTGGAATAATAATATCCTTTTCAATGACTTTTCTTTTCCAAAGGGGTTCCTCTCGTTGGAAATTCAACCTCACAAAGTTCCACATACGGTGACAGACTACTAGCACAGTATGCAGTTGATGGAGATCTCAGCACGTTTTCACATACATCACGTAAGGCCTTCCATTTAGATATACTCTGCCGATACAAACAATTACGTAAGACCTTTTGGAAACCTTTGCCAAGGCTGCAACTTCGTTTCTGCCATCTTATTTTGGAAACTTGTTTCTTTCAAAGCACTATTCATAAAAGAGAGCTAACAAAAAGAAGAAGCTGGAGTCAAGATGTAAACAATCCCAAAACAATAAACAATTGCAGTTCCTCCACTTCCATCATGTAAACAATCCCTACGCTGAGTCATATTTCTTTACTAAAGCTTCCCATATTCACATTCTAAGATCAACATTACTGTTTGTTCCTTCATACCAGGTAATGACCCTCATCCTTGGTGGCAAGTGGACCTTGGTACTGAGCACTACCTGGGTAAAGTCACTGTCATACTACGAGTGGGTTGCTGTGGTAAGTATTCATTCAATTAACCGTATGTGACCAGGGTTCAATTTTCACGATATTAACTCGATTTACGAAGGGTAACCCATCGTTGGAAGCTTATCCTATGTAGGGCTTCAATGCATCAAAAGTCCTACAATTGATCGTAAGTTACGAAGAGTCGGCCTTTTTCATTTGCTCTATTATTTCATGAAATTCCATTGTATGTATTATATTATTTATACATGTACGGTTGTTTTGTTTGTAATTTCTTCATGTATTTGTTGCAGGGCCCCTAAGTAAAACAGTTTTTAAAAACTGACTGGGCTACCCTGGGTAAATAAAACCAAATAATAATAATAAAAATAAAGAGTTAGAGGTCGATTTCACAAAGCTCTGCGATCTATGGTAACTCGAGATAAGAAGGATAAACCATTGTATCTTTCAACTTCTACGTTTGGCTGTATTGCATCAAAAGTTCTACGGTTGATAGTAATTTACGATGAGTTTGGTAAAATCTTTTAAAAGATCAAAAATAAAAAAGAGAAAAGACTTAAGAAATACTGTGGCTGTTTTTCACTGTTTTCTCCGTAGTGGGCACCGTATGGGGCTGACATTTTAACAGATGACTGTTTCTGTATCTGTCATGATATGTTTGCCCTTGAATCTGTATTTCTTTGATAAAAACCAAAGTATGATAATACCTTTAACAGACGTCAATAACTTATTTGGTAGGAAAATACAAAATATTTTGCGCCAATGAGGGCCCTCTAATTACGTCTTGGTTGGAGGAAATACAGATAAAACATGAAAATGAGACACAAATTTCAAAATAAATATACTGGGTAATATCGAAATTGACATCATTTGCTCGAATCTTACCAATCTCATTCACCAGTTCCCAGGATTTAGAAGGTTTTTCTTTTTTAATTATTTTAACCGATACCGATCATTGAATCATTAATTTTACTTGAAACTTCGAACTCTTTCGAAAAAACAACAACTTTTTTTTGCTTTCAGTTTGCAAGATATATCTATGTTTAGCGAAGTTATAATATATACTTTCAAATCATCGGTAAGGTCAAAACCACATCAGCCCAAAGAAACTGCCGTGTAGCTTTTTTTGTTTAATTAAAGGTAAAATACATGATTGGTAAATGCCACAGGAACAGCACTCACACTTTGTCTGATCCAATATGTACATGAAATAAAAAACCTGTAAATATTTGAGCTCGATGGGACATCTGAGTCACGAGAGAATAGCGAAAAACCCACTAATTTTTCTTATAAAACATGAAGAATGGTTTTGATCTAACCTCGATCGAGATAACTGTTTTAGTGATTTCTGGATAAATACACCATTTCATGCGAAAACATTTTAACGGTACATTCGTACCAGCACCATACCCTGGAAGTTATACATACATCTGTCAACATTTCTGTTTTAGTATGTTACCAATCCTGTACTCACCTTTAAACTCTATGGACATGCACTGAACAAACACAGATAACCCAAAAGCCCGAGCTCTTTCCTCATCGGCAGATCTCAAGGAGAATGCCCCTAGCGATGACACATGTACTAATAACAAAGTTGCTGTAGTATCCTCTTCCCTTACGCAGAATCACCAATGATAGCCATCATGTTCTCCACAGTTCACACCGTCTCCTCAGGGCCATCCCAGATAACCCCATCTTGGCCTACAGACTTCCCCGCAACCTCCGCGACTTGATTGTCAGGGCTGAAGTCCCACACACCAATTATATTTCTTCCCCTCATCCAGCATGACACTTTTAAGGACAAAAACTACTATCACCTGTACAACATCTTATGTCGTATTTCTCATTTTCTGCAGAGTATGCAACATTCATTATGTGCGGGAGACCAAGATCAAACACCCTATGGTCATAGGTTCACAGTCGGCAAAACTCAAAAAGCTTGACACACTAGTGGGTCTTCACTTCAATCTCCCTTGAGTTTATGTTGATGCAGCAGTTTGTTATACTTGTATTGAAAATGATTTATTGCTCTTTTCAAGCATCTATATACAGGGTGTCCCCCAAAAACGCAACGCTTGTGTCGAGAACTATTATATGAAAATGAAACTGTATATCACTTCAAGATTCAGATTTGTGATGAAGCTATGTCTTGACTATCACCGCATAGAATTTGAGCAAAACTCGAATAAAATTTAGTGACAAAAACTAAGACTGAACTACCCAACCTCAAAACCCGATTTTCATCTTTCTTTCATACACATTATGTGTGTATTGACCACTATGCGTGTTATCCTTGCAAATTTGTTTTTAAGTAGTACTCTTTAAATCAGTCATATTGTTGCTAATTTCAGCCCAATTATGCTCAAATTCTACACGGTGATAGCCAAGACATGGTTGTATCACAAATCTGAATCTTGAAATGATTAACAGTTTAATATTAACATAGGCCTAATGGGTCCCGACACAGTGTTGCGTTTTTCTGGGACACCCTGTACATGGAGTTTTTCCGTTTCCATTATCTTTGTAAAGACGAGTATCGCTTCACTGGAGCTTTAGCACGTGCTGGACTCAGCACCAACTATACCGAGAACCAGCCATGCGGTGTACCAGCCACGAGAGCGCAATCCACCAATGGAGCTATGCATGAGTTTCTGTGTGATCCACCGAGGATGGCTAGATACGTCAGTTTCGACATAAACATATCTCTACCCAATGTTAATCGACCAATGCTGATGCTCGCTGAGGTCGCTGTCTTTAATTACACATCAGGAGAATGTTATCCAGAAGAACCACAACCAGGTAAAGCTTATTCCAAATACTACCTACATTTTCGATCACCGTGTTGTTAGACTCTAGTGCGTATATACCATGTACTTTCTATTCAAGAAGTGTATTTTTGGTCATCATCAGAAGTACATCGTGTATCAACAAGCTTTCTACTTTATGAAACTTCCACTATGCGAAGCTTTGAATAATATCTAACACATATATAAAAAAGACATTTTCCTCTTAGGGTCAAGAAATCTCACCATTAAACTTCTCCTTTACTGCGTTGGGACAATCAAAGATACCAAGACAGACAGGAACAAAATGCTGACCCAAGGGTATTTGAACTAAATGATTAGCAAAAAGTAATCATTTAGCTCTCCGCCGAGGACCAAAAGGGCATAACAGCCAACAGTTACAATAACTGATGCAGCTTGGGTGTGTAGAATATATAGATCCTTGCAAAATGCCTTAACCTTGTTGCAAGTTCTGGTCACATTGTTCTGTGAGCGTAACCGTTTTGCAGAAGTTTAAACTGAAACAAAAATTAAAATTTCCGACGCTACACCAAATATGATCCAATTTCAAATTGATGTTTCTGTTTCTAGTTGCCTTGCCAACCATTCCTCATGTATCTTCTTCATCTCTCCCACATGTGTGATCTAAAACAAGTGCAACTTTTGGGAATGATCATTATGTGATCAGGTCAAAATTATAACATCAAGTTTTGTGCATTACACTCGTGTAGCATAATACAGTACCTATTATTGGTATCATTTTTTGTATAAATGGATTCTTGAATTTTTAATAATAATTATATTATTGCATTTTAGTTGGACCTGCTGTAAAATCGACCAACTTCAAGATGTTGCACAAGAATGGCCTGATCGGAAACGGCAAACCTTTAGCAACCAGAATGGCCCGTTCCACTCTGCGCTGCGCCGCGTTCTGCCTCATTCATCCCGGGTGTGTGTCCTTCGACTACGCCCCTGGAAACAACCAGTGTCACCTGTACAACATCAACGCAGCCTACATTCAGATAACTCCCCATCAGAACTTCTCTGTTTATATTTTAGGAGACTAATTAACAAGGATCTTGTTCTGCATAATCAATTATACATGAGCCCTTGCAAAACAAGAGCTGCAAGTATAATTCTATTCCAATTTTTATACATAGCAAATCAGGAAAAACTTTGCCTAGCAAGTCATATCCTTATTTAAAGCAAGACGTTGATCCCAGGCAAATTGTTGTACTTATAGCAGCACCATGCCGTTGGCTTATTTATTGCCTAATTGGCGTATTGTAAGAATTTTAGAAAAAGTGTCGTGTGATTTGTCATTGTCGAGGTATGCTGGGGCGAAAATTGACAAATTACAAACTATGCGACGTGTCTAATTACCTTTTTTTTTTTTTAGAAGCTCAGTCTTAAAAAATAGCTTCTCACAACATATTTGCCATTTAGAGCTGATAAGAAGATAAAACGATTTGGAATAAGTTCTAATGAACAAAAGTTATGTAAAATAATAATATGAACAATAAATACAAACATGAGAACCAAACATACGACCTGTTACGACGCACATTGTCGGAACAGCTACTACATATCAATTACATTGATTGATTTTGGGGTGAACTCAAAACTATGAAATACACCTGTTGATTACATTTGGTTAGAATGGGTATTGGAAGGTTAATACCATGACAGGTGAAATATTTGAAATACAACTGAACTGCTTTGAAAAGTAAGGAATTGAATGGGTTTTTAATGAATGATGTCATTGATGACATGCAGCCATCTATGCTTGACTTTGTTAGAATTATTATTACTTTATTTTGGAAGCCATGTATTTTCACGATATATATCAACCTTTAAATCTGCAGTTTAGTGTCACTCCCAATAATTTGAAAAAGGAAAGTGAATCGAGTAAATTTTCGATTTAATATGGATTTGAAATGGTCTCTGCGCCATTTAAAGCTGTTTGGGAAACCTACAAGGATTTAAAATGGAATTCAGATGGCAACATTTATAAAACAGTCGTATTAGGATTTTATTTTGAAAATTTTGAATTCGCATCGCCAAACGAAACCAAGATAATCTTGTTGCAAATGTTGGATGTTTTATTTGGGAAATTGGTTAATTCGTTTTGAAGGCTTGGGGCTTACAACTTTACGTTAACATGAGTATAAAACATGGGAAATGGGGAGTTTTATATAGAACAAACATCATGAAAAGTAAAGGTTTGTTGTGGGGGTGATTGTGATATAGATATACATGAATATTTAATTGTGTAAGTTGGGTAACTGTAACAAATGTCGAATCTTTAGTGCATTCTCATTCGTATCATTTGCATGGTGTATTTCTAGGTTCAAATAGCAGAAATAGTTATGACGAGACACGAATCGATAGCTTTTATTGATCATTCTATTTTCGACGGAATGTGCTTTTATGTAGAGACCATTCAAAGTTATGAGGCTCATTGCCATTGCTGACACTGCGAAATAATGTAGATACAAACAAGTCATCGTGTTTATGTTTAATTATTGTCCTAGTGATTATGACATATTGCACTGTTATCAAATTTTTGTCATTTATGTAAATATTTTATTTAGTTTGAGTCGAAAATGATAACGGTTAGTAGGCTATGAGAAATATATACTAAACATAGTGCCAGATGAGATTGTGGTAATTTTTGGAAATGTGATACGACTTCATTGTCTGCTGCACTTTTATTTAAATTTCATAAAAGGTAAAATGATACTTTGGTTAATGTCAAATAATTACAGATTTATGGGCAAGAATATAAAGAATGATACATTAAAAGTCATGTGTGAAATTCCTAGTTCCATTTAGTTTGAGTCGAAAATGATAACGGTTAGTAGGCTATGAGAAATATATACTAAACATAGTGCCAGATGAGATTGTGGTAATTTTTGGAAATGTGATACGACTTCATTGTCTGCTGCACTTTTATTTAAATTTCATAAAAGGTAAAATGATACTTTGGTTAATGTCAAATAATTACAGATTTATGGGCAAGAATATAAAGAATGATACATTAAAAGTCATGTGTGAAATTCCTAGTTCCATACGGTGCCGAGAGACGTCATACGTTGATTGTGATATGCGCTATATAAAAACGGTTTATTATTATTATTATTTTTGAGAAAACAGTGAAAAACACCTGTTTTATTTCTTTAATCTGTTCACCGTTATTTTTGATCTTTTAAAGATCAAAAATATTTTCGGTCTTTGCTTTTACACATTTCTTGATAAATACAGCATTTCAGGCGGAAGGACGTAAATGGTACCCTGTAGGTTTTAGGTAAATCTGTGAACATTCCTGTTTGGGTTTCCTACCAAAGTATGATACTACCTTTAAACAACAATTTTTTAATTTAAATTTAAATAGGTTTTAAGTGGTCATTTTAGCGTTAAATTTACGACAATAAAAAAATAAAAAAATAAAAAAAGGTTGAGTGAAATACTTTCAAATTCAATGTGTTATGTGAAATGAATATGTAAATATTATTTATATATATAAATGTAAAGAAATACGTAATGGAATATTTTTCAAGAATAATTTGTTGTGGTTCCATTTGATTTAATTACACATTTGAAGGTAAATAAGATATCTGCTGGTACATTTCGGGCCACGAAGACTTTTGAATTATATGTGAAACCCCAACCATGGGACGTATACCCTGCAATATAGAGTGCGGCGGAGCGTAAATTCCTATGTTGCCGGACATACAATGTAAGGCAAGCGGGGACACCGCAGTTATGGCGGAAAATATATTGTGCCGTTAGATCGATCTATAAACATTTTCTTCGTAGCATTTGCAAATACGGTTATATTGATATATGTAATATAATACCTTTACGTATAATGTGATGGAACAGAGCATTGTCTGCCTAGAAGCAGATTTATCATGTCGTAATTTTACTCTCTGTCACGTAATGAAAGCTTACAATGTGATATATTTGTATGAAAGTAAAGCCATATTTCAATTCATTTCAATTGTTAAACTTAAAACATCGGTTGAAACGAACCGCATGGGAGTTTCGTCAAGATGTTTTGACTTTGAACACGTTTGGAAGACTTGACTAAGACTTTCAATAATTTAAATCATGTTTTATTATGTGTTATCGATGTATCTATTATCTAATTATGTGTAATCAAATATGAGTCATCCGTTAAAGTGAGTTCTGGCAAATAAATATTAGCGATAATAAACTTTCATTGTTGGCAAACTGTGTCAGGCATTTCATTCACTACAGTTTGAAAAAAACAATCAAAAAGTTCTGCAGCTCAAGATTGAGGAATGATATCTTTTTAGTTACTGATCTATGAAAGTTGAAACTCGTAACATAGGAAAGCGTGATTATTCATCCTTACAATGGTGTGTCATTTCTTATGCTTATGTAATCGTGAAATGTGCAGTCCTTATAAATATGAAGCAATGTCCGAAATGAAATGTTGCAGAATTTGTTGTTTTCAGCAGTGAATTCCCAATTGTTTTGAGGATAGACTGAGTTTGATAAATGGTGTTGATGCGGTCCAAACATGTTGTATTCTCAGTTGCATTTTGCAACATTTCACTTCTGGCTTTGCTCTTCATACAGGAGCAAAAGACATTCAATGATTACATAATCACAACAGATGGCACATCATGTTTTCATACCATACTCCAGTCTTGGGCAAGACTGAAAAACAATCATTTTTATTGTTAAAATATATTGTATACATATGTACATGTGTATGTGGTCAAACATGCATATTTTGTTTTGTATTGTAGGTTTTTGTTTATGCTGAACTTCCGACAACTATATTGTGATTGTTGACAGAATAACAGAAGGATCAGAGGTAATCTATTCGAGAGTCGTGGTATAATGTTGATTCGATGTAGAACTGGGTCAATTTATCGAGTAGCCGGATTCGACCCTACACATCTCCGGTTTTCCCTTGACGTGCCGCTCCGTTATTTCATGTTCGGTACCCACCTCAATGGCCACCAGCAGCTGTCCAGGTTATTCAGACGACCAGCTGATGCAGGACGGTCAACCTGGAACTCGATGCAGTCATACGCCCATCAGGGATGGTGCGGTCTTCCAGGCCCAAAGGCTGCGGGTCCCTACACTCAACTAGTAAAGCAAAGTGGATATATTCAGAAATAACTATCAAAGGACAAGTTGTGCAAATTACTTCCCCATTATACTCTCCCTAGGGAAAATGTACAAAAACAACATTCAAAAATCCACAACAAACGTTAGCCGAGGGCGCTTTTTGAATTCAGACTACAATCTAACCAAGAAAGTGGTGGACTTGTTGATCTCTCTCATATACCGAAAGTTATGGGCAAGCAGGCCAGAAAACATTAGCAAGACAAAGAAGACATTTATGGCTGTTGTAAACATCACATAAGGATTTTCCGCATTTTTCCCGCATTGCTCCTTGGCTGATTAATTCGATTCTATTTTCGGTTTCAAGTAATTAAAGGTCATATTATGTCAAGTAACGTTTTACAAAAATAAAGATATCCCTTATGTGGGTAATTGAAATAAATCATGATCCTAGTTCTCACCACTATTCAATGAGGAGATACTTGTTTGACCGTGAATAGAGGTCTAGAGATGTAGCAATAAGGAAGACCTTCCCTAACATCGCCATTTGGCGAAAGAATTACGTGCCACGTTTAAATGAGGAGCTATTTCCTGTTTGACCGGAAATAGAGGTCAAGGAGGCTAATCAATGTGTCCGCAAAGAAAGACCTTCACTAACATTGACATTTGACGAAAGAATCATGATCGTAGGACTTACCACTTTTAAATAAGGAGATACTTCTTGTTTGATGTATGACTGGAATCAGAGGTCATAGAGGTCAAGTAATGTGTCACACAGAAAGACCTTCCCTAACATTGACATTTAGCGAAGGAATCATGATTATTTTGAATGAGCAGCTACTTCCTGTTTTACCGGAAGTAGAGGTCAGAGAGGTCAAGTAATGTGTCACATAGAAAAACCTTCCCTAACATTTGGTGAAAGAATCAACTTATATATCTCAAACGATTGATTTTTGTTAACTAAAAAATAATATTATTAAATTTAAGTTGCTTGACATTTGACAGCTGATAACGTCATGATGACGTTAATATTCGCCACGTATCTACCTTATAGAGACCTAACTTGGTCCGATTTAGGTTAAGATTGACTGACCAAAGTGGCTATCAAAACAGAAGAGGAAGACAATGTAAAACAATCAGAACAAAAAGACTGGCTTTCGCTGATGCAGAAAAGCAATTATAAACCCTAAACAAAACATAATTTGTATGAATGTCATTATCTCTGAGAAATAATAAAAATCAGAGTTGCCATGAGAATGTCATGGAAAAAACCTGAAATACCTTTACCCAGCATATAAAAACCGGAAACTACCCTTACCCCTTAAGAAAAATGTTTTCTGGATGTTTCAGATGAAATCAAGTACTATTTATTTGTCAAATATATGAGAAAAAAACACATGAATTCAAGCTAAAACCTTAAAAATGGCATTCCTGAAAAAAAAAAGATAATTTTATTTTAATGAAATTGATTACATTGCTCTTTATTTACAAAATATGGCGAATTCATCAATATATTAAGAAAAACAAAATGCATTTTTAAGCGAAAGATGAACTTGTAATTAAAATATTCAGATTGAATAAAACCTATGACTGTAACGTCAGGCTGGCCGATATATCTTCTATACAGGGTGTCCCCAAAACACGCAACACTTGTGTCGAGAACTATTGTATCGCAATTGAAGTGTTTATCACTTTAAGATTCAGATATGTGATACAACAATGTCTTGGCTATCACCATTTAGAATTCGAGCGAAATGTGACTAACATTTTGTGAAAAAGGTAAGACTGAATCGCCCAACCTCAAAACCCGATTTTCATCTTTCTTTCATACACATTATGAGCACTATGCGTGTCATCCTTGCAAATTTGTTTTTAAGGAATTTACAATTGGTCTTTCTTTCGTCAATTTATTTTGATTTTGCCTAGATTCTACATGGTGATAGCCAAGACATGGTTTTATTCATATATTTGAATCTTGAAGTGATAAACAGTTTAATTTTAACATTATGGGTCCCGACACAGTGTTGCGTTTTTTCTGGGACGCCCTGTATAATTATAACAAGCAGATCTCTTTTTCCTCGCCATGTGCATGCATGATAGAATATATTTTTCATTCGCTGCGCCGTCTGCCTTAAATTGTGCGCCAGCACGTCAATTCCGTGCTATTGTTATGGTAATGACCGTTAATTTAATTTCCGGACAGCTCACGGGTGTTTAATATTAAGTTACTTATAGTGCCGTGGCAACACCATAAAGGCTTGACAATGCTTAATATCACTGATAAACAAGGGGACGCGATGTCAATCACGTGATGAACACACATTCCATCCTCAGTAATAACGGTAGTTTCACCAAGATGGCTCGAGGTAGAAAGAGGCTAAAGGGGCAAACAAAATATCATGTTGAGGATATTTTGGTGTTTGCTTACAACTTGTAGCTTGTGCCCGTCCGTTAGGAGCGCTGATACCATGGGTAACAGTCATCTTGGTTAATTCAAGAATGACGTGGCTTTATTGGCTTTATTTCCTTCAAATAAAGGGAATTACTACCTAACAAAAGTACACATTTTCCGTCTTGTTTTCAACAGACAACGCTACACACTATAATGAGAAACAAGTACAATATCTAGGCGTTAATGTTCTTATGAACCCCAAATGATTAATTATTTACATATTAATGCAGAATTTGTTTTCGAGGTACAAACTAATTATCGTAAAACGTAATTTCCGGGACATCAGAAAATTTTAATGCCTGTCTCCTGAATAGCCTGAAAACCAGAATTTAAAAAAATGAATGAAAAATGCGATTTTCTTCAAACAGGAAGATTGGTAGTATTATCAACCTGGTAAACAGCAAGCTTACAGAAGACAATAACGAATAGAGTGTTTTTGATAAATACCAATAACACTGCCTTTAAGTATTTCATTACTCCTATGATTGGTGACAGCCAGGCAAAGGTTGAAGCCCCCCAAAATAAAATAAAAAAAGATGTATTGCTGTTGAAAACTATTGTACGCAAAATTGATCCCTTCGATGTTAATATTGATTTTGGAGTAATAAATTCGATACAAATAAAAATAATAGTTGGAATAAAATTCGATTTTAAAATGCACGCATTCAGATAATTATACATTCCAATTGTTGTTGCTACTTGACACCGGCCAAATCACACATCGCGCAGATGCAGCAATTGGTAATCAGACGTTCAACAGCAATGATGACAGCCCCCATGGCAGACAACGCCCCAAGCATCAGGAAGATGACTTCATAGCTTCCAATAATCTGATATGCAAAACCTGACAAAGTTAAAAAAAAAAAAAAGGAAACAAACTAGAAACACGTTGCGTCTTTGAGGACTGACGTACATGGACGCATATATTGTGTAAACGAGAGCTTTGACCTGTAAGAGTTATCATTGAACAGAATGGTGACATTGGTCATAGTTTCATGTAGCCCACAATTGAACACTTAAAAACGAGCTTAAAATATGTGAGTATTGTTTTACCTGCGAAAGATCCACCAGCTAATTCTCCCAATGCAAAGAAGAAACACAGAGAAGCCAAACCCCGATGACAAGGCACTGTCTGCAGGATCTGTTCGGAAATATTGGGGAATAGAGGTGGCATTGTCCCAAGACTGAAGCCGTTAACAACAGCTAAAACTACAAGACCACTGTAGTTCCCTGCAATGACCGGGTCCAGCATGAACGCACCACATTTTGCCAGAGCAAGAGAAATGTACATCTGCACTGAAGTGATGTACTCAAGATGAAGGATTGGTCCGTATATTATCCGACCAACAAGAGTACCAATTCCCCCGGCTGTGGATAGGAAAGCTGCATGCTGGCTTTCAATATCTCTGACCATGGCGTGAGGAACAAGATAGATCATCCATGCACTGTACATTATTCCAACCAGAAATGTGACGAAGGCATATACGCTGAATTTTGGTTCTTCCCGTAATACGTCCATAGACAGAAACTTTAAGAGACCCGTTATACAGGCGTCATTGCAGCGTGTCCATAGAATATCGCTCTTGGTCATACCAATCAGTGGTGTCTCCTCGTGTCTACTGTGGTCGCAGTGAAGGGTCACATACTCCGCTGAGGGTGGTTTGAGCAAAGCTCCAAAAACGCACACATTGGCGTTCACTGCAGCGAGTATTATCATGGTTCCTCGCCAGCCATATATCTCGATCAGGGATTCCGTCAGCGGTGGGTAAACCATCATTCCCAAAGCACTTCCAGTTGCACCTATTCCAACTGGAATCGCCAATTTGCCTCGATAATGGATTAGCTGGCTAACTAATGGTGGAATGAACGCCATGCATACACCAAGACCTGTAAAAGAAAATGCGGACAATTTTACATTACAATTAATGCTAAAAATTCAAAAAGTCAAGTTGTTATCGGTCACTGAAAGGAAACCCCTGACCACCCCACACCTGAACGAATCAGGTAATGTGTTGTAGTTGTTGTAGTACTCGTACTCGATTACAACTCGAGTACATGGATATACTCGGGTCGTACTCGACTATCAGTACTCGAAACTTATTGGGACTTGACCTGTATTATATTCTTTGAACTCGAATTTAACATGTACTCCAACGTCAATTCCTTGGTACTCGGCCCTAGTACTCGGGAGTACAATTCTAGTACAGGCTTAATTGATTCCTCTCGATTGCATTGACAGTGCTGGGCGCGAAGACCTAACGCACGGTCGATGCAAGGATACCGGATTGATCTTTAAAGTGTTTAGTCTAGATCTCATGTCTACGCCGTGGATGCATAGTAACATGGAGGTAGGGTAGTACTGATTTGTGAATCTGTAGTCAGGGTAGAGTCAATACCTTCATGCTACGTTTTAGCTGTACGTGGTGCGTGCACTTGAGGGCGACGCATTTGTATGTGTTTCCGTGCAGAGACCATTGCCGAGGTTCATGAGCAGGGCCTTTTCAATCATTGTATTTAATAGGCTACTACATCGCGTAATGGCGACTGACATGCAGTACATTTGAATCTGAAAAGAAATCAGGTGCACATTGCTGCTGCTCTGCGATTGAAATATATAAGTGCACAGGGTTTTCTGCGAGTAGGCCTATGCCTTTCTTACGGAAGTGCATTTAGGACATGCGTAAAAAAAAATTAGTGGTCTGCTATTCCTCCCGGGCGGATTACTATTCCGCCCGGGCGGATTAACAGCGGAATGGGGATATGTCTCGTGGTGTGTGTTATTGAGTAGTCTTGGTTCCAAGACCTTCGTTGTTGCTTTCCCGCGGCCCATAGGGCGCCCCCGCGCGGCGGATATGGGGAGCCTTTGGACCGTCACGAAGGTCTTTTATAGTTCTGTAAAGCGATGTTTAACTTTTTCTTTACTTTTCTTCAAATCGTCCTTGGATTTCCAGACAAACATTGTTGACCGTAGGCGTATTTACGTACGTTCGATTGCCTGGGGCATATGTCACGCTGCATATCATGCAGTATATTTTGTAAACCTTTTGGGAAAGATTTTAAGGACTTTTGACGAAAGCAGTTAAAGGGCGGCTGCAGTGCTTTTTTTTTAAGTCAGGTTATTTTATTGCCTTCATACAGAGAATAAACTGACAGATAATGAATGACAAGTCTTATTTTGGTTTCAAACCAGCAATTGGTTTTTCCTTTTACTCATGTAGGGAACCAACAGCAAAAATATAATGAAAAACATAAGAAATGAAGAGGCAAACTTGACCCACAGAAATGGTTTGGTAAAAAATTAAAATGAAAGGAACATATTCGGCAAAATAAAACCCATGAGGAGGAAAATGTCTGTCAGAAAACCTATAAAATAACCGCAACTTTCTGTGCACAAATCAATTAGGTTATTGCTCTCAGTTCCCCAGATGACATCACAGTTTTGCTCATGAATATGGAAATGCTACAGTGGCGGATCTACGGGGGGTTAAGGGGTTTAAACCCCCCTTTGGCTCCCCCCAAAAAAAATAATAATAATAAAAAAATCAAAATTCAAATGTCAAATTTAAAAAGGTCCCTACCAAGGGGTGGAGGGGGGGTTGGGGTTGGACACCCCCATTCCACACCTCCCCCCCCCCTCCTCGGGCGCTTCGATCCCTCGCGGTGCCTGGCTACAAAATTTCACTCCGGGTTAACCCCCCCCCCCCTATTTAGCATACAAACCAAAAAACCTGTTTTTAACCCTTAATCAGTGTGAGGAACAAGGTAAAATCACAGTCCCCATGTACAGTTGTTTTATTGGTACATGTTCAAGCCATAACATTTCCATTGCAGAGACCCTTTAATTTCATTATCATAATTTTGTAAATGCGGATTAACAGCGGAATGGGATATACCGTGATGTATGTCTCGTGGTATGTTTTATTTGGTAGTCTTGGTTCCAAGACCTTCGTTGTTGCCTTCCCGCGGCCCATATGGCGCCCCCGCTCGGCGAATAAGGGGAGAATTCTGTCTCGGAGTTCTGGACCGTCACGGAAAAGTAATCCGCCCGGGTGGAATAGTAATCCGCCCGGGCGAATTAGTAATCCGCCCGGGCGGAATAGCAGACCCCTAATTTTTTTTTACGCATGTCCTAAATGCACTTCCGTACTTTCTCAAAAGAACTATGTTGTACAACATGAATATGTATGATGATCAATGAATGGAACCGTCTGAATTGGGAGGAGTCTGTTGTGCAGAGCTTTTCGAAGGCAATGTCTACACGGTACTGCGCACGTTCAAAACGAAGGAACACTAGATTAAGATAATCATTACAATCAAACACGACTCAAGTCTTAGACGCACTTTCGCGTGTCTCGGTTCGCTGTTTCCAATATTATTAAACATCCGGTTTTCCTTGTAACGTAATTCTGCTGCACTGATTCCCACGCTTTCAATCTTGTTTGGACTTACCCCATACAACGATAAAGAGTGCGAACTGGCCAACATTTTGCACAAATGAAATTGCGAGAAAGGAAAGTAACATGACGGCTCCTCCTCCAATCACGAGTCGTCTTGGGCCGTACTTCTCCGTCAAGATGTTCACCAGTGGCACTGTATTGAGAGGATAAAAAAGGAACAACATTGAACCAAAAATCAAAACCAAAAGACAACCCAGAAAACAAAGCATGTTAGAGTTCTAAGCAGCCGTAGTAGTTGTCACTTTGGATTTTGAACTGTTGAAATTGACCCTTACGTTTACTGAGGGAAATTAGACATCATCAGACAACTTCATCCCCCATAAATAAGCAGAGATTAGGTAGGGTGTTATATGTCCGCATTTTATTGGTTTAAGTTATAGGAGACTGACGGTATATAAGTTAAACAGGACTGAAAGAACTCTCTTATAACCCAAGCCTTGTCCCGATTTTAATTACCTGGAGTGGATGGAACTTTTGTGAAGAGCTTTTTTTTCGTGGTGCAGATAATTTGATAAAAGGTGGGGAAAAGCATACACAGATATCGCAGTGTCTCAGCTTATGCTCACTTACCCAAAACGTAACATGTAGTGTGCGACGCAGCCATGGCAGTACCAACTTCCCCAATGGAGCAATCAAGAGATTCCTGAATGTGTAATATGAAAACACCAAAACTCTTGAATGTCCCTAACTCGAAGAAACCGGTGCAAAAACAGATGACAGTCAGTTTCCATCCATATGTGTCTTGCTGACTGGAACGGTCCTGAGAAAGAAAGAAAAGGTCACATAGTCAGAAATATTCATTAAAAGTGGTCATTGATCTATTTATTTGATAGAAGTACATGTAATGCTGCAAACTGCTCTTCAACCACAATGTTTTGAAATATATAAATAACCGTAGTTAGGAGGGACTGACGTTTTGATCCTGAACAGGATCCTTTTCAAAAGCTTAATTAATGTCAAGAGGACAAGACCTTGAAAGCAAAAGACACCAAAAAGACACCAACAGACACCATTCCAAGCCCCGAAGTACCAAGCAGAAATAGGGTCAAAAAGATTGGAACACATTACTTGGAATCGGATGAATTTTTGAGAAGCTAACATGTTTTGAAACCTAATGTTTTGAAAAATGGAACATATTTTTTAAGACTCGGATGCATTTTCATAAACCTAATCAAATTTAACCACCGAACATATTCAAGTTTCGGATGTTTTTGCGAATCCGATCATTTTTCAAACATCGAACATGTTTCCGAATCGGATGCAATTCCAAAAACCTAACATGTTTTTCGATTCGAATGCATTTTCAAGTTCCGAATGACCACAAAACAGCCGTAGGCATAAAACAGCCGTAGAGTGTGTGTTAGGTTTACGTAATTTCATCCGAGTTTTCATTTCATCCGATTCTGAAAAGCATCCGAAACTTTTGACCCTGTTCGGGCCGGGTTTTGCCGAGTACCCGAGCCCAGACTGATAGTCTTGCAACAAGACGTCCGGGGAAAACTCCACGTCCCACTGCAAGTCCCGTGTCGCCTAAAACATTAGGTTTCAAAACATGTTAGCTTTTAAAAAATTCATCCGATTCAAAGTAATGTGTTCCAATCTTTTTGACCCGATGTTTGCTTCGTACGAAGTAGGTCGAAATTGTTTGGCTTGCACTATACATGGTAAGTGACCACTGCTTTTTAATCTTTTCTAAGCTATGTTATCATGTAGTCGTGTGATGCACCTGTTTATTAATGCAGTGCACGCCGTGCCTTAATTAGTGAACTGGAAAGTGTTCTTTTAACATCAATCGGGACAGCGGCATCGACATCCCCCTGGATTGTGGCTTCCCACAATCCGGCACAACGATCACCACAACGCAACGGATGGAACCACCTCAGCTGACCGCGGAGTGAACCATACGGCTTCCGCTGGAGTGACCCTTCCACAGTCCGATGATCACGGCATTGTGAACGCCAGGCGCGGTTCTAGGGGGGGGGGGTGCTAGGGGGGGGCCCCCAAAAATTGTGTCTAGCCCCTCCCCCCCCCCCCCCACCCCCCCAAAAAAAATGCAAGTGAAAAAAAAAATTACTTACAAAATAGTGCATTTTTTCAGTTATTAAGCGCCAATTACATAAAAACGCGTTGTGTGGGCTATAATGTGCATGTTTTTCGACCCCTCATAACACATAGCAGAAGCGAGTGTTAGAAAAACCCAAAATTTTGGGTCTTCTAGCCCCCCCCCCCCAAAAAAAAATGTTGGCTCTAGAACCGCGCCTTGTGAACGCAGACGCGTACCGCCTGAGCCACGCCGAGGACACGACCCTAGCTGACCGCAGAGTGAGCCGTACGACGTCCTCTGGAGTGATCATCCACAGTCTGCTGATCACGGCATTGTGGACGCGAATCTAGTCTGGTTCCCTGCCCAAAGATTCCCCGACGTCTCTTATTAAAAATGTTAGGTCAGGTATCGGCTACGGTTAAAAATAGAACATGACACAGCTGTCATGTCTGCGCAGGCGCGGAAGGTAGTTTTAGAGTTTAGCTAGATTCAATTTTAGCATTAATTTTTGCACTTTTGTAAGCACATGCAATTTTATCTGGACAGAATAAGAAATCAAAGAGTGGGAAAAAAACCATACAACAAACTCCTCAAAAGTGCATAATTAGGAAAAGTGCTCTGTTGTATGTGGACAATAATTATGTTCTATTTGGGCTAATTGTAGCCGGAATGAAACATATGTACACGACCTGTCTTTCCCTGAAGTACATGACCTCGCGTGACCTGTCGGAAATAGCCGAAAGTCTACGTTGCTATCCGAAGTTGAACGAAAACGAGTTCGTAATGTTTCGGATTTTTCCGTAAAAAGCCAAAACTTGGCTTTTTTTGGTCACGTGACCCTCCAGTACACGTAGCCGATACCGGACCCTATATTTGTCAGACAATAGTCTGCCAAAGACATCAACGTCCAGTATAAAAGTCACTCCCCGGGTAGGAATAAAAACAGTAAGATATTATATGAACATGAAGGATAAGAGATACAATTCAGTAAAATCAAAGAAAAAATTAAGTGGGCAAAGGAACATGAAAAGTGGGCATAGGAACATGAAAAAATATAATAATATCTGATGTATTAAGACCTGTTATCACTTTGGTCATTAATTTCAGAATTTGGAAGCGACAGCCCATTAACGGTACCAGCCCCTATGTAGAATTTTACTGTGCATTTTTCATGACGCTAAAGCAGGGTACCCTGAGATCGGGGTTCTGAAGAATCGGCATTTCGTGTGTACGTACTTTATGGACGGATGCATAGTCCGCTGTACACAAGAATCCCACTGAAGTTCTAGTTTTTATTGGATGTGTTAGTGAAATATATTATTGAGTACGGAAAATACAGTATACGCCGTCTTTAATTTGCCGAGTCCGCCTAGTCTGTGGAAATTTGTGTTTAGGCTCGTTCCTGCTCTATCATCGTACATCACAGTTGTGTCGCCGCTATATGTACGCAAGTTTCTGTTCTCCATCTTGCGTGTTTGGGAATATCGCGATACTTTATCGCGAAGATTGTTTGTGTGGCACGAACGGACAGGCAACTGATGGTGAACAACGTATGCTTTACATTGAGCCTAAAATCATCTATGCAGTACTTGATAATAGTCCCTACCTTCATGATGTAACCAACGGGTACCCTTCAATATGCTGACTGTCAAATACAACTAGTGTTGTAACTTGTAGTCGAGATCAGGAACGAAAACGCCAGAAGTGCCGAGACCAATGGAGAGACCAGTGGGGGAGATCTACCGTGTTGAACACGATTTACAACATGGCAACCTAGCTGTTCAAGTGGTGGACTTCGTCTCAGTTGTTGCATACATGTATATGCACTTGTATCGGTATATCTCTACAAAGCTTTCCCGTATGTTGAGTTTATGATGCGAGGTCAGACGTCGAGGTATGCGCGGAGCATTTTTTTTGCAGCACTCATAATTCCCTAGATAGATTTTATGCACTCTGGAACCCAAGTACCCTGCATTGTCTGATCTTCAAAATAACATATTGTCAGGAAGCCATTAACAAAATGTGCGCTTGCCAAACAAATATCACGTGGTCGTGTCGCTGTGCATGGTGATCAATATGGTTGTGTTTATGAGCTAGAGTTTTGAAACAAACAAAAAAGTGCGTGACACCTATAAACAAAACGAAGCGACAAAGTGCAGGGGAAAAGGGCTTTGAGTGGGACGTGGTGGTATCGGCCCGCTACAACAGTGGGCAAACTACTACCACATGTCTCAAGCTTACATAGTTGGGCGATCACATTGATTTTTTAGCAATTCATCAATTGAATGATATTCTCCAGGCAACCTTGCCTGAGAAAAACTTTTCTTATTGCAACCATCTGGACTCCTAATACTCCCTATAAGCCCACATTGTAACCACAAGTATCCATCTTGGAGGGCCAAATACAAAGGTAATACAAAGACGCGCTCATCATTGTTAGTTAAATCCGTCTGCCAAAAATTGTTACCGCAATGTATCTGGCACAGTAAGATGGCCGCCGGTGGTTTCAGTCAATACAAATCCAGATTGGGTGTTGCATGTCTACTACCCGACAAACAGTCTCATGCAAGTGGACTAATAGTGGTACCAACTCATTCGGTATATTACGGGCAATGACAGGTACGGAAGCTTAAATGAAAAAAACGACTTTACACGTTACTGAAAACAGTTATTATTTTTTTTAATAAAAAATTCAAGGATAGGTTATTATCATAGAGATATATTAAAATTACTAGAGCGCTAGCTCCGCGTTCTCCGCGCGTAGATGTTTTGACGCCGTCCTTGGCGCAGTCATTTTGAATTTGTGTGCGTGTCTGTGGAACAAGAACACTTTGACTGGAATGCCTTTCGAAGAGTGTACTCTTTATGCAACGCGCACGTATGTGCGAACGGTTCCGTTAGCACGTCTTGATGACGCTTGCAATCATTGCGTGACTGAAGTGCAGAGCGTGTGCGCGCACGGCCCTAAATGAAACGCGCATTTACAGGAGGTGCGTCGGATTTTGGGCGTATTTGGCTTCGATAACGCACCTGTATAGAACAAAACGCATAGCAGATATGCAAAAAAAAAACTACACAATTGTTGGCTTTCCATAGGTTTGTGCATAAACATGGAGGCGCCCAGCAGGCATCACTTTCTACACGGAGCTAGCGCTCTAGTAATTTTAATATATCTCTATGGTTATTATGAAAAATCGAGATACGACAACTTGGAAATCTGTGTTTCCACGATACGGTACCGTTAAATTCCGTGTTTCCGAGGTACGCTTTCATGGAATTGTGTGTTTTGGAGCTGCAACATCATGCTGAAAAGGTAAACCCAATTATGACTCAATGTATCCTGCAGAAAGTAATAATAACTTGGCCAAGTTTTGATGCGGACAACTTCAATAGACCAAAAAAATGAACTGCTCAGGATCAATGGGAGCAGAGTAAAAACAAATCAAGATCATGGGTAGTGAAAGGTCTTAAGGTCTTTTCACAAGACGCCAAAAAACGTTCAACCCTTGGAAAATTCTCTCACGGTTGCGAAATCTTACAAAAATGTCATCGTGTGAAAGGACACCAATGCTTGAGAGTGACCGACGTCCCTGGTGAATCCTTGAGAGATTTCTCAAGGGTCCCTTGCGAGGTGCTTTGAAATGAGCATGCGTGTGTTTTCTATGTGTTACATGGACTAGCTTTGCAGACCGCGCGCACTTCCGCTATCCGTCTCACGGCACATGTTACACTATATGCCGTGTGAAAGGACGCAAAAACGGCAAGTTTTGTAAGATTTCGCAACCATGAGAAAATGTCCAATGGTTGAGAGGTTCTTTAAGCGTCGTGTGAAAAGGCCTCAAGATAAACCTTCAGAACAGACAAAACGGTTTCACTCTTCGCCGCTTTTGCGTTCTTTCACACGGCACAGTGTAGTATTTCGCAAGCCTCCCTTGAGACACAAACCCAATTCAAAGGTTATCGATAAACTAAACCTGTTATGAATGTAACACTGCTAATACCTACGCTGATGTTAAGGCTAATTAATACGTGCAATATGCAAAGGCCATGAAAACAAGGGTTCAACGCATGCGCATTGCAAAGCACCTCGCAAGGCAGCCCTTACTTGGAATACTATACTGCACAAAACAAGCGAGAGAATGGGGACGAGGTTGACTGGTGTCGACCCGGGGGAGCTAAACGAATGCACCCTAAAGGCCTTTTCACACGACGCTTAAAAAAACTCTCAACAATTGAGACATAATTTTCTCATGGTTGCGAAATCTTTTTCGCTGGTCGTTTTTGCGTCCTTTCACACGACACAGGGCAACATTTCGCAAGCCTCCCTTGAGACAGAACGCGGGTAATCGATAAACTTTACATTTAAATATCAGTGGCGTAGACAGGTTCTCAGACCTGGGGGGGGGGGGGGTTGATCCTCTAGTTGGGTCGTACTTTGGTATTATATTGTGTACATGTCAGTAGCGGTTCTACGGGGGGGAGGTTGAGCCATTTTGGTGTCTCCCTAATGTCTAAGGTACCTTTTATATACACTTTTGTACTGTCCACAAATTTATAGAAAATAGATAATGCTCTCAACAGGAAGATACATTATGTCAATTTCATTGGTTTGGAGGATGTTTAGAAACGGGTAAGCAAAGTTCAGTGCACAACCCTTTGTAACGCGGTTCCGCGGGTGTCGCATACCCAAAGCCAACCTGTTTCCCTTGATCCTCCAGCGGCACGCTTTGAAATAATGCAAGGCCTTGTTGAACGGATCAACAGTCGTGCACAATATACGCATGCACACCGAAGACCAGCAGCTTTCCTGGCAGTTTTTCCTTGCGTTTCATCTCTCAAATGCATGTTGTATGCTTTCAACAATAATTAAATACTTTTTAACTGGCATACATTGCATGATTATACTTAAGTTTTAATTTTCCCACGACAGAAACCTGGGGGGTTGATTGTACACACCAACCCCCCACCTAAAATTATGGGGGGGATGCAACCCCCCAAACCCCCGCGGTATCTATGCTCCTGCATTTTATGAATGTAAACGCTGCTAGTACCAACTTGACACTGTAGGTGATGGTAAAGCACGTGGTCTGCAAAGGCCATGAAACCGGCGTACCACGCATGCGCATTGGAAAGCACTTCCCAAGGGACGTTATACAAAAGGGGCTGTTCTCAATTCACACGATAGATCTCAAGGGTCCCTTGAGAAATCTTCCGCTAGATTTTTGTGGATGACATGACATCGCTTGATCAGTCGCATAATACTTATGAACTTGCTTACCGTCGGTTTCCATCAAAGTTCTGATTGTTGAAATACACACATTGCATGCACTAAGCAATATTGTTCTGTTTCCAGATCCCTTTTCTTTACTTTGTCTTTTCTCATAAGAAAGCATGAAATACGCAGCGTCTACCGACAATTATGTTTCCTGACGAACAACACTTTTTATGCCAACCACTTGCCTTGACTCGTGCGTATATTTCACTGTATCTGTCGCCGTTTTAATTAAGGTTTTGGACGGTGAAATGCACACAATACACTGCTCTGTAAATTATTGTGGTCCTATTTTTAGATCCACAACAAAGGGTGTACTTCCGTTTGCCCTTCACGCACTGTTTAACAATTTGCCTCCCAACCTGTTAATACTTTCAGTAGCTTTAAACGCATAAGGTATATTGCTTTCACGCCTATAAACAGTCAAGTACATGCGAAAACGTTTACCAAGTACAGCCTTTACAGATGCTTAATGCAGGTTATCTTATCCATGCCAGATAATTTATCCAAAACGTTGACTAAACGTTCCATCACTACACGCACAACAAGATAATGGTTAGCTCTAAATTAATGTAACCTTATTCATAAGATGTTTGTGCTGATGATAACAGCATTCCTTTTGTAGGAATACCCCAATGTATAATTATGGAGATGAATACATCACGGCTTTACAAGAAAAAGAAGCAGCAAGGAGATATTATACTTGTCTAGAAGTAGATTCCGAAGAGCGCTTGCGAAGAAATTGAAAGAAATTCTTTTTGAGTGGGATTTTAAGCTTTGTATGGCTGATGTTGCCTGAGGTAGAAGGACCGAGAATACACCATGTACTTTTTAAAATAATTTTTCTTATAACCAAATATCATAATGAGCGCGAATGGATTGGTAATGCATCGAGTGATCCAAAATTTGAATCTTTAAACCTTGCTCAGAAGTTTATGCTGACGATAGTTAGAACGAGGATGATTTAAGGAAAAGGTAGCCTATGTAGTTTAACTGCAACTTTGGAATCACTGGATGTATCCGCTACATTTCCCGCAAAGTACAACTTGGGCATATGGAATGAATAAGGGAAGACTTGAAAATAATGTTTGCAGCAACAAACGCAACTGCAGTATACCTATTTATACACTGTGAATGCAAATACATGTATATACTTCCCAGAGTGAGATTTGATTTGATATCCCGTGGAGTTCTCCAACCCGCCTCCCACTGCGTTATAGGGTCTCCTATAGAGGTTGTGCATTCACGTGATCAAGACGCCATTTTGGACGGCAACGCTGTACATAATGCACGTACGTATACAGGGTATGTAACCCACATGCGTTCGCGTAGCTTGCAAATCAACCGGACGCGTACGCAGAAGTGCGTGCATATATGATGCTGTCTGGCACGTAGCTGTCAAGTGACGTCACGTGCACGCTCTCTATATCCGAAGCCAATCCCCCTTTGCCGCAGTATTCAGGCCCCACTTCCTATAAACTTCGAAACTCCATTACCCTTTTCTTTCCCCTTCCCCTTTACCTTTTCCCCCTCACCTACCCATTTCCCCTCTCCCCTCTCGTATCTCGCATCTCACATATCGTATCTCGTATTAATGTGGTGGGAAATATAATACGTGTTTGCTTTTACGACCAGCGCGCTATCGGTTTTGTTCTACTACCGGTATTGTTAGAGCATCGGATCTTGACCAGTCACTTCCGCGCCGTTGACCGCTCATCGTATATTGTTTATATGTATATTTCGCCGTTCTGCTAACGTATCGTAAGTAGAATCGGATGTTATTTCAGATCTGCACAAGACACAGGTCTTAACCATGCAAAGATTATTGATTGTTTTGTTCCCATTGCATTCAATCTTTGAACGTTTACGAAAACATCTATAGAAATATTATACTGTACAGTATAGGTGGTATATAGTGGGACTGATAGATTCCGCTGTGCGTTGTGACGTTGAAGAAACGTTTATGCCTTACAGTGCATTATAAAGTGGAGGTTCCCCATGCACAGAGTAAAACTCCGATCCGACCAGTTTGGAATGACGTCAACATCAACGCATGCGCAGTTCAAGCCTAGTCGAAAGCGCTAGCCTTTGGTTAATCAAGGTGACAGCACAGGGAGATACAACACACATGTTGATGTTGAGATTGCTTGATGCAACACGTTGTTCTATTGCAGCAACATTCATTCACTTCACTGTTTGGAATTATTTTCATGAGAGTGGTTTCATTCTGACGAAGCTTTAGAAGCAGTTTAGATATGAAGCTTAACGTACCTAAGATTGGAGTTGGGTGGATTTGGGAGCAGGGCAGAAAGCTCGTCTGTGTCGGTTCTATATTCCTGTTCTACTGCTGTGGAATCATTCAATGTGATCGTAGTGGTAAGTGGAACATACTTCAACGGTATATATCCCCCTCCCCCATAAAAAAAATGTGTTTTTAATTAGTCGATTTGTCTTACTTGATTATATTGAGAAAAAAATGAAACACAACAAACGCAATGCCTTTTCAACAAAGGAATACTAAATAAACGAGGATGCTTCGTTAACACTTAACATTTAACAATGAACATCAATGATAAAATACATTTCTGAGAAAATTCACTTGAAATTTGATATATGCCATTAATTGTAATTATTTATCAAATTCAATGCAAAGTTTTGTATCGCTTAAATAAACAGTAAACAGATGATTTGTAAATGTAAACATGCTTCTTCCGTAATATAGAACAGTATGTAGAAGTGTGATTTGTGAATTAATGATGTGTCTGAAAATAATCCTCTCCAAGCTACTTCGTGCTTTCATAAGAAAATGTCATCATACTGAAAAAGCCTCTTTAATGAAATCAAGTATATCGCTTTCCCGCAGAAGGATGCATTGAACAAAAGAAGCGCAACTGAATGACGGGAAAACAAATTTACTCAAGCTTAAATTTCTTATTTCTAAATTCATTTCAAGTGTATTAATTTAAATAATAATCTTACAAATACTTTTATTTTTGAGAATGTTTACCCTACCAGTGATGTGCTCAATAAATTTAACTTGGAATAAAACCTGTATCTGTGAATAATGTATTCATAGGTCAATCTGAGATGTCAAAATTAAAGATTCTATATTCCATAAAGTTATATTTAATGAACTTGTAAATTTGAGAAACAAAACATATCTGTGGGATGAAAAGCTACCTGCAAACTTTATAGAGATTGCTAACCAAAACATGACTGTTGATCAATATTTCGGTGAAAATGAAAGCTATCGAAAGTAAAAAAAAAAAAAAAATCAATTACCTCACTTAACAATGTGTCACGATATTTTTACCAGAAACAAGAGGTTATTATTATCAGACAGAAATGAGTTCGAAAACACGCAAAGGTTTTGATTTAACCACAGCTCTTCTTAATTTAGCCATCACGTAGCCGTTATACCAATACTGTTGTGAAAACTGTGAAAAAAAAATGCATTTAAAGTGTTTGGCCATACCTCCTGGGCTCAATGTTCCCAACCATGAAATGGGCTCACCAGACCCACCACACCCATGGCACACCAGTGCCCGATTTCACGAAACTTTTCGCAGTTCCGTAAATCTACTTACGCCACGAAATTTGTGGCGTAAGTAGACTAAAGGAACTGCATAGAGTTTCGTGAAATCGACTGCAGGCCATGCTTTAGGCTACACCAGACCAAAGAGAAGTACCGACGGTCGAAATTCATTTAACATTGGTAATAAATGTGCAAATAGAACATCAATAGAACATATGAACTGTCAAAACTTCAATTCAGGATGTTCCCCCGCTTGATGCTACCAGAATATTTCTGGGAAGAATATCTCATGGTGAACCAGTGCCTGCCATCAACTTTCAACATACTGTAGTAGCATACTGTAAATATGCTTTAGGGAAATATATATACAGATCAGACACAATTATTGACCAATATCATAGTGCCCTGCAAGACTTCCAACTCTTGCCTGCCAAATTCTCGACCAAAACAATGTCCTAAATGACAACAAAGAAGTGCACCAATAGAAAAAAAAACAGAAGAGCCTTGGATTAATAATAACCAAGAACTTCCCGGACTGGATGAAATGTTCCCGGTAAACATCCAGGAAACGAGCAGTAGGCCTATACACACATGTACATGCAAGTTACAATAATTGTGATGAACTGTAAAACCATCCGACGTCCGATGTCCCCCAACAACTTGCCAACTTGTGAAGATGGGATGGAGGTAGGCAAAAGAACAGTTGAGATGTGCTGTGCCCCCACAAAGTGTTGTGACAAAGTGGACCGAAATTGCACTTCCCTTTCCCACAAAACCATACAAGCCAAAGGAAACACTCCCATTGGCTAGGTTTGATCCTGCAATCATAACTGTTGGTCCAAACACTCCAATCTGATTGGCCCTCCACCATAAGGCCACACATAATATGCTACGCATACTATACAGTATTTTCTGAAGTAGGTTCTGACAACCATCAAAATCGCACAAAAAAAAAACAGATTTATCACATGACTGTTATCACATTGAGAACAATCATTCAAATAAGCAACAAGAATATGTAGTTTGATCGGTAGGAATCATTAGCATGTACTACTTCACAAACTGTTCGTATTAGCATTGATACTGTAAAATTGTTGTTGTGGCCAATTATATCTTTGTTTTGATTTCAATATGTTTTTATATACCTGCTTTCCCAGGGAACAGGTCTTAGGGCCACTAAGAAACCTCAGAAATCAATATAATAAATAATGAAAAAAAAAAGAGAAAAACAAAAAAGACAGCCGTACAAGCAGACTGATATATATAATCTAGCGAGCATTACATTTTATTGCCATATTAATACATGAGAAATATGCACAACCTAAACATAAATACCGATATTACGAGGATTTAACACAATGAATAAACTTGAACCACAAAATCCTAAAATTATAAAAATCGTGGAGTATTTTTTTTTTATAAAATCCAGGTCATTATTTAGTCTGATGAGCAGATTGCAGCAATTTAATATAAAAAAACCCTTGCACTGATTAATTGGTTAATAAACGGCAGGAATAAAGTAAAACAAGACCCCAAAACGTTGAATAATTAGGATGCTTGAACCAGCCCAAATGATGTTGACGTCATTGGAAGAAACAAATAATAATGTGATGAAATAATGTGATTAATTGTCCAATGTTACGTAATACTGATGTGAGTATAACATGTTGTTTCATTATCTGGAACACCACCCAAGAGTGGTTTATTTTTAAGGTTACTTCTATAGGCATTGATATTGATATACAGTCTATGCTACATGACAACTGGATCAATATTTAAAAAAAAAAAAGTATTCCAGCCTGCATGTATTTGATCGTATGTTTGCTTGTTTTTCACTATTTTTTTTTTCATCTAGTTTTTTGTTTAGATTTTATTTTTAGAAGCAATTGTGTATATGTTTCTACCTGATTACATCAAATCCACACAGCCTGCAGAGGAGATGGCCTTACACGCAAGAACAAAATTGATATTATAGATCTTGCTGGATGCGCGAAAAAACCATAACAGAACTGTATTGTTGCCTGCACTTAAAAAAAAAACAGAAACAGTCTTGCACATGCAAGAATAAACCAAACGCACACTATACAGTATATTTCAATTTGTTTGAATTAAGCTTCTTTCCCAGCGAATAGATTAACAAAGAAAATTCTGCGACATGCAATAACTATAGAAACCTCGGCAGTAAATCTATAGAAAAAAATGCAAAATACAGAAAAAAAAATACACAACGATCGATATAAACAACAACAGACTACAAAAAAAAAACCGAAATAAACAGCCCAACAACCTACAGACAGGCAGACAGCCCGCCGATAGTATCACTGCCGTACGTTTTTAACGCGAGTGACCAAATGCAACTTAATTACTCTACTGGACACCAAATTCGAGTCAATTCAGTTTTTCTGATAACTGTATATAGCCATACAGAACGCACCACGTTATTGATTGTTTTGTTTGAATGCATTCGATCTTTGAACGTTTAATAATAATAAAAATAATAATTTTGAATTTTTAACGCGCACACATCTGTCCAAAGACACTCGTGGCGCACAAAACAAAGAGCGAAAACAAAATAACAATTACAAAAACAATTACACGAATCAGACTTGCGATTCATTTACCTGTCCTTGCGGTGTATCTTCCACAGTAATAGTGCGTTGGGCGTAGATTATTTTGTTGCCATACAAAAATGCAGACGGGACACCGCAGTTATGGCGGTCGGTATGTCGTCCCGCCGGATCGGCCTATACACATACTATAGCCTGTTCACATTACAGGGTGTCCGAAAAATAACAAAACCGAGATTTTTCAATTCTATTGTGATGTCACTGTTGTATAATAAATGACACATATCTGAATTTTGTTTCAGCCTTCATTCGATACCAATCATTATGATACATACTTTACGCACAAATGAATAAAGACAATATGAAACAAGAATATCAAAAAGTCCTTTGCACAAGAATAATTAAAAAAATCAATTCAGAATCCTATTTCTTGTTCATTTTTCTTTACTGGGGTATCCTTTAAAATGCCAGGAAATGTACTTTTTAAAAATGTGATTGATTCATGATTGATGTGGTGTGATTGATTAAACCGTCTTTGTGCAAAAGACTTTTTGATAGCCTTGCTCCATATCGTCTGGTTTTCATATCGTCAAAAAGCTCCCGACTATACACGGGTTTTAACTTCGACAAGTGCTCATGCGTGGAAGAGCCTCGTTTTGAAGTCGCGATCAAAAACTATTAAAGATGGCAACCGAAGTGTAAACCCGTGTATTGTCTGTCAAAACATACGGTCCGGTTTTTTCAAAACCTCGGCTCCGGCTCAGGCTCCGGCTTCGGCCTCATTTCGTGACTCCATGTTTGAATAACAGATATCAAAATAGAGGCTTTTGGTTACGGTTTGGAAGTAGATACTCTGTTTTTAACAAGAAAACAGAGATTGAGCTTCAATAAAAAGCCACAACCTACATTTTCAGCATATGGATGACAGCGCCGGAGCCTGAGCCTGAGCCGGAGCCGAGGTTTGGAAAAGGTCCCGGTATCGCAAAATTCACTGGAGGGTCACGTGACCAAAAAAGTAAATGTTTGACTTTTTACGGATTTATCCGAAACATTACAAAATCGTTTCCGTCCAACTTTGGATAGTTACGACATGCTGTCGGCTATTTCCGAGGTCATGTACAGGACAAGACACGTCGTGTAAATATCTTTGATCCCGTGCTACAGTTAGCTAAATAGAGCATGATTATTGTCCACATACAACAGATCTCTTCATGTATGCACTTTTTAGGGATTTTGTTGCATGGCTTTTTCCCACTCTTTTAGCTCTTATTTTGCCTAGATAAAATTGCATGTGATTACAAAAATGCAAAAACTAATGCTAAAATGGTAACTCACCAGACTCTAAAACAAGCTTCCGCGCAGGCGCAAACATGACAGCTGTGTTATGTTCAATTTTTAATCGTAGCCGATATCTGACCTAAGATTTTTGATAACAGTCGTCAGGGAATCTTTGGGCAGGGAACCAGACTATGCTCCATATTGTCTTTACTCACCCATGCGTGAAGTATGTATCATATGAATGGTATCAAATAAAAGCCGATGAATTAAGCTTTTCAGATATGAACCATTTATTATTGAAAAGTGCAATAAAAATAAGATTACACATTGACAAAGTCTCGTTGTCTAGAGTACTAGACATTGTTCGTTAGATGCGCAAAAGCCGCTAGCCACGCACGACTTGATTTCAGGGGCCTTTCTCAAAGCTCCATTTTCGTGAATCCATTTCAAAGTTACAGGTATAAAACTAATGGTGGGTAGCCGTGTCAGTCAAATAACATATAAAATACAAAAATAAAAGTACAGTGTGTAGCACTATATTGACTAACTAGAGTTTAAAAAGAGCATGAGCTTTCGTAGCAACAACTACTTCATCAGATGCAATGAAGTGACATCATCAGGCAAGGTATATATATGGGGGCCAAGTCTGCGGTCTAGACAAAAGGTAATGATGAGTCACTAATGTAGTGTGACAAGAAACCAGAGTCCCTGTTTAATCCTCTATTGATACAGTCTAGTCTTTGGATGATCTTTTGTTCAGCTGCTTCTCTCTCCATCCAGTTCTTGAATCCCCTTTGTTGAAGTACTGCAACTGATGAAGTGTTCAGCCACAGGTTTTTCTGCGTTCCTGTTCCTGGGCCGGTATTCACGAAACTTAGTAAGTGGGATACTTAAGTTATGCACTTAAGTCTCAAGCACCCCGCTAACTTAAGTTTGGCGCTTAAGGACGTATTCACGAAACAACTTAGAACCCCACTTTATCTTAGTACCCCACTTAAATTTGTTAGTGAAAATATTTCTGTTGCGCATGTGTGAAAGTCTAACGTCAACAATCGTTGCCAAGACTACACGGCCGGCGCAATCAATTAATTACCTTTATCCTATCTGCTTGTTTTTACTGATTATTTTTGGATTGTATTTGGCACGTTTTATCCAAATTACTTTTACACTGGAACAAAATTTGTACTTCTCTGTGATGAAATATTTTGTGCGCACTTGTTTCACACATAATTCAGATTATTTATTTAGGCTGTCAGCTACTAAATATTGTTGTTGACAATATTCATTATCATTATGTTTTAGTCGTGTTTGTGAATATAGCCTATAAAGCTTACTAAACTTCTATAAAAATCACCAATTTTTGCCAGTAATTTGGCAAGTGAAAAAATCCCGACAGGAGTCTTAAAAGTTTTTTCTTTGTTGACTATTAATTATTTCAACCTCTCACTATACATGCGTGCCGTGAGTACTTTCTTGTGTATCAAATTGTTTTAAATTTGTATCAAATTTATGCAAATTGTTTCATGAACTTGACCTACTATTTGAATGGACGGGACGACTCTGTGTGCGCACTGTATAATGTACACTGTACAATGTAAACATAATGCAGTATACAGTACATGCAGTGCGTAATGTTTTGGCTTGTGCTGTGAGTGAACTTGTGATTTTTGTGAACGGAGTTATAAACTTACAGGAAATACGTGTGGACAACATGATCCCTGACAAGGTTTTCATCATCACGGTGGGCATTTATTTGTGTGAAAATTTTTTTGTCATCCACAACAAATTGTACATTTTGTTATGGTCAATTCTTACTAAAACTATTTACAACATGTTTTGAAGGTGCGAAATACGGTTGTTTGTAGGCCTACTGCTACTGTGCGCTGTCAATCAAACCAGTAAAGTTACGTCTGGAAATCTTGCAATTTGATAATATCGCCTTTGGATATTTACGTGTCTGCGACCGCTGGCCACCTCACAAACTCTCTAAGTCTTGTGTTCTTGAAAGACTATATTTTATAATGATGATTTTGGATAGGCCTACTTTCATGAAGATAAAAAGTGCAGCAAGCATAGTTTACGTACATGTACATGTACATCATCATGTAAATGTATGTACATGTACTGCGCTGCGGCGCTATATCACTAACGTTATACCTTGATCTCCGCAGAAATAGCACCGCCTTGGCGACTCTATTTGTTCATTTATTAGCTCAATTACGAACAAAATACCATTCCTATCACATCTATCTCTTGAGTAAAGTTCCCCGTCCGTACATTCTGGGGAGGGATGGCACCTTTCATGATCTTTTCTCTCCCTATGAAGAACTATTTCGTTAAAATTTATGCGGTACGCGGCACGTAAAAAAGCGGCCATGACACCCTAGTGCCCCACTTAAGTCAGGTCGGACCAGTCTTAAATTTAAGTCTCAAAAGTAAGCGGGGCACTTAGCTAAAACGCTTCGTGAATACCGCTTAGTCAGTGAGAGTCGTCTAAGTTGGGTATTTAAGTGGGGTGCTTATAATTTTGTGACTTAAGTAGTTTCGTGAATACCGGCCCAGATGTCAAACTTGTGGTTGTTCATGGTTTGCCTTAGTGACTGTCCAGTCTGTCCAATGTACACAGCAGTGGGGCACAGTCTGCAGGTTATGGCATTAACAACTGAACATCCAGCAATGTTGTTTATGCCTTTCGATATTATGGGTAGAAGCGAAATCGGTCTGTAGTTGGATGGATCCTGCTTACTCCCCTTCTTTGGTACAGCTATTATATTGTAAGTTTTCCAATCTGAAGGAACAGTCCAGGGACCTTATTCATGAAGCTCTCTTAATGGTTAAGAGCACCTTACGCACTCGTAACGCGCTCTTTGTAAGTTACGTGGTATTCACAATAAGCCCGGTGAACCCTTAAGACGCTCTTAAAATTACGTGTGCTCTGAGGGATTCTTAGCGCCCTCGTAGTCTTACGTGCGTTGTTTGTCAGCATCATTTGACACTCAAGTGATCATAACTGTCGCATACATTTTGCTGGAGAGGAAAAACACGAGCTCGAGCTCTTCGAAGGCATGTGTTTGGGGATCGCCTACATCCCTTGGACATATAATAATATGATGACACCGAAGATATTTAAAGGCATTGCATACGTTTGGTAATGACTCTGAAAATTTATGGCAATAAAAACTTACTTGGTGAGAAGTACAGCTGCTTTGGATAGTATAATGCATATTGAGAAACGTTCAATTCGAAGTACCGCGGTTATGGAAAAATATGTCACTTTTTATCTCCAAAAAAATATGAATCTGAGAAGCGTTATGGCCGTAACGCTTCTCAGCCATTGACTTACTGCTCTCTGGCGTGAAATAACCGCTCTAGTTTTTCGCCAAAATCTCAAAAACGCTACCACCTTTTGAATTGAAACTTTCACAGGTTAGTTTTATGGTATATATATACAATTATATTGGTTTGAAACAAACAGTAGGCTCAAATTACCAAACGTATGCAATCCCTTTAAGTGCCAATAAAAATGACATATCGTTCGGCAGCCATTTTAGTAAGCAACGGAGCTATTTCTGATGTTTACTTCAAATTAAATTCTTGAAAGACGAACCTTTCCCCTTAAAGGTAGTATCATACTTTGGTAAGAGACCAAAACAGAAATGTTCACAGATTTACGTATTATTTTCAGGGTATGAAGTTGATGCTGGTAGAAACCTACCGTTAAATTTTTTCCGTCTGAAATGGTGTAGTTATCCAGACATGAGTAAAACAACGACCGAAAATCTTTTTGAGCTTTTAAAAGATCAAAAATAACACAGAAAAGACTTTTAATACTGTGGCCGTTTGTCACTGTTTTCTCAAAAAGTGGGCACCGTATGGGAAGGAAATTTTCTCAGATGACTAGTATTACTGTATCCTCCTTGATATTTTAGCTCATGTATTTCTTTGACGAAAACCAAAGTATGATATTACCTTTAACAACTATTAATATCATTATTAAAGCATATTATTATTTATTACCTAGAATCACACACCAAATGAAAATAAGCTTACGAAAATGCTGTCTGTGCGTACTTCCTCTAATTGTGCGTGATTTAAAAAAAGATAGGCTAAAGGATATTAATTGGATGACACTGACTTAATTCAAAGGAAAACAAGTTTACCATGTATTGATATTCACTGGACAGAAATTGGCTTTTCTCGTACGCTTTGCCGGCTTGGCCATCTTAACTGGTGTACATAATTATTGTCCACAGACTCCAATATGACCCCGCGACAGAGGTATGGTCCATGAGCGCAACCCAAGCTTCCTGGGTGTAAAATATCTTTTACACCCAGGAAGCTAAAGAGGTCGTTAAGAAAGTTCATGATAAGAGTGCTCAACGAGTGCTTTGTGAATCACCCTAAGCGTACTCTGAGAGAATGCTTTGCGTATACTTAAGCAGTTCTTTTGGAGCTCGTAGCGCTGATTTTAAGAGGGCTTCATGAATAAGGTCCCTGGTGTCAAATGAGATCTGGAACAGCTTAGCAAGAACAGGAGCCAGTTCAGGTGCACAATGCTTCACTACGGTTGCAGATATTCCATCAGGACCATTGGCTTTGGATGTATCAAGAGGTCTAAGTTTTTTTAGAACATCTTTTGGACGATATTTGAGAGAAGTGAGAACTTCATTGGTTTTTGATTGCAGTTTTGGAGGCATTTTCCCACCGTCATCAAGCTTGGCATTGGCAGCGAACATGTTGTTGAGCAGCTCTGCCTTCTCACTAGCTGTGTTGTAGGTGTGACCATCGCATCTGAGAGGGGGAACAGCAGAGGTTTTATTGTTGTCAGTCACCGTCTTCACAAGTTTCCACCACTGTTTTTTTTTTATCTGACTTCTTAAGTTCTTGCTCAAGATGTTGTGAAAACTGTATAGTAGGGTCAAAATACCACTTGACCCAAACAAATTGCAACAGAAGATTTTATGGCATTTTCTAGTAGTATGAGGTCAGACAAACAAAATATCAAAAACTTCAACAAGGGGTCTAACTGTGACGTCATCAAAATGGCCGCCAAAAACGCTGAAAATAGCAAAATTATATCCATTAACATGTTCATTTCACTCATTGTTATGGATTCCTCAGGTGACAATGTTTGTTCAGAAGCAAATATCTGGATGAAGTAATGAATAATTATTACACAACAGCTCAGGTGAATCGATTTGACAGCCATATTGGATTTCAAAATGGCCGCCAATTTAGTAATTTTGCTTATTATGTCAAACTTGCACTGTTAGGGAAAACTTTGTGCGTTAGAAATACTTCTGATTTGTCTCCTTCCAATCGATATACATGTGAATGTACAATTTCATACAACTGAAATGGCTGATGAAGCCATGTGACTGTCTCCGGCGTTGTGTTGGTGATTTCTATATGGCCTTTTCAAGGAAGGAATTCAAGCACTAACTGTGCATGCTGGCAAATCATTGAGATGTCCAACTGTTGTGTGTAGGCTATTGAAGGTGACCCAATCTATGTGGGGCAAGTAATCACCTGGTGGAAGTTTAGTACTCGGCCTCCGAGGGGACCGGTGATGACCTGGATTGGTCATTCAGTCTCTTGCCAATTGTTTTTCTATTGTTCTATGAGGTTGAAGTTGGAACATTCAGGGGAGACTGTATAACGGTTGAAGGGGTGACTAGAGCCTTCATGCGCTCATTCAGAATATAGCTGTCGTCTTTGGGGGCTTCTCTAACAGCACATGCATGTGATGCTTTTTGCGAAACGCTGTGGACAATGCCAGTTATAGCTGCAGTGGAAGAAGCTTCATGGATGTGGGCCGAAGCATCCTGTAATGAGCCTCATGGAGTCCTCCTGTGACATCCACCTTCTCAGTGTGCAACTGTGCGTGCTTCTGCTCCGGACAGGACAGGCATTCTGCGGCACTGTACACGAGGACAATTGCACCGGTTCTTAGTTTGCTCGTGCATGCACCCCGAAGTAGACCCCGCAAGGCGGTAAAGGAGGTTGCTCCTTGATGAAACTTTCACTCGGAGTGATTTTGGGTGTTACCTTGCTGTATGCCAGCAGTCTGTCAAGTTTGACCCAAATTACATGTACGTTGGTGTAGGGGTGTAGGACAGGGTTGTCTCCTAGCCCCTAGGTGGACTTTGAGTTAAAGATTGGCATGCTTGTTTGTAAGGTGGAAGGCTGTTGCTGTGGAGAGTTGGCCATGCTGATCTTTAGTCCCCACAGTTTCAGGTAGTTTGCATTCTTTGTGATGTCCTTTGAGATGGCTTAAATTCCTTCACGAAAATACACAATCGCCAGCTTAACCATACCAGCGCAATGTAGTTTTTGGGAAGATCACTGATGGGTTGGTGACAAAAAAAAAGAGCCTTAAGGAGGTGACGACAACTGGCTTGACTATCGCTGTTTTTTTTTTAAGATAAAGCTGCAATTTAAGATGATGGTTGAGATGCATTCGACGAAAAGTAAGTCAGGTTGCATTTGTAGAAGCCTCAGGATGGGGCCCTTGATGCCAGGCTGTGTCGCATTCCGCTCTGAGATCCTCCAGCAAAAGGCTCGCATTGAGGCCTACTTTGAAGGGTTCCTCAATGTCATCTGACTGCTGCAAGACTTTTCCGGAAACCCTTTTCCGGAAACCAGCCCTTTCGTGTATGGGAGCTGAGATTTGACCATAGGTTCAAGACAAGCAAGGAGAAGCCGTCTCAGCAGGTTGAGTGGCATACAAAGGAGCAAGATGGTGGCTAAAAAGTTCTTGGGATTTTCAACGGTCTTAATATAGGCTTTCGAATGGCAATAATTGCAGCTTTGGGCCAGATCTTGGCTATTGCCTGCCTGGTTATAGAGAAAAAAAACGTATAAAGTCAGTGTGCATATGAGCTGCAGTACAGGAACTCTGGAAGGATGTTGCCTCTTGATTTGGAAGCAAGCAAAGGTGATTTCCTCTGCAGAGAAGTGCTTCGAGAGATGACCGTCAAATGTTTTAACTGCAGGTGCGTGGACTTCGCTGGTGTCCTAGAACCGTCCATTTGTCAGGAATGGGTTAACAATGAAATTAGCTGTCACTTGACATCTGGTCAGTCGGGGGCCTCTGCCCGTAAGGCACTTGAAAGTCTTTCATACAAGTCGGCTGGACTAGGTAAAATCAAACCTTTTGACAGTCTTCTCTCAGCCATGCTCAATGTTTCTGATCAAGGCAGTCGATCAGAGCAGAGAGCCTTGTTTGCCTCGTCTCCACCCAGTTCAGCTAGACGGAGGTCATTGTACAAGGTGGTACACTCTTCATCCCTGGTGGGAATGTAGCAAGGACAGGTGTTGCAGGGATGGATGTCTTTAATGTTGAGAGGGGAAAACCGGAGAATCCGGAGAAAAACCCTCGTAGCATAGGAGAGAACCAACGCACAACGCTACTCACGTATGACCCAGGCCGGATTCGAATCCGGGCCACATTGGTGGAGGCGAGTGCCTAATGCACTTGCCACATATGCCCTCAAGAAGTTGATAGGAGTATGATCCATGTCTGATGAGGAACTGGAAGGTGACATTGAGTCCTATCTCAGCTTCTGAACTTCGTCCAGTCAGCCTTGCAAAAGTTCCATCTCTTCCCTGGATTGAAATTTTGAAGAAATCGGGTTGACGGGCATTTGCTGGGTATTTGTTGAATTGCTATAAATAGTTAACTGGACAATATCTTGTGGAGGCATATTACCACTACAAATTATAATGTAGAGTTACACAATTCAACGGCCCTATAGAATTTCAAAAATGCTGCCATTTTATCAGGTCTATCGCCATTTTTAATTTCAGTGATGGTTACTTGCATTATAATTATCAAAATAATGTGAACTTGTGAAGTACAATTTCACATTACAGTATTCACTTTACTTCACCACAATGTGACGCCGTTGCTTGCATGCATAAGATCGACTGCTTTATATAGGCCCTATGCACGGGATCGGGCACTTTATATGGTGATTTACTTGTCAAGTTCATCATCACCGTGGGCGCAAATCCGGAGGGGGTGTGGGGGGTGGGTACATCCCCTGGTTTTCCAATCCAATATCGGCATCGAAGCATGGGCTAGGTGTCATTAAACAAATATACAATCATGTTTTCACACGCTGACAAAACGTATTATTTCTTTGATTGCAATGAGATGAAAGATTGCATTTAGGAAAAAGTGGTCATTTAAAATTCAATATGGCCGCCATGTCAGAGCTTAAATATTACAATTTCAACATGTTGCCTATAAGATAATCATCCTAAATAAATATTTGCATAAGTAAAAGCTACTGCAATGAATATCATGGATACAAATCCCACTCTGGGAGGTGAATTGTTTGGAATACAAGGGAATTGAGCATGATTATTTTGCCCGATACTGGAGTTTTGGCGGCCATTTTGATGACGTCATAGTTAGACCCCTTGCTGGAGTTGGATTTTTCTCGATTTTTGATATTTTGTTTGTCTGACCTCATACCACTAGAAAATACCATAAAACCTTCTGTTGCAATTTTTTCGGGGGTTAGTGTACATTTTGTCATAGATTGACCCTACTAGTAGGCGGGTTTGACGCAGATTGCGCTGACAGGAAGACTTTGTTTGCATGTATAAGGTCCATGAAGTTTTTTGTACGTTGTTTTTGCCATTGGTGTGAGCCTTCTGTTTGTCCTGAACTGCCTCTGGACAGTTTTTCTGGACAGGGTTTATCTGAGTAGCGGTGCCTGGAATGCTTTGATGGCACATAGACGTCCATGGCATCAGTTAGGTTTTCTTTTACACTACGCCAAGCTGATTCTGCGCTGTGTCCCTTTGAGAGCGATGTCCATTCTACATTGGCCAGGAATGACCGCATACCATCCCAGTCTGCTTTATCATAGAGCCAAATGTTACGTTTGCCTGCCTTGCTGGGTGATGGAAGTCTGTACTTGGCCACGGTTGAGATAACACTGTGGTCGGAAGATCCCAGAGGGGCACCGACAGTAACAATATGGTTGTATGGAAAGTAGTAAGGATGAGAACCAATTTTGTGCCAGCACCATCCTCGCCAATCCTTGTTGGTGAAATCCACCAATTGATGAAGATTGTTGAGTACTGCAATCTCAAAGGCAGAGTCCTCTCCGTTTGCCTGTGGCCCTTTTTTGGAGAGTCGGTCTTTAGTCAACAGCGCACGTGCAAACCATACTTGCGCAATTGTGAGCATGCGCGCGTTGTATTGCGCGTGCGTGAGCGTGCGCTGTTGACTCAAGACCCACTCTCCAGAAGTCTCCCATTCCCATATGGTGGAAAACTTTTCAAATTGTGCAGATGAGAACTGCGGGCCGTTGTCCGTCCCTTATGCATCAGGAATACCATAACGGGCGAACGATGCCTTCATTTTGTGAATGACAGCTGATAATGTGTTACAGGATAAGTAGTGATGAATGCTGGGCGCATCCATGTTTGTGCACAAACTTATGGAAAGCCCACAATTTTGTATGTTTTTTGTACGTTCATTTGCATACTGCGTTGTGTTCTATACGGGTGCGTCATCGAAGCCAAATTCGCCCGAAATCCGACGCACCCTCAGTAAATGCGCGTTTCATTTAGGACCGTCCGCGCACGCGCTCTGCACTTCAGTCACGCAATGATTGCATGCGTCATCAAGACGCGCTAGGTACCGTTCGCGCATACTTGAGCGTTGCTGCCGTTGCATATAGAGTACACTCTTCGAAAGGCATTCCAGTCAAAGTGTTCTTGTTCCACAGACATGCACAAAAATGCAGAATAACTGCGCCCAAACGGCTTCAAATCGTCTATGCGCGGAGAACGCGGAGCTAGCGCTCTAGTAATTTTAATATAGCTCTATGTGTCAACCAAGCAAGAGTTGAAGCCAGGATTAAAATAATAGATAATAATCACAACTATTTGTGTACTATAGGTTTTCCCGGTCATTTTCGGCAAATGAGCCGACAAATTAGACGCTGCGTCATTCCATTTAGCGTGAAACTGCAAGTCACCTCAAAATAGTCATTCGATTTCACTTTATGTGCAAGCAAATATGTTCACTAGCGTCAGGCGATTAAATAGAATCGCCTTTCAATTTAAAATTCTATTCGAACAGCATTAATATTCGCAACGGCTTTTGGCAGCGTGCCGCTTAGTCATTCGAATTCGTTTTGGAGCAGGCATTTCTGTGAATTTTTCAGCAAATTTAGCGTTCTGTCTGCAATGATGAATCTACCGAAAGAATAAAAAGGGTATAAAATGGCTCACTTCTTATATGGAAATCACTTTTGTGACGTCCACTGACAACAATTGTTCGTAATTGAAAAATCCTCGAAAATAATGGCAGCTTACGGTCGCTGTACGAGAGAATATCTAACGTTGACGGCTGATTGATGTAGATTTTCAATACATCCATTGCACCAATCCTCTCTTGAGACTTAATTTGATGCAAGCCAGTAAATAAAGAAATTACAAATTAAAGAAAAATAGAAATTTAAGGAAAAGGGAAAATGACAAAAGATACAAAAAATAGGTGTAAAAGGATTTGCATTGTTTGAGATCCGGACGAAGAAAGAGGTTGGTCAGAGGAGGGGCTACTCATTTCAAAATTGATGATGAGATGCGACACCATTGCATTATATTGCAATATAGGGGTTTGCATTTGTTTGCTCATTTTGCGAAATTGGTTGTCTCAAAACGAAAACGTAAGTAACGATCTGGTATAAATCGTTGTTTGCGGTTACCCTGCTAAATTGAATGCCGATTTCCCATGGCTAAACTGAACGATTGTTGAATTTAATTTAATGCTATGCTATAAATACGGATGCATCGAAGTGAAATCGAATGACGGTTTCAACGGAGGAAGCTAAATCACGTCAACACGATTGCGTGAAAATGAAATTGGCCGCTCATTTGCCGAAAATGACCGGGAAAACCTTTATTTTAATTATCAGTAAAATCTAAATAAATTAAATTAAATGAAACTCGTTTTTATGTTTGACCTCTTTTCCCAGGCCTATCCTTACAGGGCAAACCGACATCCCAGTCATCTACATATGTTGGGATAGCAAATCTAGCCGTGGATGGGGATTCTACGCCTGATTATTTCAGCAAAACATGTACTCACACTGGTAAGTATGGGTCATGGACATGAAGTGGGTGCATGTGTGAGGGCGCCATTTTCTCGTCCATTTTGATTAATCCCAATTTCAGCAGAAAACGGCTCAAAGGAATCAAAATCTTTTCAGATATGCACAACTGTACGCGAATGTACATACATGTCAGTTCTAGATACACTCCAACACTGAGTTAGGCACTGGCAACATGATGTTCATCGTTAATATTAATATACTCAATGACTTGTTTTCTGTTTTTTATTTGTGATCATGTTTACAATTATTCTTCCTTTCATCATTATTTAGGATTTAAAGTGCACCCCTGGTGGATGGTGGACCTTGAGACGATTCACTGGCTAGGTTGCATTACTCTTGTCAACAGAGGAGACTGCTGCTGTGAGTATTTCCAACTATTAAGCTAAGTGCTTATGCTCATAAACTAAATACTTTTTATCATATTATTGGTAATTTTTCAACGGCTGGGAGGAGAAACATGAGCTTACGTCATTGGCCTAATGTTGGTAAATCCATTTAGACAGATGGGTTATAAATTTTGCCTTATCAAATAATGAGTGATTTATCTGTTCTGCTTGTTCAGTTGATTTGTGCTAAAATACGTTTTCTCTGTGTTTCCTTATCCCAGCTGAACGACTTACCGGTGCCACCGTGCGTGTAGGTTTAAATGCCAACTATGACCAGAATGAAGTCTGTGGATCACCGGTTACACAGGCTCAAGCATCGATCCCCGGGGGAAATGTGTCCTTCATGTGCGACCCGCCTGTTGCTACCCGTTACGTCAGTGTCGACATTGATCCAAGTCAACCTGGTGTTGTGTATGCAAATGGAGGGTTGGTCTTAACTCTGTGCGAAGTGCTTGTGCATGAGTTTAAGACGGCACAGTGTATGAAGACCAAAGGCGAGCACACGTACTTTCACTGGAAGCGTAATTAACCAACGTTACCATCAAATTCTTTCAACTTCTTCATTACTTTGCAACTCAGTAACTTGCTAAACTGGTTCTTTGCATGCACAGAATTCCGGACCTCGTGTGGCTTCAAGCTGCTCCAAGATGGCGCCTGTGTGAAGAACCCACGCCCTCTATCGACCATTGTCACCAAGTCGCTCATGCCTTGCACCTTCGAGTGCAAACGGAATGCTGACTGTTGGTCCTTCGACTACGCACCGACTACGGGTCGCTGCAGGCTGTACAACGAAGGGGAAGAAGACTTGGTACCAGACTCTGAGCTGGGCTGTGTCGTGTATGCTGTTGTCGGCTGCAGTCTGACTGCAGACGAGAACATGTGCACTGGTTCGACTTAAATTTGTCGACAAATGACTTTGTCAAAAAAAATTTTTTAGGAACTTTATCAAAACGCCTTCACTTTTTGGCTTAGAATAGAAAAAAATTAAAAACAATTTAGCGAATGTATTACTTAAATTTAATACTGTAATTATTGTTGAATCACTTACTGGTTGAATCACGCGTTATTATGTTGATAAGGTTGGTCAGATTGTAAGAACACTAAGATTGTATTTTATCGGATGGAATTGTTCAATTATGACTTCTCTCAAACGAAAATAAATATATCTCTTACTTGTATTGATAATAAAAATGAAAATATTATTACACCTACTCTTTGTTTTTTAAATGCCTTGGTGAATACTGTAAGATGCTGTAAGTAATGTAGGATTATTTATGCTGATTTATATTACTTAGTGCTATTTTAAAATGAATATAATCGGAATTATGTGTCTTTTGTCTTAAGAATAAATTATAAGAAAATTTCATGTCAGACTTTGTGAATGAAGATTGGATTAAATGGTTGCAGTTATTTAAGACTCATTTTAAGACTTATAACCGCATACTGGGATCAATCGGTAAGAGTCAGAACAAACGGGCAAAATGAAACTGGAAATTTATTGACAAAAATAGGAGTCAAGCAGGGATGCATCATCTCCTCAATCTTATTCAATCTTTACAACGAGTAATTAATAAGAGAAGCTTTAGAAGAAAAGGAAAGGTATAAGTATAAATAGACAGAACAATACAAACCTGAGATTTGCTGATGATATAGTATCAACCCAAGAAGACATTCAGGAATGATTAGTCATCCTTGTAAATTATGTAAATCTTGTGGGATGTCTCTCGTTGCTAACAAGACTGGAGGTATGATTGTATACAAAAAGCAAGCATGAAAAATGAAACTTTGATTGCCTTCAATGCAGAGCAAGATATATTGTAATATTTAAGCATACTTTATTTTATAGCGAAATATATAGCACATTTTAAATTATTGGATATGGAACAGATTCCTGGGTATTGAGTAAGGTAACCGAACGTGAAATTATAGAGCGTTCGAGTTCTGGTGCAACTAAATATTCTTAAAGGTAAGCTGGACTGATAAGATATCACATTAAAGGATTTGTGCAATAGATGGAAACAACAGAAATGTTTGAAGACAATCTTATTGCTGTTTTGAGTGGTTCTAGTGGAAGTCCACTTGACTTAATGTTATCATAATCATCAAATAACCACACGAGAAAATGACTGAATTTACAGTCATTGAAAAGTGAAAAAAAAAAAAAATTAACTGGAGTGGGATTCGAACCGGCGACCTGCTGAATATAGGCGCTCTACCAACTGACCTATCCAGCCCTACGTTGGTGGTGACTCCAATAGTCAATTATCTTTGTTCGTCTGGAAGTCAGAAGCCATAGAACCATTGCTGCAGCATTGCTGCGCGTATCGGTGAAACGATCCTTGGGGTATGGCGGTGTGTGCGTGGTAATTGACTTTTGGGGTCACCACCAACGAAGGGCTGGATAACTCAGTTGGTAGAGCGCCTGTACGGTATTCAGAAGGTCACCGGTTCGAATCCCGCGCCAGTGAATTTTTCTTTGTTCCCTTTTCAATAGCTTAATTTTAGAAAGCACTATTGAAGGTATGACAGATCGGGTAGCTAGGACAACGAAGGAAAAATGACGAGAAAAGAGAGATCTGGCGTGTCATTGTTGCCAACCTTCGATTTGGAAAAGGACTACAGCATGATGAAGTCATAGATTAAAGAAAATTGGCTTTGAAATTTGCTCCTTTCGCATTTTCTTTTAAATTTCGCCCACTATTAGAAAACGTATTGATTGAAATATTTTACCGGTTGAAAACGTTCACAAGCATGGTGTACTAATTGATAACTGATTGACCGTTTCACCGCGGAGTAATTTACATTCAAAGATATTCAATGAAAAATAAAAGACGAAAAGATAATAACGGTTGGCAAAAAAAAATTATTTTGAAGTGCGCATGTCATGCGACCTCTCGGTATCGGTCATTTGTGGCGCATTGAAGACGATGTATACAACTCCCTTAAACGCTCAACACACTGACGACTTCACAAACAGTGACGTCACACCACCAGCTTATTACCAATTCACTCCACGTTGAAAATACCGCTTGCTTCGTGTCTACTCTGCAGTAAGATATTTCATAAGGCATTTGCACGTTAAGATGATAGTGTGTTGACAGTCGAGTATCTAACGATAATTTCAGGAGAACGGTCAGCTACTTATTTAGCTTTTCCATCTGAATTTGGTCAGAATCAAACATGAAGGATATTGGTCAGATATCATTGAAGCTCGTCATGGCAATGTATATCATAGCAGCCCAGATAACAGGCTTGTTGGGTGATGGTAGTTGCCCAGGCTTACGCACAAACGAGTTGGATGCCATGAAAAAGATGTCAATACAGAATATCCTGCACGCTCTCAAAGAGATGGCCCTCCGCGGTCACACCATCGAGGAATATCAAAACAAGAGCCGCATCAGATGCACCAAGCTGTGTGCCGACAACGACAAGTGTCGATCCTTCAACCACGACAAAACCAACGGCATATGTCAGTTGAACGATGCTCGAAACGTCACCTTTCCTGGAGATATGCAACAGGACGAGAGTTTTTCATACTACGACGGTTGTACGGTAATTCCTCTCTCTTTTTGAATGTATAACTCTCGACTCCCTCTTTTTTTTTTCTTTTTTTTTAAGCAGCTTCAAGAACATTCAAATACAGAATCTCAAGATTGTGTGTTTAGTGTGTGGTGAAGATACTTGAACAGGGATTGAGCGAAACATGGCAAAATTACTCTTTAAAGACGGAACTTGTTCATCACAATTTCGAATTCGGTATTTCTTTCCTCGTCTTTATTACGTCTTTATATCCTTAATGCGCATCCTTACTTATTTGTTTTGAGGGCCCAGAGTCTGGCAATAAAAAGTGGAGAGATATTTACGTACAAGGAGGGTTAGCGAACGATATCCCTGTGTAATGTCCAATGCTTTAGTAAACCTGGCTTCTACAGTTTAACTCATAATGAATACGAGACACGGACAGGAGTGCAGGCATGTGCCATGTTGTATCATATGCATTACAATCCTGCAGTTGGTGCTGCATTTACATTATACAATTATAATGTGCAGTGCTCTGACATGAACTGCGTGTTGGAGTATTTGCTTATAAGTGACAGTTGAAGCATTTAACTCAATATGCTTATAAGGATATTACACCCTGTATATTATATTTAACCGTAAGACACCGGCAGTCTTCTTCTACGTGCTTAAAGAAAATTATTTAGAGCCTTTCATCTTTCTTTTGTTTTGCATTAATAACCGGCTTCATGTAACAAGTTTCCATAGCAACAGGTACCTAAAGGGTTTTTGAGTTCCCTAATGTGTATAAGCACAGTCAGTGAAGTTTATTACAGCTTCGGAACTTGCTTTCAGGTTGCATAGAAGTCAGGGCCATAGTTATATTAATGCGACACATCTTGTCGCCAGTGAAGCGTGTTTGTGAAAAATAATGGTCTTCTCGCCAAAGCAGCCGTAGATTCCATAGCAACCAACAATAAAGGTATAAACCTTTATGTTGACGGTTATAGTGTGGTTTTCTAAATAGTGCGAGGTGTGGAGGTTGCCATGACACATGACACTTGGGGCGCGTTCCATTATTCATAGTGTGAAATTAACAATGCATATCATGCGCAAGACGGCAAAGAAAGATGGCGAAGGAGAGACATGAAAATCACAAAATATCTGGGCACATTATCTGTGATTTTCGATACAAATATCTGCGCAGTTTTGTGATGTGCGATTTTTGCACATGCATTATTATAATGGCGCGTGATACATCGTACATAACAAATCTGTGCACATTTACTTTGTAAATTTCATATTTATATCAAGCATATTTCTTTCGGAATAATCTGTTATATATTGTTACGGTACGAAGAAATCAAGGGAAATGTACACAAAAAGTGATTAAAACAGCGGTCAACTGCCACGACATGGGCAATAACAAGGTGCAGTTAGTGGTTGTTATTCGCCCATAATGTCACATGTCATGGCGGCCATAAAAATGCGTAAAGACTCTATAGGGTAAGGCACAAGAAATGTCTTTCTTTAGAAAAAAAGGTCCTACGGAGCTCTAGAGGTGCCATCCAACTTGTTGAGATACTAATATTTATCACGGGATCACGACATCCTATAAACAAGATGATGACATCATCACGAGATAATTTATCTCAGGATCTTAACATGTGGGCACTTCTAGGGCTTCGTAGGTTTCAAATGATGGATTTAACCTTTCATTTGATTTTGAACTCTTCCGTTGAATATTATAGGGGATATGAAACATTATTTAGACAAAATCTCACACGACAAACGATATCGATTTGAATATAAAGCGGATCATAAGCTGGTGATTCCTAAAGTCCGTCATTAATAATAAATTCAATGTCTCATTCTTCGATATGCATACTGCAACTAAGTAGAAAATAATACGCATATTGTGTTCGAGTATATGCATTGCCTCCAAATTATACAGTGTGTATGTTCGTGTGTTGACAGGAAGAAAAGGCTTTGTTATATCACCTCATTTCTTTTCGTAGACCAGCAAGTCTCGGTTGAATTAGTTGAACCGGCGCTCAAGAATATGCGTCTGGTAGGAAAAAAAATAATCAGAGATACATGATACAGTAGAGGTCAGAGAAAAGCTGCACACACACCTTGTCTGATCCATCATGTACATGAAATAATAAACATGTAAAAGTTTGAGCTAAATCGAACTTCTGAGTCACAAGAAAATATCTAAAACCCGAATCACATTTTCTTATAAAACATAAAGAATGGTTTTGATCTTACATTGATACTGTTTTGGTCTTTGTTTTACTAATTTCTGGATAAACACACCATTTTAGGCGGAAATAATTTAACAGTATGTTTCTACCAGCACCATCTTCATATCCGGAAAGTTTATACGCAATTCTATAGACATTTCTGTTTGGGTATGTTACCAATCCTGCAGTAAGTCTGTGATATTCAGCGCATGATGTAGGGGCGACATGCCATTAACGATGAGTGCCGAATCATGATTTTTGTTCACGTTACCTATTTGTTTCAATTAAATACAAATATTCCTAATACTAAGGCAACATTGGTACAGAAATTGGACGCATTTTCCCACAAAAACGATGGTAAAGCTGAAGTTACATTTTCTCTTTTTCACCCACAAGCTTCAAGTGAGTTTCCGCGATCGAAGAAAAAATAAAAACAATTTATTTATATAAATGAGCGTATTTCATTGTCAAAAGCTCGAAAAAGTATAGGCAGATGGTGTATGATACTATTAGTGGGTGTTCATTATAACAAATAAAAAGGTCTAAACACAGTAAAGATACCTGTTACGGAAGTCTTCTGATTTGACCCACCGATCAGAAGACAGGGATTGAAGGGGTATGGCATAAAATGAATTGTTTTAAGTGTTCACTGGCGCACACGCACTACAAATGAGGTTAAATTAATTATCTACAAAGGTCGCACGTTACAAATGAAAGTTTGATTAATTATATTTCGTTGTGTCATTCATTACTTTGTAGATTGCAAATTTCACGGGATCTTGGCCGTCGGGTACCTACGGTCTACCGATGCCAGTTGCAGGTTGTGCGGCCGTGGATGGGTTTGACTGGGAAATCGGTTTCCGATTTCACGACACGGATAACGATAGTCCAAAGAACAAGTGGTCAGACGGACTGCACCTCAAGGGACCGTACGGGCTGGATGACATGTACCAACATTTCTGCATGAAGACGGTGGACCGTGTCAGCTGCTCCCACATAGAATGGCCAGAGGGGGAATACTGCGTCTTCAAGTATGGTGACCTCTGTCCCACGAGTAAGTATATCAAATTCGCGTTTTATCATCATGATAATCAACCTATAATAATGCAAAGGTAGTATCATACTTTTTTATCAAAGAAATACAGATTCATGTGCAAACATATCAAGACAGATACAGTAACAGTCGTCTGTGAAAATTTAAGTCCCATAAGGTGCCCTCTTTTGGGGAAAACAGTGGAAACGACCACAGTATTTCTTTAGTCTTTTCTCTTTAATTGTTGGTCTTTTAAAAGATCAAAACGATTTTAGATCGTTGTTTTACTAATTCTGATAAATACACCATTTCAGGGGGAAATATTAACGGTATGTTTCTACCAGCACCATCTTCATACCCTGTAAGTAATACGTAAATCTGTGAACATTTCTGTTTTGGTTTCTTAATACCAAAGAATAATACTACCTTTAACATGCATCAGTTGCTGGCTGAATTCAAAGTGTAAATACAATTCATAAAAGCCTTGTCTTCTGACTCAAAACTGTGCGAGTGAACTACGAATATTGACATTTTTCCCCTTTTACTTCTTACCTTTATAAAAATAGATATGGCATCCGGATCAATATACTGGAATGACGAAGACGAGGGTAATACCAATAGCATCGATGGGACCGTGCCATCAGGGCAGTACGACCAGGACACCCGCATCGACTACTGCTGCATGACCAGCGGCAGTGTATCCCAGCCGATCGCTCTGCCAACAAGCAGCCCGTTCTACCTGTTCCCCTACACCGATGAGTGCCAGCAGGTACAGGGCATGACGGTGACGAGGGAGCGGTTCTTGTGGGATTGTGACGGTACCGAGACAGCCCCGGTAGGAAGTCACCCTTACTACGAAACAAGAGACGACGACCAATTCCTATACTATTGCTACTACGAGGCTATCTAGACTTGTTCAATCTAGCTACCATTTACGCAATGACTTGATACAAAAAGTGTTTAAATACCTTTTGAACTTTCATATGGTGATGTCACTATAAGATTCTTCATTAGATTCAAAAAATATTTCAAAATATTGCATGCAAACAACTGATGAACATGTAATTCATCGCAAGAGGGCGGTGTTGTAGAATTACAAGTTTTAACATGTTAGCACATAGGGAATATCGTCAATCTTAAAGGTACATCTATTATTGGAAACATTCCCAAACAGATATTTTGGTAGATTCATTATGTCAAATCCAGTGTAAAGATGGAATATTGTACTCACTATTTAGTGACGTTTCGCTTATAAGCTACCAGTTTCATCAGACTGGCGACTCATACCAATGCTCTTACGAAGCAGAAATCGGGTCAAAAAGATTGAAACACATTACATAGAATCGGATGAATGTTTGAGAAGCTAACATGTTTTGAAACCTAATGTTTTCAAAAATCGAACATATTTTTTAAGACTCGGATGCATTTTCAAAAACCAAATCAAATTTAACTACCGAACATATTCAAGTTTCGGATGTTTTTGCGAATCCGATCATTTTTCAAAAATCGAACATGTTTCCGATTTGGATGCAATTCCAAAAACCTAACATGTTTTTCGATTCGAATGCATTCTCAAGTTCCGGATGCCCACAAAACAGCCGTTGGCGTTAAACAGCCGTAGAGTGTGTGTTAGCTTCTCAAAAATTCATCTGATTCCGAGTAATGTGTTCCAATCTTTTTGACCCGATTTCCGCTTCGCATGCTCACGGTCCTTTTATTGACGCTGGAGACTGCCGTAGATGGCGTGGTAATGAGAATGATGAATCTGTTCAAAAATACCCAATCAGAAATTCTCCCAGGGTATGAAGATGGTGGTGGTAGAAATATACCGTTAATAAATTTCCGCCTGAAATGGTGTATTTATCCAGAAATTAGTTAAACAAAGACCGAAAACAGTTTTGATCTCGGGGTAAGATTAAAACCATTCTTTATGCTTTATTAGAAAGATTGAGTCGTTTTTTTTTCCTATTAATTTTATCGTGACTCGGATGTCCAATTGAGCTCAAATTTTCACAGGTTTATCATTTCATGTTTAACTTTGGATTTAAATTCTGCTTTGGCTTTAGATTCTGCTTTGGCTTTGCTGTGGCTTCTGCCTTGCTGTTGGCTATGGCTTCGATTACTGCGTTGGTACGGTAGTTTTGGCTTAAGCTTCTGCTTTGGCTTTGGCTTCACTTTGGTTTCTGCTTTGGTGTTGCTTTGTGGCGTCGATTTCTACCTTGGATTGTGGTAGAATACTACCATGAACCAACCAACCGGTAGCACGTTCTACCTGTTTCCTTACACCGCGGAGTGTCAGCAGGTGCAGGGCATGACGGTGACCCAAAAGTGGTTCATGTGGGATTGCCCTGGTGACCAGACAGCCCCAGTAGGAATTCACCCTCGCTACCAACCGAGTGGGAATGATCATTATATATAAACTACCAGGCTATCTAGACTGTGGATCTGATCTGCTGTAGAGATGCCTTCCAAGTTGTTAAGATCCTGAGATAAATTATCGTCCTTTCACGGGCAAGATGATGACATTCTAAAATAATTTATCACGGGATGATGACATGCTGAAATCAAGGTGAAGACATCCCGAGATACTTTTTCACAGTATGACGACATCACAAAATCAAGATGACGACATCCTGAGTTAATTTAACTCGGGATGACGACATCTCAACATGAAGATTCTTCTGGATTTTAGGTAGTCGTAATCCCATGATAAAGTATGTCAGTATGTCAGGACATCTTGATCTTAGGATGTCGTCATCCCGTGATTAATTATCTCAGGATGTAGTTTTCTTGCATGTAATATGTCCCCAGATAGTTTATCTCAGGATCGCAACAAGTTGGATGGCACATCTAGAGCACCGTAGTAGCCACTGCTATAGCGTTGGCATTGGCTTAGATTTCTGCTTTGACTGTAATTTTTCTGCTTTAGATTATGATTTCGCTTCGTCGCTGGCTGTGGCTTTTGCTATGTATCTACTCCTGGCTTTGGCTTTGCTGATTGCCGTGGCTCTGACACTGTCACCGGCATTGTCTCTGGCTTTGGCTTTGGCTTAAGCTTCTGCAATTAGTTTGGCTTTGTTTTTGGTTTGCTCTTGCCGCAGTTTTGGCTTTAAATGTGTGAGAGCAAACAATAATAAACACTTCTACTGTAAGATTTTGCACGTAGATTTTTGCACTAACTTCACGAGATACTAGATTATTTACGACGTATAGCCCTTTATAGTAGGTAGTGACAAATGTCTGGGACAATTTGATTATTTTTTATCCAATGATATGCATTCTGTTATTGATTATTGTACACGAGTAACATTTAAAATCATTATTCCGTGTATACTTTCATGTATATTTAATCAATATGTATTTCTTAGTGCATATAGGTTGCCCATAATATGCATACGTAGATTTGAAACAATGCTACGGTAAGCCCAAAAGGACATTACTAGTCAGAAAAGGCACATTATCCTATACGATTAATAAGCAAATCCAGATACAACTAAAAGAGATGGAAAAGAAATACTTCCACAAAAATAAGAACTTGTCCTATTTCACTCAACCATTTGTGCTGTGAAGAGCTCATTTTCAATCCACTGTTCGTGTACGCATAATTATTCATGATACATGATAACTAAAAACATTCCTACTATGGGTATATCAAGGCAAGTTTCGCAGTCTCACATGTTTACCAACAAAATGGTAGCAGTCAGTTTCTACCAAAATTAGGAATACATTTGACGAAAGAACCAATGTGTCCATTAACTTTTGACGATGAAATTCAATAAAATGCACTGATTAATACAAACATGTAGTAATTGTGGATTGTTTTCCAACGCTGTCCAAGATAGAAAAGGTTGGTTGGTATGAATAATAATGTGTCATACGAATCTCCATCCTTACAACCCTTCCGTGGCAGGCATCCATTTAGCCATTCAGCAATGTAAGATATGCAGGGAACCAGCGAGTCAGCCACGCAGTCAGCCGATAGATAAGGTCAACCAACCAATCCATGCTGTCATATTAACATGACTACGTTTCTCCGCAAGAGGGCGCTTGTGGTCATTTGGAATACATCAGAACCGGATCGTCGTAATCATACACTATAGATTTCAATGCCACTAGCTAAGTGTGCTCGTCTTGGTGAGGATATGAAGATACAACTACTTTGCGCAGTGGATAGACAAGAGTACATACGCTAATCATATACCAAAAGAAAGCTCTGTTCAAAGATGCAGTTTGTATGAGAAGATGGTGATAAACGAAGATAAAGAACATTAAGGGAAAATGTCTCAAAGTCGACATAGCTACTACTACTACTACTACTATGTCGGGACCGCCAGAAAGGCGTCGCGAGCCAAACAACGAATTATCTCCCTCAAGACATCCCGATCCAGCATGCAGGAGCGCAGCTCTTCGGCACTGGTGAGGCCCGTATCTGTCTTGAGCTGGTCCACGAAGGTGAGATGCCTCCTTCCCCGAGTGGTATAGCCTTGCTTTGGCTTCCACAAGACGGTCGTGCAGGCAGACAGCTCAGGATGCTGGACACAGTGTCCAGCGAGCTTCAGTCGCCGCTCTCGGATCTTTTCTGATACTCTTGTATGGTGGCTTTAAAGGGACATCGCATATCGCAAACGTGTGCGCACACGTATGCGATGTCGTGAAATATATTGCATACGTGTGCGCACACGTATGCGATGTCGTGAAATTTAGCGCGAATATGTGCGCACACGTATGCGATATCGTGAAACAATTCGCGAATATGTGCGCACACGTATGCGACGTCGCGAAATTTATCGCGAATATGTGCGCACACGTATGCGATGTCGTGAAATTTATCGCGAATATGTGCGCACACGTATGCGACGTCGTGAAACAATTCGCGAATATGTGCGCACACGTATGCGAATTCGTTTGCAATGTCGTGAATTTTATTGCATACCTTTGTCGCATACCTTTGGGGTGACGTTATTTTTGCGGGCAATTTGTTAGTGACCTAGGGAGTACGCAAGTGGCCCTGGTCCCATTTTTAGAACGTGGGCCGAGCAGCTGAAAACGCTGTAGTTTTTGAGATACGTGGTCTGCATCAAGGAATTCCATAAAATTTGGCAGGGGTGTAGGTTGTGGTACACTCATCAACAAACAAGTTGTTCCCGCGCTTGCACAAATTGCTCCATAAAGAAAAATTTGCGGTTAAAAACGACAAAAATTCGTGTATAAAGAAAACATAAAAGAAACAGCGCCCCCTATTGGTAGATCAAGAACAACTCTGTGCACATAACATTTTTGTTACAAGCGGCAGTTCTAGCATGTGTATATTTTGATTACTACAGGGAATCCAAATGAATACCTAGGTAATTTTCGGCCGGCATTAGAAATAATATGCGTTTATATTATGTTTTTCGGGAAAAGGGTTTATAAAATTATGGACTTGCCGTGGTGGAAATGGAAATATTTTTCAGCCAAAGCTGCTACCTTGTTGTTGTTACCACACCTGTTACAATGGGCATATTAGGTCTTAATCACAATAATTGTAATGTTTTAAAATATAAAAATTAAAATGAAAACTCGTGCTGTTCCAGTACATTAAGTGATTTATTTATTGCAAATTTCAATGTGATTTCTGTCGAATAAATACTTAATTTTTAGTTTTAAAATAAAATAATTATTACATATTTCAGTTTTCTTTTTTCTTTATACAGTAGTATATATCATAAATACATGTTGATAAATTGGACTACGAGGTTGTGTTTCCAGCGTTTCTGATGATTTTCAAAATGCATCAATATAGGCCAACTCTTATCCTGTGCATACGGTGAGAACAACATGGTATGAATTAATACAGCTGTCTGATGACATGCCCATTTACAGTAGTGTGGGATGCTTTAAACTAGTTAGTGAATTGACATTTAACATGGTAGGACAAAAAAATTACAGTCTGTTGTGCGTGCCAACTTTTAGATAACCATCAAGAAATTAATGTTTGGGTCTATAACACTGTTACAGAAGTACTTCGATCAAGACTATACTAGAGTTTCAAATCTGAGACTTTACAAAAATTCAAAATAAGCAGAAAAGTTCAAGGTTTAGGCCTATCAATTATCATGTACAAAGTAAAAAGTTATTGATATCATCCTTGTGATAATTGTTGTGCATTGATGGTGCTGCACGCTGTGACCAGAGGTTCAGGTCTTCTCTTCCTTGTTGCTCTGCACCTTCTTTCCTGCAGAGTATACACTCTCTGGGCTGAACATTCACTGATTGTGCAGCAGGCACAGAAGTCCTCTGTGTATCAGAGCAGAGTCTCCTAGTTTTTCCAGGGGTGGAACTGGTGGAAGTATCTCCTGGGCTGCTTCAGGTTCTAAAACACAAGAAAGGAGCAAGAGAAAAAATAATCCTTTGTTCCACAAACATAGTAAAATGTAATCAGATGCATCAACTTGTTCATGTATTTCAGTATTTGCTAAAGTAATACATCTTTTCAATTTGCAGGTCAACACTTGGTTGTGCAACTTGTGCTATAGTTCCAAATGCTGCCATGCTTTATTCCTATTAATTACAAACCCTAGATTCAATCTGTTTTCAATCACATGGACATTTACTGACACTATACAACATGAGTAAGGACTAAAATTCTTAGGTGATATAAATCACACAGACATTTACATAATTAATTAAACAATTGAATAATTGCATGACATGAGTGTGTACTAATTAGAGCCCATCGTATTATTATCTTACCGATGATAACCAGCATTCTTTGGGATTGGGAGATCCAGTAGCCATTCACTAACATCCACAGCCTACTGTTGCTGAAGCTCTCGAGGCTCCCGGCTGACCCACTCCAGCACTACAGATTGGGAAAACAATTAATTAAAAAATTTATTTCAATGAATTAAATTAGTAATGCCTCCCTAAATGAGTAATAAATAAAGCTACATGCACATCTTTAATTAATGTACATGTTCATCCACAGTGCACAATGCACCTAGATCTTCAGTATAGGCATGCATTGCGAGCAGTCGTACACTACTCCCAATGATCATGAAATGATGCATGTACACTCCTACATCATTTCCTGATCATTATTTCATAGGTCGAACTCTAATTTAAGCCACTTCAATTTCAAAGACTAGAATAGGACTCTAAGCCAGGGGTCGATTTCAAGAAACCTATCGATCGTAACTCGAGGTACGAAGGATAACCCATGATCGTATTCTAGGAATCCTACATAGGGTTAATGCCTCATAACATAAGCCCCATGAATGATAGTAAACTACGATGAGTTTTATAGTGACTGAAATTGACCCCTGCCTGGAGCCACAACATTTAAAAATACACCCCCGCCAAGAAAAAAAAATCAAAAATTAATAAATATATAAATCAAATGAAATCAATTAATCTCCCTGGTGGAGAATTCAGGAAGAACTTTTACCCTGTACACCAATATCATGGGGTTAGTGTAGTTTATGCCACCCATATTATTTTCAGTATTTATTTACCTTCTTCTGTTCAAAAATGAGATTCGTTACTTAAAGCAAATTTATTCATGGTCCTGAAACCCTAAAATGAACTTATTTCGGCAAAATTTCAGTGAAAACAAAACAGTTTCTTACCCAAATAAATACTAAAAATAATATGGGTGGCGTAAACTACACTAATTAAAAATGCCAAAATGATGATCATCTGAATACGGTTTTACTCACTCGGCCTCGGCGATGTTGCTGGAATCAGCACGGTCGCGTCGGTAGGCTCACTCCGCGTAGGACTAGGGCTAGGCCTACATTGTACATGTAACATGCCATATGATACGCACGTCCGATCCCTTTCTCGACGGTGCAATGTTCAGTGATGAACTGGCCTTGGAAATTGCGATTGGTGATCTGGACAAACTGGCCTGTCGAGAATGGTCTTCCAGATGTCAGTAAACCCTGTTGTACTTAAGCTTCCATCAGTTTGAAAATGCATTAAGTACTAAATATGTCTTTCTAGGGAATTTTCAACGTCGGTGTCTGACATCGACTCGTAGCAGACGACACCATGTTGTTTACTTCCGCATTCATGTAACGTAGAGCTTCCTAGTCTCTCTCACTGCTATCATTTTCAATTTTATTTCGGTCTTTAAAAATTCTTTTTGAAGTTGGGAGCAATTTCCCAGCGTGGGAACAAGCATTTTATGCATTTGCTATTTTTTATCTATCGAGTGTGATATATTAGAAAAGATTCCGAAGACAAGACCGCGTGATGAGCGAAAAAAAGGCCTCGGCCCACGGACTAGTACTCCCTAGGTCACTAACAAATTGCCCGCAAAAATATGACATCACCCCAAAGGTATGCGACAAAGGTATGCAATGAAATTCACGACATTGCAAACAAATTCGCATACGTGTGCGCACATATTCGCGAATTGTTTCACGACGTCGCATACGTGTGCGCACATATTCGCGATAAATTTCACGACATCGCATACGTGTGCGCACACGTATGCGATAAATTTCACGACATCGCATACGTGTGCGCACACGTTTGCGATATGCGATGTCCCTTTAGGGCCACCATACTCTTGGCATTCCTGCATAGAGATCTATGTTCTTCATGTGGCTAAGCCATGATACATCTAGGGCTGTCCGCAGCATACGGGTGTAGCAACCATCCACGGACTTCTCCATCTTGGAAGTGAGGGCCAACTCTCTGCTCCGTACAGCAGTACCGACTCTACCGTTGACACGAATAGTGACCTCTTGAGCGTGTTGCTGAGGGCAGACGTCCAAACCTTCTTCATTTTGTGAAGTACGGACTGGTTCTGAGTCTGGTTCTGAGGTCCTTCTCGCTGGAGTCCATTGCAGGCACCAAGGTACTTGAAATCACCCACTACCTTGAGCAGCGTGTTTTCTCTCGTGTGGACGATTGAGCAGTCAGTGTTGTATGCGAGAACATTCGTCTTCCTAGAGTTGAGATGGAGACCGATCTTAAGACACTCGTCTTCTACTACCAATAGGAGGGCACGTGCTTGCTCCACTGTGTCAGAGACCAGCACGATGTCGTGGGCAATTCCCAGGTCAGTGATAACCACAGGAGGTACTCGTCGGCTCCTACGTGGAACCAGGGTGAAGCCAAGCTCTTACTCGCGACCGTCAATGGCCTTCCTCAGTGCGTAGTCTAGAACCACGATGAAGAGGAATGGAGAAAGAGTGTCACCTTGCAGCACTCCTTGCATGCTGAGATGTCGAACAGCTCTGTGACCCCGTCGGGCGTGATAACCCTTGCCCGGGTGTTTGCGTAGGATGCTGAGATTGCCTGTACCAGCTTTTCTGGCATTCCGTACGCCCTGAGGATGCTCATCATCTTGCCCCGATGGATAGAGTCGAAGGCCTTTCGGAAGTCAATAAAGGTGAGGACTGCTGGAAGATGTTTGCTCTTAACACCTTCGATGATCCTCCGCAGAGCTATGATCTGGCTCACTGTTGATCTCTTCTGGCGAAACCCGTTCTGCGTAGGTCTTAGGAGTGTGTCGAGCGCAGGCCGAATCTGGTTGAGCAACATCCGGTTGAAGGTTTTTGCAGTGATAGAGCTGAGACTGATTCCACGGTAGTTGTCAGTAATTGTGAGATCGCCCGTCTTTGGTACTGGGATGATGTTGAGAATGCCCCCATTGCTCCGGTAGTTCCCCCTTCTCATATGCGTTGTTTATGAAGTCTAGTACTAGATCAACTATGGGAATGTATTTCAGAACTTCCGGGACAACACCATCTACTCCACAGCTCTTTCCACCTTTGAGCATCCCCTTCGCCCTAACGTACTCCTCCTGTGTGAAGGGACCGTCATCGATGTCCAGATCCTCAAAAACTTGTTCCACTTCTGCCTGGTCATCAAGCACCACCGGTTCAGCCCCGAGAAGTTTCTTGAAGTGGTTGAACCATGCCTCAACTCGTTTCTCGCTGGACTCACCCTTGACTTAAAAGAGATTGGAGGGCTTCCTGCCAGTGATCTCATTTATAAGCTTCCAGCTCATACTATGCTTCTGGTTTTTCTGAGCTTTTTGCACTTGTCTGATTTTCTTGGCCAGCTCCTCTTCCTCTACCAGGACGTAGGTTTCATACAGGGTCCTCTTCTTGCTAGAGTACTCTTCTAGACTAGTAGTGCAACCATTGGCTGCCAGAGAGTTGTATGCCGTCTCCATCTCCTTCCTGGCTCTCATGACTCGTGGGTCTAGAGAGGTCATTGCCGCCTTCCTCTGCTTAGGGGTCTTTTCCAAACACTTCTCCGCTGCACTGTTGTTTGCGGTGACGAAGCTTGTCGTAGCGGTCCGTTACTGTGTCCCCCTCATCCACCAAAGCCTGGAACCGGTTGCGGACTTCCACAGCATACCTCTCTTGAAGATCGTTGTTATCTTTGAGGGACCACCACTCATACCTCACTCTTCCCTGAACCACTTTGTGCTGAGCCCGAAGACTGAGCCTCACCTTTGACACCACGACCCTGTGATCAGATCCCACTGATGAGAAGGTGTTGCAGGCACTTGAGTCGATGATGCTCTTTCGCCACTTCCGTCTGGTTAGGATGAAGTCGATCTGAGCCTTCGTCCCCAATGGTGATAGCCATGTCCACAGCCTTCCTTTTCTCTTTTCAAACATCGTGTTGTTAGGGAGTAGGGAGTAGTCCTCAATCAGCTCCAGGAGTCGTGCCCCATTGCCATTCGTCATTTGATGATAGGTGAATGCGGCATCCTCATGACCTAGACGGGCATTAAAGTCGCCAAGAATGGTCAGAAAGTTGTGGACTGGGACAGCTTCCACGGCTAGTCTGAGCTCGCTGAAGAATTTCTCCTTTTCCCTCTCCGTTGCTTGGTAAGTTGGAGCATAGGCAACCACTGTGGTAAGGATTGGGTTGCTCTTAAAGGAAGCAGTGATGACCCGTTCTGATATCCGGTTAAAGCCAATGAACGTTCTCTGTGCCTCTCTGTTAAGCATGCCTGTGTATCATTCCTCCAAGCCGATGATGTGAAGAGCTGGTAGCCCTCAACCTCAAAGTACTGATTATAGTGCTTCTCACGTCATCTGCGTGCACCCGCCTGTGCTCCTGGATCCCACACACAGCTACGCCATATCTCCTCATCCCAACTGCAAGTTCCTTGGCTCTCGGGTCCTCCCTGGTCGTTCTCACGTTCAAGGTTGCGAGAGTCAGGTTACTCCTACATCTAAGTAGCGCATCGGGTCTACGGCACACGTCAGACACCCCCCCTCCCCAAGAAAGACCTGGGGTTTAAGGGTGCGTCGTCATCTTGCTGGAGAATCGAGCGTGCACGTGTCTCCTCTGCTGAGCGCCTGCGGACTCCGGCCGCTGGCAGTATACGATTTGCTTGGAATTGTAAATTCATGTTTGGCTTGTCGTTGCGAAGTTCGGTCCCAGGTGGTCGCAACTCCTCTCCCGGAACCCCTGTTTACCGCTTAGGTGCGGAGTACTTTGCCACTAAGGCTAACGAGCACTACCAGCCCGGGTTTCGAGTTCCACCTACCCGGGTTTGAAATCAGAGTTGTCCTTCTCCTAGATGGACTACTATCCAAAGTTATCGAGCCCCATCTACCCGGAGCACCTGGTTATAGCGCCAGAAACTCGCTGTCACCCTCTGCCATTTTGCGGAATCAGGGTTGGCACGAGAAGCCAGACAGTAGGATTAGGTTAGGAGAGGCTGATGTTGAGACGCCGTGCTATCTGATGGGGTACTTCGGAGGGGATGCAGCTGCTCAGTTCTCCATTCCACCCCAGCACATCCTAACCCATTTAACCCATAGCTATGTATATCTTAGCAATGCTGATTCGGATTTCTGGCTTGTCATCAGATGGTCATTGCCCAGCTATACGCGCCGAGAATATTTTAACGCCATTAAATATATTAAATGTTCATCCGGTTATATTCAAGCGCAAATATTTAAGCGTATGATGCACAGAGTGGTTGTTGCTCTGAACAAATGCGACTAGAAGTAAATAGTGCGAGACATTTAGGTTTTTGAGTGACGAGGAAAGTACTCATTATTCTGAAGGTATTCCCGATCAGTCATGATCGATTATAAATAGTTGTTTTATCGATTATGAACATACTGTAGTGTGCAGTACAGAGGATAGAGTCATCGGAAACGTATTGATTTTACATTTGTAAATTTGGATTGAAATTTCCTCAGATGACTGTTAGTGTATTTTCCTTGATACTTTTGCCCACGAATCTGCATTTCCTTGACAAACCTCAAAGTATATTATCTTTAAGTGGGTCCCGGACGCGATTTTTTCCCCATACCGTTCCGGCAGGCCAATAGAGGGCGCCATTTATAGACGACACATTGCTCATGAATAATTCATGTTAAGTTTTCGCCACGCCCACATGCCCTGTACATAAACCAACGAATTTCTAGCATGTATGTACATGTACATGTACGTAGTGTATTGAGACAGAGGGGAAAAGGCGAAGTCCAGAGAACTGAAGATCGATATGCGCACTCGTTGCCTGTCTGTATTTAGTGTGGTCTGACACTGACAGTGTGCTTATGAAGCATGTGCATGGTCAACCATCAAGAAACCCTTGATTGCGAGAAATGCGAACGAAATAGAAGTGCGAAAGTACGAACTATTCTATGGTGTTTGCGCAAACCGATCCACATACCATTGTTCTTATTTGAATTAAGGATCTCATTACTTCCAGTTCAGTGCAGCCCCAGGCTCCATTACTCAAAATAAACAGGCATAGGCTGCATGTGTTACTGTACTAGTATGATTGCAAAGCTTATTTATATAATCAGTGTGAGAGCATGCACAACCACATGAAGTACAACCTTCATCTGAATCTTGACCCATGGGCTTATGCGCTATGTATTAATACTGTGTAACCACAATCACATTGGGATTCTAGGGCGTGTGATCAGGCATAAATCCACCTTGGATCAGGTGATTACTGCATGGGCTAAAAATACATTACAAATTTGTCGGTGAAATGACGTGAATATTACGTCGTATCAATCGTGCAAAGTGGAAAATTTCTTATGTAAAAATTACGTCATAATTAGGTAAGTTCAAACTCCTTGAAGTATCGCTAAAACTCATCCAAGGCACGACTAAAAAAATCACGTCGTAATTTAATACGTCCTATATACGACATACGACTAGTAGTAGTAGTAAACCATTTCACGGCCATGCAGCTTATGACGTCTTTATGTCCGCTATCAAGGTCTATCTACACTATAGCCCAGAATGAACGTCGTCTTCAATGCAAACATTCACTACGGAGTCCACCAACAATACTAGTAGCACAGTTTTATGTGGATGTGTATGCACATACGCGTACAAGTACATGTACAAGGAAACGCGTTCGTACGCGAACTACACGTACCTGTATTTCCACATCTCCACCCACGCGTTCGCTTTCTTGATAGATGCAAAAACTTAACATGCATTATTCATAGAATATTCCGTCTATACATGGCGCCCTCTATTGGTATGCCGGAACCGTATTGGAAGAAAAAATCGCGTCCCGACCCCCACGCTGTGACATCGACATTTGTTCCTTAACCAATTCCCACACAATTTTGTAAAAACAAAATTGGAGAGAACCCTGCCGTTGCACTCGCACTCTGTTTCAACGAGACTGGAGAGACAAGGCCACTTCCTACAACCTCTGCTGTACATTATACTCCAGGAGCAAAGTTCTTAAACCCTGTGTTAGCTCAACAGCCACTACATCTATAAGGCTTGACCTCATAACATTTGCGTTTATACCATTAACAGCTTTGCTAGGTAGTATGTTGCTTCAAATTGTTTTATCACTTTTGAGAAAATATGGTATCATTTGAGGAGACATTTTTTGTCAAGATTCACTTTCCCACAATGCAACTGAAAAAGGGGCGTGGTCGTATTCCCCCCCCCCCCCCAAAAAAAAATAAAATCCTTGATATGTATTTTGGTGAATGGAATATGTGATTATATGAATCATAATCCATTCACAGAGAATTAACATTAAAAAAAGAAACAAGAGCTTAAAACCATTTGTTGATTTTTTTTTCTTGTTTCCCTTTATTTAAAAAAAAAGGTCTGCTCCATCAATTTCTTATGTCAGACCTTAGATGTGGTCGGGGTTGAGAACTTAATTTTTTTCATGGTCCGTGCTCCTTGTCTATTGATATATGGGCCACGTAAATGATGACATCTACTTTTTTTAAATATCTCCCTTGTAAAAAATCTTGCGAACGCCACTGTATGTACACTACTGTGTGGGAACACAGAGGAGTCATATTGATTTACCCACTAATTGCCTACCATGAGTTTTGTATACCAAAATCACAATCCATGCATCGCGAAGGTCTTTTAATTTGTCTGACCGTGCCAGCCGGACGTACAAACAGATACGTGGGATTGATTTTCTCTTAATCAGGAACGTACATGTATTGACCAATCTGTATTCCAGTTTACTGACTGTGTAGTATTATGCGAGCTGTGGTGGTGGTCATATAATATAAGACGCTTTGGGCATCATGTGAAATGTACGTCACAGTCTCCAACAGTCAACAGTCATCGGGCCTGTTTGTTTCGGACGAATCCTGCGGATCCGGATCCGGATCCCATTTTAGCGTACCCTGCATAGGAGAAGGATCCCAAAATATCGGATCTTTTGCGTGAAACAAACAGGCCCATCATGTCTGTGCACATTGGTTGGCAACCATCACGCAATATGAGAGTGGAAATCACGACCTTTGAAAAAAACAGAAAAACCAACAACCGAGGCATTCAAAAAAGTGACATGAAAAAAATATATGGCACAAATGAGAGTTTCATGCGGTAAACTCTGGATATCAGCATGACTGTGTAACCGGTTATTTATTGATTGCCTTAAAAACATCTAAATATACAGGCACCATATTGTCTGCTGGCATTTCCCCCTCATTGGGTTTTCCGCTTCAGCGAAAACCCTTTGTTTTTGTTCTGTTTTTGGCTTTTTCGATTTCAATCGGAAAAGGTATTGTTTTTGTTCTGATTTTTTTTCTTTTTTCTTCTTCTTCTTGTCGTTTGAGTTACCATAGACTTTTTCTACACGGCACTTTTGCTACTTTTAAATTGCCGATTTTAACCAAACTTGGTCTGAAGGAAGTCCATATAGGGTAGTTGTGTCCCGAAACTTTTCGTCATCATGACGTCATCAGGTGTCATGTGACAAGCAATTCAAATTTAATAATCAAAATCTTCAAAAATCAACAAAAAATCAACGGTTTGAGATATTAAGTTCATTCTTTCAACAATAGTGATTGTAAGGCAGGGTCTTTCTTTGTGACACATTGCTTGACCTCTGTGACCTCTACTTCCGGTCAAACAGGAAGTAGCTCCTCATTTAAAAGTGGTAAGAGCTATGATCATGATTCTTTCACCAATAGACAATGTTAGGCAGGGTCTTTCATTTGTGACACATTGCTTGACCTCTGTGACCTCTACTTCCGGTCAAACAGGAAGTAGCTCCTCATTTAAAAGTGGTAAGAGCTATGATCATGATTCTTTCACCAATAGGCAATGTTAGGCAAGGTCTTTCAATTGTGACATATTGCTTGACCTCTGTGACCTCTACTTCCGGTCAAACAGGAAGTAGCTCCTCATTTAAAAGTGGTAAGAGCTATGATAATGATTCTTTCACCAATAGACAATGTTAGACAAGGTCTTTCAATTGTGACACATTGCTTGACCTCTGTGACCTCTACTTCCGGTCAAACAGGAAGTAGCTCCTCATTTAAAAGTGGTAAGAGCTATGATCATGATTCTTTCACCAATAGACAATATTAGGCAATGTCTTTCATTTGTGTTACATTGCTTGACATCTGTGACCTCTACTTCCGGTCAAACAGGAAGTAGCTCCTCATTTAAAAGTTGTAAGAGCTATGATCATGATTCTTTCACCAATAGACAATATTAGGCAATGTCTTTCATTTGTGTTACATTGCTTGACATCTGTGACCTCTACTTCCGGTCAAACAGGAAGTAGCTCCTCATTTAAAAGTGGTAGGAGCTATGATCATTATTCTTTCACCAATAGACAATGTTAGGCAATGTCAATCAATTGTGACTCATTACCTGACCTCTGTGACCTCTACTTCCGGTCAAACTGGAAGTAGCTCCTAATTTAAAAGTGGTAAGAGCTATGATCATGATTCTTTTGTCAGAAGTCGATGTTAGGCAAGGTCTTTCTTTGTGACACAAATATTACCAATTCATGTGAGTTTATGATTAAAGGTGCACACTTCAAATGTATAAAACATAAGAACAATTTTTTCAATAAAAACAGAAACGGAAAAGCCTTGTGTTCTGTTTTCAACAGACACAATCTCTAGTTTTTTTTTCTTCTTCTTCCATTTTGATTTTCCATAGACAATGCACAGGGACATTCTCCGCGCCACTTTGGTCATTTGTAAACAGCCGGTTTTGACCAAACTTGGTTTGAAGGAAGTCCATATCGGGTAGTTGTCTCCCGAAACTTTTCGTCATCATGACGTCATCGGGTGTCATGTGACAAGCAATTCAAATTTAATAATCAAAATCTTTAAAAATCTACAAAAAATCAACGGTTTGAGATATGAAGTTGATTCTTTCACCAAAAGTGATTGTTAGGCAGGGTTTTTCTTTGTGAAACATTGCTTGACCTCTGTGACCTCTACTTCCGGTCAAACAGGAAGTAGCTCCTCATTTAAAAGTGGTAAGAGCTAGGATCATGGTTCTTTCACCAAAAGTGAATGTTAGGCAAGGTCTTTCATTGTGACACATTACTTGACCTCTGTGACCTCTACTTCCGGTCAAACAGGATGTAGCTCCTCATTTAAAAGTGGTAAGAGCTATGATAATGATTCTTTCACCAATAGACAATGTTAGGCAATGTCTTTCATTTGTGACACATTGCTTGACCTCTGTGACCTCTACTTCCGGTAAAACAGGAAGTAGCTCCTCATTTAAAAGTGGTCAGAGCTATGATCATAATTCTTTCACCAAAAGTTAATGTTAGGCAAGGTCTTTCTTTTGTTTTACATTGCTTGACCCCTGTGACCTCTATTTCCGGTCAAACAGGAAGTAGCTCCTCATTTTAAAGTGGTAATCATTTTAATCATGATTCTTTTAACAAAAGGCAGCGTTAGGGAAGGTCGTTCTTAGTGACACAATTCTTATTGATAAGCAGTTGATATCATATGCGGAAAAGCCTTATGTGCTGTTCACAACAGCCATAAACCTCTAGTATTTTTTTTGAGTTTGTGCTGTGGCCCATAGACTTTGTACACAGATTTTTGTCCGCGGCACTTTGGTCACTTTGAAACAGCCGATCTTAACCAAACTTGGTCTGAATGAAGTCCATATAGGGTAGTTGTTCCCCGAAACTTTTACGTGAAACAGATTACGTGAACATGGTCGTTGTACTAAACATAAAGCTTGATCAATTCCCCATACACTATGTACAGTGTACATGTAGGCCTGCGTACGCAATTCACTGTTTGTAACATACAATGCACATGTCCGATTGCGTGACCTCTGTGACCTCTACTTCCGGTCAAACAGGAAGTAGATCCTCATTTAAAAGTGGTAAGAGCTATGATCATGATTCTTTCACCAATAGACAATGTTAGGCAAGGTCTTTCATTTGTGACACATTGCTTGACCTCTGTGACCTCTACTTCCGGTCAAACAGGAAGTAGCTCCTCATTTAAAAGTCGTAAGAGCTAGGATCATAATTATTCTGCCAAAAGGCAAACAATGTTAGGGAAATTCGTTTTCAGTGACAAAATTCTTATTGATAAGCAATTTATATCATATGCGGAAAAGCCTTATGTGCTGTTTTCAACAGCCATAAACTCTAGTTTTATGTATAACTGTATTTCCATGGCCACTTTGCCTTCACTGATAATTCTCATGTATGTCATTGTAATGAAGAAATTAAGCTTTATTGATTAAGAGTGGTGTCTTTGGATATTTAGTACAGCCGTAACCGAGGACAATGGAATAAATACAACCCATTTAAAATAAACTATACAGTATGTTAAATACCCCGTGCAATACTCTACCTGTATTATATATATATATATATACATGTCCGTCTATATGCTTTGTCTTGACCCACCAAATTTATAATACAGTAATGGATTGATTTGTTTCTCTGTTGTTTCTTTTCCGTTTTTTTCATGTACAGGAGTAAGCTCTTACACTAAACGTCCATACGTCTAGCTGGGGTCATTGAAGATTAGGCAAAATGAAACTTACGACCATGTTTAATATTCATATTGATTTGAATAATTGTTGCCTCTGTGTTGTTCAAGTTTATTAATGACAAAATGCGTTCCCATGAAAAGGCGCCATTAAATTTGCAAGCGAAAGCGTTGGTTTACGTACATTTAATATGGTATTGTTTTTCGTAAATATTAGGGAGTCACTTTAGCGCCTACAGTTTCACATTTGGGAGACATCGGTATATAAGGAGACTTCTCTGTGTATCCCTACTATACCAACCATATTTGAAAGACATATATATATTAATGTCAGTATTTTAATAGAAGACAGAGAATTATTTCAATATGAACATATGTCAATTTCAAGTTCAATGATTTGAAGGATGTTTTGAAATAGGTATGTAAATTGTGCACGACCCTATGGGAAAGTCTCCCTGATGACCCTTTACCGGTATATTATTATTATCATTACTATAATTGATATTTTTGCAGCCATTTAGTTCAATTGTAGCAAATTCCAAATGAAATTCGTGTGTTCACCAACATTTTACAAACTCAGCTATTTCAGTAGCATAAAAACCTACTGTCGGGAACTGAAAACAATAGCAGACAGAATAGCATTTCAGGAAAATCATTCTGTCCAGCAATTTGGGCTCAACCTGGCGCCTGCGCATGTATCCTTACCGAATGCAGAGGCCGTTGGTTTTGGGGGTGGAGTGCACAGTGAGATTCGGTACGCGTATGTCAACAACGTTCATATGGATACAGTGCGCGTTGTGGTCGTGACGTTATAAATGTTAAATAATAAGTCCAACCATTTGGAATAAAATCAATTCAAGAGAGTGATTGCGTTCTTCATAGCATTGTTTTGACCAAGTCGTGACTTGATAATCATGCAATACAGACAAGCTGAAACGGGAGTTGGTCGGTTTCTAAAGCAGATGGATATCTATATCGGATGGATGTTTATGCTATGCTGCTGCAAATGCATCCAGTGTGATCTTCAACGTAAGTCAGGAATGTTAACATTACTGCTTGGCAAAATAGAATTTTGAAATCTGAAATTTGAAACTTCCGTTTCGTCATTGAAGAAATTTCTAGGGGGAATTATAATACCTAACCCTTTCCTCTCTTAATTTGTTTGTCTTTTAGCCGAGTCTTATATAAACATGCAATGGGAAAACGATGGTGTTTTGTAATAATCGTATGCGTGAAGTAAAAATACTAGATTAGCAATGTGTTGTCTGGATATCATTAAATCCAGCAACACCTCATACGAGATATTGTCACGGGCAAACTCGGTGCGTCCTGAAATAAAAGCATACAAATAAGCGTGTTTATACAACTGCCTTACAACTCCGAATAATTGCAATCACCCTTCAGATTTTTTAATATTTTTTATCTGTGTGTGACAATATTCCCTTTATTTTATCTTTATTGATAATGTTTGTTTTGTATAGGCTAATATCTGTTTAATCTCCATGCAGTTTGTACATACCCATTTTTATTTATTTTAAGTTTCTAATATATTTATATATTCAATTTATAATACTTGTTTAAACTCCTTTCAGTCTGTAAATACGTGTATCTTTTTCATTTTTATTTTAGTGATATCTTTGTAAATTCCTAACGCAATTCGGCCCTGCGGCCGCAAGGTTATGAATTGTTAATAAACCAATAATAATAATAATTATTATATTAATTTCTTCCGTTATAAAAGTGTTAACCAAAATATTTCTATGTCACGTTATTTCCTGTACATGCATGAAATGAAATCCCATGTTCAAAAATAATTGAGTGGCTGTCCGTATCGAACGACAAAAGATCCATACGTTTTGATTTCATCATGTCACGTTCTGCTTCGGTGGTTATGGTAACAACTTCATGTCATATGTTATACCCCTTTCACACTAGCGAGATTTTCACCGGGTATACCCGGTGAATTCCTCAGTGTAAAGGGGAGTTCAGATAGACCACCGGTAGATATTTCGGAAAATTTTACCCACCAACCTTCCTGGGTGAAATTGGGTGGTTCACCGTTGGAAGCGTAGTGTGAAAGGTCGTCGCGGTGAAACACCTGGTAAAATAGCATTGAGACACCGTTGTGTGTAATGGAAAGAGCAAAACCATACATGTTGCCGTCAAAAACAAGTCAAGAGAAATACCCAATAGTTATTATGGATAGTCATCTTGGTTACGCTTATGCATTGTTTTACTTAAGCACAGACAAAAATGGATAAAGTGGATTGTGTTCTTAAAAGCTTAAGAGCGTGTCCACGAGAGGACCATGCAGAAAGTGATAAGGTGGGGGTCAACGGATTTTGCTGAAATTCAATGGGTAGGGGGGTTATGTGGAGCCTTGACGTTGTATAAACTTTTAGCCCAATCGGACCTTCCTATCGAAACAAATGGCCAAAACGTACTTTTTTGGTAAAAAATGCACGATTTTCATGATTTTAGGGGTACACATTTTCAAACACTTGCTATATCACAATGGAAAGTAGTAGAGTATTGATATTTTCAGGGTTTCAAGGTTGTATCCTACCCTAAACATGAATACCAAAATTAAGAAAAAATAATGTTTTTCAGATGTGATTGCATATCTTTTTCTTAGGGGTACTCCAAAATTTGCGTCATAGATATCGCTATCTTTGAGTAGCTGTAGCGTCATTAGTGCAGGTCTTTGAACAATGAAACTTTGATGAAAGAAGGTCCTTATAGTGGTCTATTGAATGCATCAATAAAATTTTTGTCAGCAGTTTTCGGTATAAATTTACAGGAGCATGTTTTTAGCACTATTTTAGAGGAATTTAGCAGGTTTTGAGGTAAAAACGGGTGAAATCTTCAAGTTTGAAACACATTGCTCATTGAAATAACCTCTATCCCCCAGTAACAAAATGACACACAAGGCACTTTGATAATTTAGAGGTTTTAAACAAAATTGATTCCTTTGAAACTCATTTATTGTAAAAAAAAAAATGAATATTGCACAATCATCTTAAAGCCATATGAATGGAGGTATACTGTTGCGTACAAAAATAAAGATAAATCCTTCATGTTGCATGTCTCACAACAAAAGAAGGTTTGCAGAAATAATGTCCAAATCATTAGTTCTTGAAAAGACAAGGTAACAGGGAGACCTGATTGTTCAAATCAGGGATTATCAATCTCACTGATTATTTAAAGCATGTAAAGCAAAACATTTCTTTCCACAAATTCTACATGTACATTATTATCATTTACAGCTGAATGTAATGAGTGATTCATATTTTAGCCAGTAATGATCTTTTATAACTGTTCCAAAAATTTAATTATTTTCCCTTAACTGGCAACGATCCTTGTCATTTTAAACAGTTTGCATACATGTCGCATTGTTAAAGATAATATCATACTGTACTTTTTGATATTAGAAATAATACAGATTCATGGACAAAAATATCAAGGAAGATGCAGTAACAGTCATCTGTGAAAATTTCAGTCCCATACGATGCCCACTTTTTGAGAAAACCACAGTATTTCTTATGTCTTTTCTCTGTTATTTTTTATCTTTAAAAAATCCCCCCAAAAATGTGGGCACTGGTTGTACTCTTTTCTGGATAAATACAACATTTCGGGCAGAAAAGTTGTATTCAAAAATTATGTTTCTACCATCACCATCTTTTATAAATCTGTGAAGATTTCTGTTTCGGAAAAGAAATGTCCACAACCTCATGGGAGAAACAAGAACAATAATATGCAAATTAGGTTTGCCCTTCACCGACGTGGATGAACACTGTATATTCAGTGCTTGTGAGTGCTCGTCAAAAAATCATGTGCTGGCTCAGGGATTCGACAATTCTGAAATTTGAATCACTCATTACACTGAGCTGTAAATAATAATACTGTAAATGTAGGATTGGTGGAAAGAAAAGTTTTGATTTACATGCATTACATAATCAGTGAGATTGATAATCCCTGATTTTAACTCATTTATTTTTCAATCATCAAATTACCACAAGGGAAACTGACTGAATTTAAAGTCATTGAAAAGTGAACAAAGAAAAATTGACTGGCGGAGCGAGAGTCGAACCGCCAAACCAGTCCTGAATAACATACAGGCGCTCTACCAACTGAGCCATCCAGCCCTACGTTGGTGGTGACCCCAATAGTCAATTACCTTTGTTCGTTTGGCATTCAGAAGCCATGAATCACGCACACACCGCCATACCCCAAGGATTGTTTCAATGATACATGCAAAAATGCTGCAACCTGGGAACGGTACATGGGGGATTTATTTATTTTTCCTTTTTTAAATGATTTTTCCCTTTTGGGGAGAGTTCGGCCACTGGTCTCCCCTGATATCCCGTCTTTTCGAGAACTGATGATGTTGACAATATTTCTGCAAACCCTCTATTGTTGTGACACATGCACAAGAAAGGTTTTCCTCTTTATTTGTGTATGCAACAATCATTCATATGGTTTTAAGATGATTGTGTAATATTCATTTGTTAACAATAAATGAATGGAGTTTCTAAGTAATCAATTTTGTCACCTCTAAATTATGAAAGTGCCTTGTGTGTCATTTTATTTTCTGAAAATAAAGGACTATATTGCTTTGCAAGGTGGGGGGGGGGCTTGAAAGAAATCCTACCAGCTGCAATTGCCCCAAACAAATTTACACTGATAGAACCTAAAGGAACCTAAATACCCACCCTAAAGACTGAAAAGCTTGAGGGACGCAGTAACAAATTTGAGATGAATCGCAATCATTGAGATATCTGCAGAGTACACTGAAAAATGCAAATTGGGCAATTTTCTGTTCCTTTCATGCTGTTACTTTGCTGGATATTTTTAAATAATTTCTTTCCACGTCATCAGAGAGTCGGTGACCAACAAAACAGTGGCATAGACATGTCCTCAGATATAACACATATAATGCATTGTGCACAAATATATATATATATATATATTGATGGTGTAACCCCCTCCCCCTTCCACCAACCCATCCCCCGCTATCTTTGCACCTGCAACAAAATAATCTGAACCTACATGTATGCTGGGTGATAGAGGTTATTTCCATGTGCAATGTGTTTCAAACTTGAAGCTTTCACCCGTTTTTTGTTTCATCAAAACCTGCTAAATTCCTCTTAAATAGTGCTAAAAACATGCTCCTGTAAATTTATACCCAACACTGCTGACAAAAGTGTTATTTATATGCTTTCAATAGACCATTATCAATCCACATCGCAGGAGAATAACTTTCCACTCTACAGCAACATCCAGGGCGGGCACTGTAATATTGACACATACCTAATTACTGGATGACATCATAGATCATGGGTTGACCTCTATGCAGTTATATTACAATACACTTTTTCAGTCAACCGAGTACCTCGTGTATGAGTCCGTTCTTTATCAAACACTAAATACTACATTTTTGGCGACGAGCAAGGGATAATTCTTCAAATCAGACCGTCTTGCATGTCTGGTAATGTACGTAGACTATTAATCTCCGGTGTACGGTGAATCAAGTAGCAACACTCGCCATTATCTTTCGTGAACTTTGTAACTTTATGTTGTCTGTCAGTGACACACGATGAGCGCATTAACTCCGCCATCTTTTCCCACGTTTCCCGTTAGCAGCGAGCCGACCAATGTTGGTCTTCGTTGGGAAAAATACGTCAAGAGACTTGAGAATTTGTTCGTCGGGTTCAACATTTCTGATGATACTCAGCAAAGAGCTCTGTTGCTCCACTACTCTGGTGAAGAAGTAAATGATATTTTCGACACGCTGGCAGACACTGGATCCGACTACGATAGTGCGAAGGAAGCACTCAATGAACACTTTAATCCATCGAAAAACATTGAATTCGAGCAGTACACCTTCCGCCAGTCCAAACAGCAACAAAGCGAAACCGTTGCTCAATACCACACACGATCGACTCCAACGTCTAGCAACCCACTGTAACTTCCAAGAGAAGGATGATGAAATCAAGTCGCAAATAATCCAGACATGCACGTCGAACAAACTTCGTCGTTACGCACTTCGGGAACAATCCCTCACACTTGTAAAACTCCTTGCGACTGCTCGAACATACGAGTCTGCAGACTGTCATGCTGCTCAAATGGAACATTCAACAACTTCATCGACCACGTCAACTGTGAACAAAGTCGAGGCTAAGGAGCCAATGCAAAATGGCCCCTGCCCTACCTGTGCACGCCGGTCCAACGCTCCTGCACAACAGCCAAGGCACAACCAGCGCCATCAACAGTCAAGACGCCCTCAACAGCGGCCGTCCAACCAGTCCAGATCGACCACCTGTCGCAATTGTGGTGGCCGTTACCCACACAGCAAAGACAGAGACTGTCCAGCAAAAGGCCAAACATGTCACGCCTGCGGTAAGCAAAATCACTTTGCTAAATACTGCATGAGCTCAGCCGGACCCCAGTCAAGGTCCAACATTCACGCCGTCAATACCAGTCCTCAGGACAGTAGCAGTACCACTGACGCTCCACCCCCAGAGCTTCCACCAGCCAACAGTGAATATGTATTTCACCTCCGCTCGCCAACTTTGGCCAAGCCAATGGTCACAGTGTCCATCAATAACTGTCCAGTACAAACTGTGATAGATATAGGCGCATCTGTCATGTTGATGAGTCTCAACACCTTCAAGGGTGCACCCAAGTAAATAGGGCAAAAATCCGTCCGCCGAGCTCATTAATAAAAGTTAAGCACTCAATATATTTTAAATAAGAGAGTTGTGAGAGCTATGAAAATGAAGGATTGAAGAAATATGGCACTGGACCTCCTGCCTGGACTCTGGGCTTCCATTTGTGACCTTTTTTGATGCAATTGGGTGAGAAAGTGGGTCTATTTCAGCCGCTTTGCAGAGGGATGTTTTTTTGAAAATGGCTTCTTTGATTGGAGTGATCCATACCTTGTTTTAGGGGTGGCCAGCTGAGAATGAGTATATCTCAAAAATTCAATGGTCACCCTACCATAAAATGAAAAGAAAATGAAAGGTGACATGTTCCTCATCATTTTTCTGTGTAACTTGAACAGCTGTGAGAGTTCTGTATATTTTTAAATGATTTTTGAAGTTCGAGGATTTATCACTGTTGTCTATGGGAGTTTATTTACTTGGGTGCACCCTCAATACGCTGCAACCACGTCCCCAGCTCCACGCACGCACGATCCCAGTATACGCGTATGGCAGCAACACACCACTCGAGATCATTGGATCGTTTGTAGCACGAGTAGGCTACAAATCATCATCTGTCATGAGTCCAATACTCGTCACGTCTCGCACAGCCGACACTCTCTTGAACTTTGACACCGCATTAGCTCTTAGACTTGTAAACATTGCATACACCTTGCAAGCTGATCACAACGCTGCCCCATCTGATCTGTTCGTGTCGTATGCGGATCGCTTCCAAGGCATTGGTAAGCTGAAATCGTTCCAATGCAAACTACACGTAGACGACACCGTTGTCCCCGTTGCTCTACCCCACCGCCGCATACCGTTCCACCTCCGCAGACAAGTGGAACAAGAACTTGACAAGTTGCTCAAACTCGATATCATCGAACCTGTACACGGCACACCCACACCTTGTACATTACTCGACAATAAACGATGATGTTTAAGGGCAGAACCGCGGTTGTAACTATACCCCCAAAACATCTTCAATTGACCCTCCCAAATTAGTAAAAAAAAAGTACACTGTCAGCCGAAAATTACAAATGCCCCGTACTCGGTCACTGTGGGACTATAGATCGAGCTACTCTATCATGTGATATGGTACCAGGTGGGGATCCAATGGCCAAGATTTGAACTTAATTCGCTGACCCCTCACCTTGTCGATTTTTCAAGATTTTGCATGGTCTTCTCGCGGACTGACACTTAAGAAGCTTTTCATCAGTATGACTTATGTCTGTCCAAACATTTGGAATGATAAACGATCAGACATTCGATTCATTAAGAATTAAGATGGTGGGTAGTTGAATTCCCCATCACATGTCATTGATGGCAATGCCCCCAAATAATGCCAAATTCACCGGGAAACATTCTCGCTAGTTTGAAAGGACGATGTTTGAATCTTCACTGGTTGGATTCAATGGTGAATCCAACGGTGGTTCACCTTTAGAAGCAGTATGAAAGGGGTAGAGTGGATATTGAAATATTTGTTGTAGCATTATTGTTTGAAGGGATGTGCTGGTGATAGCCAATTTGGTGTCATTTTCATTCTCCAAAGGTGTTTCTCTTGTCGGAAAGTCAACTTTACAAAGTACCACTCTAAGAACATACACCGCACAAAAGGCAGTTGATGGACATCTCAGCACCTTTTCACACACTGAAGGTATGGCTTTGCATTGAGATATACTAAAAAAACGTAATATTTTTAAAAGGCTGCCAAATTAATAAATATATAATTTGGGAAGAAAGGTTGATATAACATGGAGAGCTCATACTCTCAACTTTCATCTGACACCAAATAGTCTGAAATAATTCATGCTTGGGTTAGCACTGCTCAATTTTGAAAAGGCTATAAAAATTAGGTTGCGCAGGAATGGGTCCTCCAATTTGTGAGAGGCGAGCCCTTTCGAGCTTACGGGTGATAAAATGATAAATTATTTACCATTGCGACCACTTTGGGTACTTTGATAAGTTTATGATTTAGTAAATTAACATTGTATGCATGAGTGAACAGAAATTACATTTATTGGTGTAGCATTATAACTATACCTGGTACTCGTGTAGTTTCTTCATGGGAGTCGGGATTTGGTGATGATATGCAGGGGATGAGATAGGGTATAGGACTTTGTTGGGAGGATGGCATCAATTTCAAGAGGACATTATGCACCCATAGCCTTTACAAAAGTGAGCAGTGCTCATTATTTTCGGATATGTTGGTGTCATATGAAAGTTGAGTGTATGAGCTTCCCATACATATAAAGCTTTCCCCTGGAATCATATTTATTGCTTATACGGCAGCCATTTGAGACAAGCAATGTCAATATGTAAGGCCTTGTTTCATCTTAGCCTCGGCTTCGATTCTGTCATCCAAAAGCACAAACTACAGGTCGTGGTTTTAAATACATCTGGAGACTTATTTTAGTAGAACACTATCTACTTCGAAGTAATAGACACAGGTCAACGTTTGGAAAATTCCTACGTTCAAATGCACTACGTACAAAATGGAGCTTACAAACCTGAAGCGAAAGTTTAAACTAGACCATGGCTCGCTATGGTTTTGTTATAAATTCTAAACAAATTGAACAACACGCAAATCATTCTCCTTAGTCCAATACAAAAATCATTCCAGGGAACATCCAGATAAGCAAGATAAGAATGAGAATCACAATCTGTTTGTAAGGGAATCATAATTACTTTATAGTAATCGGTTCACCTTTAATGCAAACCCAATACCTTTGGGTAGGATTGAAAATGGATGACATTCACTAAAATGTACATGTATTTTTCATCATGATTTGTTAAATATATGATCAATATTTTAAAAAAATCTTCATATTGTCTTTTCCGAATAAATAGTCATTGACAGGTACAGTGCAGGATTGGTAACATACCCAAACAGAAAATACTGTTTACAGATTTCACTTTTAGGATGTGAAAATTGTGCTGATAGAAACATACCGTTAAAATATTTTTGCCTTGAATAGTGCATATATCAAGAAATTAGTAAAACAAAAACCGAAAACAGTTTTGATCTCGGGGTTAGATCCAAACCATTTTCTTTTTTTTTATAAGAAAAATCTAGTCTGGTTTTCGCTGTTTCTGATGTTCTGTGACCTGAATCTGAATTTTAAAAAAAATGACCCCCAAAAAAACTCGCTAAATGAAAGATTTGAGCTGTGTCACTTTTCTTTTAAAATCTAGATGCTCATAGTCTGAGACCAATATACTGTTCTTTTAGAAAATGCAGCGAATGACCCTCATCCTTGGTGGCAAGTGGACCTTGGTACTGAGCACTGCCTGGGTAAAGTTACTGTCACACTCCGAGTGGGTTGCTGTAGTAAGTATCCCTTGAAAGCCGTATATTTGACTAGTTGTGAGGTAACGTTTAATGGTATCCTTACAGCTTCCTTATCGGTTGAACAATCCATCATAAGTGATTCATTAAAATACGCCAAAAACTTATTTAGAATTTTAAGACTTTTAATTAACTATAAGACTATAGGATTATATAATTTCCTCATCGTTGGAGAGAGAAGACAAAACATGAAATTTTATCTCAAAGGCCAAATTATCAATATATTTCATATCTGAATTAACTGAATTTGATCAAATCCGTTACTTATCTTAGTTCAGAGTATATTTACAATACCCACAGAATAAGATACCCGATTTACGATAGAAGAAAATCTAGCCTATAGAAAATTTTGAATTAATTTCTTCATTTAACTTATGAGCAAACGCTGAGCAAAGAACACAATTATTTTCCACCACTTAGTTTGGATGTAATTTTGCTGGGATTCTATTTCTTCGGTATGCAAAATACATCCGTGCTAATGCATTTGGAAATTGAAATATATCATCGGCGATATCGAAAACCACAAAGTTTTACCTATTGTTTTAAAGAACTGAAATCAGAATCAATTATAGCGATAAGTTTGACTGTCTTCCAAATTCTGGGGAAATGCCAGCGTTGATCCTGACGTGATTTACAGTCAAAATGTTGTAGTGTTTTAACCAAATATTCCGTTTTCGTTCTCTTTGTAAAGACAAGTATCGCTTCAGTGGAGCTGTAGCACGTGCTGGCCTCAACAGCAACTATGCCGAGAACCAGCCATGCGGCGTACCAGCTACTAGAGCGCAATCTACCAATGGAGCCGTGGTTGAGTTTCTGTGCAACCCACCGCTGTCTGCTAGATATGTCAGTTTTGACATAGACAAAAATCTGCCTAATGTTACCAGGGCTATTCTGCAGCTGGCCGAGGTAGCGGTCTTTGCTCACACATCAGGAAAATGTGATCCAACAAAAACACGATCAGGTAATATGGCTTTCATTGCATACTATATCTTCGATTACAAGATATACTGTGATGTTATGAAAGGCTTGCAGATACACCATGTACTTTCCTTGAAAAAAATGTGGTTCTAAAAAGAACCTCGATTGTAAAAAACTCGAAAAAAAAACTCGACCAGTGTGGGCTTTGGTCATCCTACAAGCATCGTGCCTACGCAAGCCTTCTACTTCATGCAACCTCCACCATGCAAAGCTTCATATCTCCTCTAATATCAAACATCTTACAGTCAATATATCTCACTATTTAATGTTGTATACACTATGCTGGCATGGCCGGAGGTGCCAGGACAAATAAGAAATAAATTAATAGAAAGATGTTGATATACAAGAATTTTAACTAAACGACTGACAGAAAGTCAATAGGCACGTTCACACACACACATCAAAACATGAGATTATTTGCGTCGATTATTTTGTGGCGTGTCCACACAAGCAGAAACAGCGTGACCCACATCCCACCGATACGATTTCTTAATCAAACTGCGCATGCCCGATTCGAATGTGTAACGCAGAACCAATGGCAGCTGACTAGCATGCGCCTTGCATGATGGGATATAAAAACACACTTCTCACGGCAAACACTCGCCACTATTACAGTCAACAAACTTGTACAAAAACGGAAGTTTAAGTTTAAATCACGACCCAAATAATCGCGATTAATGGTGTTTGCGTGAATGTGCCTTTGTTTTTAGTTGCCTTGACAACTAGTTGTTGATGATTTTGTTAGTTTAATTACATTAAAAAAATTATTTTGATTGCATTGTAGTGGGACCTGCTGTAAAACCAAACAACTTCAAGATATTGCACAACAACGCCCGCATCGGTAACGGCAATCCCTTGGCGACCGAAGTGGCCCATTCTCTCCCGCTCTGCGCCGTGTTTTGCCATATTCAACACGGATGTGTGTCCTTCGACTACGCCCCTGGAAACAACCAGTGTCACCTGTACAACATCAGCACAACCTACATTCAGATAACTCCCCATCAGGACTTCTTTGTTTATGTTTTGGGAGGCTAATTAACACAGATCTTGTTCTGTATAATCAAACATAAGCCCATTTTCAAAGAAACATCCTGTTTTGGGTAAAAGGAGCATCCGTTCTAATTATGTTATAATTATTTTCAGTGAAATTTAAATTACAGTCCGAGGCGAATGCACAATCAATCATGAGAAACTTTGCCTGTCAGTATAGCAAAGTCATCATATTTACAAATTTTAGTGACTTGCAAAAATAAATTTGCATATTAGGAAGACACGTCTAAAAGTGGACATTAGGGAGACATCGGGACTTAGGGGGACTTTTCGATGTCTCCCTAAGGTACCAACTACCTTTTAAAGACACATTTTTGTTGTCCATGTTTTAATAGCAAACAGAGAATGCTCTCAATATGAACATATTTCAAGTTCAAGTTCATTGGTTTGGAAGATGTTTAGAAATAGGTAAGTAAAGTTTGTGCACGACCCAATGGGAATGTCTCTCTAATGACCCATTCCCGGTAAAGTAATTCTTTTAAAATTCAAACAAATAATTGAGATGTAAGGCTTGAACTACAGATACATCACAATAGTTCATAGGAAGAAGATAATAATACGATTAGGAGTAAACTTATCACACGAGGTTCTAGCAGAAAAAAAAAGAGATAAAGTTTACATAAACGATAACAACAAATACAATTTTTGGTGAAGATCGTATATATCGGTAAGTACCCTTACTGGTAAAAATTGTTACTTCATGTTGAAGCCACACAAAATTGTGAAATATATTTCAAGTGGTTTTAAAACGGCCAACGAATGTTTTGCATTTTGAATGTATGTTGTCATTGATGACATCCATCAAATACATGTAATTTTTTTTACCAATTATTACATACTTTGAAAACCCATGTACTTAAACGATATGTATCACCTTAAAATGTGCAGTTTGGCGACACATTAAGAATTATGTCTACTTGTTTTAATGTCGGTTTAAAATGGTCGTTGCGTCATTCAAGGAGAATGGATGAACTAATTTCAATTTGAAATCAGCAGGAAATAGTTATTGTGCAGATGTAGCCACACATGTGGCCAAATATATGGCGTTATTATCCACGTGTTAACTTTGATCACAAATAAGGCCAAAGTTGTGTAATATATAGTTTATATATATATGAATCTTATTGAGGACTCTGGCACTGACATCAAGCGTCTTTTTGCTGTCAGCAATAATCTTCTAAACCGCAAAAAATCTTCACCGCTTCCTTCAAATAATTCTGATGAGGGTACTGCACAGCTCTTTTGCCGGTTCTTCAAGCACAAGATTGACTCCATATATAGAGATCTGTCTGTTACTCCATCTCAGACTTCAGCGTTGCCAGTAAAAATGACATCATCCACATTTCCATCTTTTGTACCAACTACTACATATGAGATTGTGGAGCTCTTGAAGAAAATGCCACCCAAATCATGTGGTTTGGATCCAATTCCATCAAGGCTAGTCAAAGAGTGCTCCTCAACATTTGCTCCAATCATAGCTAGCATTGTTAACCATAGCTTTGAGCAAGCTAGCGTTCCATCTAACCTGAAACTTGCCTACATCCATCCACTGCTGAAGAAGGCCTCTCTTGACCCAGAATCACTTCAGAACTACCGGCCTGTTTCGAATCTTTCGTACCTCTCCAAAATTCTTGAGCGAATTGCTTTTGACAGACTCTCGAAGTACCTCCGTCAGAACAACCTCCTTGATCCCAGACAATCAGCATACAAACCTAACCATAGCGTAGAAACTCTACTTGTTAATCTGTCAAGCGATATTCTTCTTAACATGGATGCTGGACGAATAACAGCTGTAGTGTTGCTCGATCTGTCATCAGCATTCGATACAGTCAACCATGAGACTTTGTTGAATTCATTATTTTCTTCGGGTGTTTGTAATCAAGCTCTTTTGTGGTTTAAGTCATATTTATCATGTAGACAACAAATTGTTTGTATTAATGATTCAAAGTCTCACCCTGCTCTCTTACAATGTGGTGTTCCACATGGGTCAGTTGGTGGTCCCTTTCTTTTCTGCATCTATTTGAGCGGTATCAGAGGCATCCTCCAACGTCATGACATAAAGTATCATTGTTATGCTGATGATATACAGCTTTATGCTTCTTTTAAACCATGCCAGGAGGATGCTTTTGAGACAGTTCAGAAGCTTGAATCATGTATTATTGATATTAGACATTGGATGTGTAATCATTCTTTGAAACTTAATGACAGTAAAACAGAATTCATTTCTTTTGGATATAGAGCACAGCTGGGAAAAGTAAAATTGTCATCTATAAGAATTGGCAGTGTTCATGTACCACTGTCTGACTCTGTCAGGAATTTAGGAGTCATGTTCGATTCGTCGATGTCTATGGCAAGTTTGGCAACCCATGTTTCATCTGTTTGTAAATCTGTTAATTACTATTTGCGTAATTTGGGATTTGTCCGGAAATATTTGAATCAGTCTACCATCGAGAAACTTGTACATGCCTTTATATCCTCTAGACTAGATTTTGGTAATGTTCATTTCTTTCAGTTGCCTCATAATCAGCTTGTTCGTCTTCAAAAACTTCAGAATACAGCTGCCCGTATGATAACTCACACCAGAAAAAGCGATCATATTACTCCTGTTCTTAAATCATTACATTGGTTGCCCATAGAATCACGAATTTTGTTCAAAATATTCTTGCTCATGTTTCATTGTGTCCATGGTACTGCCCCTGACTATAATGTTTTTCTTGTATAGCGATATACCCCTATTAGGCAACTATGCTCATCTGAATCCATTTCATATGTTGTACCAAAAGTTAAAACCAAATGGGGGGATCGCTCATTTGTTCATGCGGGTCCATTATTTTGGAATAAATTGCCATTAGACATTCAGGAAACTCATAATATTGCTACTTTCAAGGTTAAACTAAAGACGTATCTTTTTCATAATGCATATAAGTAGTTTGTTCTGTTGTATATTGTTCATTCATTATTCTCTGCTTTGTATTGCAGTATTTCCATTTTCACTTCTGTCAAGCGCTTTGAGCACTTCTGTGGATATTGCGCTATATAAGTATTCATTATTATTATTATTATTATTTTATGTTATGTCACATTATACACCACGTATGTTACTTTGATCCGAAACATGGGGAAAGTTGTATAACAGTATAATCGTTTTTAGGATTTTGGTCTTTTGGAGGAAACAAATGTGGACATTATGGTCCGACAGTTCCACCGACGCCATAACGAAACAAAGACAATCTTTCTTTTGCAAATTTAGAGAAATTGTTATTCAAGATATATTTAATTTCGGTCTAAATGCTTACTAAGCTTTGATTTAGTGACGCGAGTATAAAACATTGGAACGTGTAGAATGTAATGTATAAGAACAATCCAAAGAAAAAAAATGGGTGATTTTTATTTACATATTTATGTAATTTTTATTTTGTGTGAATTGTATAACTGTATCAAATATCGAATTTGTAGTGCATTCTTATTCGTCATATTTGCACGATGTTAAGGTTAAAGATAGCACAAATGGAAACTAAACTAAGCTCAAGTTTGAGGGATGTCATATTTTTATGTTTACTGATCTGTGAATGATGAAACTGGTATCATAGGAAAGCGTGCTTATTCCTCTTTATAATGATGTGTCATTTGTTATGCTAATGTAATTTAATGCTAATGCATTTTGCAACATTCCACTTCTGACTATGCCCTTTATACAGGAGAAATGCACATTCCATGATAACATAATCACAACAAATGCATTTGTTTACAATGTTGTACCATTTAAATGGCACAACATTGTAAAGAGGAATAATGAAGCTTTATAATGATACCAGTTTCACTGTTCGTAGATCAGTCACAAAATAGCAACAAAAATGCAGAACTTTATTTGAGGAGTTAATAAAACAAAAGTGCATAGCTTCTTTACAAAATTGAATAGATTCGAGTTCACTGCACAGTATTCATGAAGAATATATTCATCGGCATTTCTGACAATTTGAAACAATGTAGATACCAAAGTGAACGTTTAAGGGGTTATTTGCAATGCACTTTCATTTTCTTTATGCTTGCAACTGTCTCATAAATATGAGTCATCGATGATAACGGCAAGCAGCAGATGTGAAATAGCAATCAATAGTGCCAGAGTGACATTGCGTTGTGATAAATATGCATTAAATTTTCAAAATGTTCGTAAATTTTCCACTATTATTAAAATTCAGAAAATCAATTAAAAATACTACATTTTAAAAGCACTTCAGTCCAAAATGTTTATGAAAATCAATGGTCAACAGAAAAACAAACAGACATCCCGACGGGGAGACGTATTTATTACAAAATTTACGTACAATTCATAAAAAAGGAAAGACTATCTCGAAAACTAGAAAATTTAACAGAGTTAAAAAAAAAACACTAAAATCATGGAGACAGGCTATTCAACTAATCCTCCTGACATTTCAAACAAAACTGAGCAAAAGTTAAGCAGACCGTCAAGTGTTCAGGGGCACGCGACTCACCGGGATACTTTCACCCGGCTTACCGGCTCCCATATAGTACCGATAGGCTTACTGGCAAGCCGACTACTGCATATCCTCCCCATCGAACGATACCCTAGCCTAGCATGCAAAGCTCTGAAGAACAAGAGGGAAAAACAAGGTGGCCCCTGGACCATCACGGTGCCAGGGTCTGCACATGCCATGTTCCATTCAATATCAGAGAGTCAGGATCGGAGAATCGAACCCAGACTGCCGGAAGTCTGAGCGGTGGTACCATCGCTTATCCAAACCAAACCACGAAGCTTTGGTGAAATCGCAGACAATTGATAGGAGTAAAACATTAAACAAAATTACTGACACCACATCGGGGCTCGAACCCGGGACATGTAATTCGAAGTCCCATTCCCAAACCACTCGGACATATGAAATTTATTGACGGCTTCATGGAATCTAGCAGTGAAGTGATTGTCAATGGATTGGCAGTGAAGTCAATGCCCTATTCACCTAAATATCACTCAAGCGTGAATAAAGACAGTCTCAATTGTCACACATATCCCGTAATACGACAAACGACATATCCCCGACTTTGATTAGGTGATTCCACAACGTGGCAATTAAAGTGCAGCGATTTCAGGGCCTGAATTCATCCAAATAGCTCAAAGTGAGCTACCGAGTATCACCCCTGGTTTATGTTTTAATCTTCTTCTTTTTTTTTACATAGAGTTCAGAAAATATTTTTATAAAAAGATGTTGATCGTATGAGCTCCGCGGACTGATTTTCACCTATTCACTGGTCTGCAGCATTAGTGTGCTGCACCAACAGATATAATCTATGTCATGTATGGGTGCACCAAACTAAATTAACTCCTATTTACCTTAGAGTAACAGACATCACATCTACCAATTTTTTTTTCCATCCCGTTCATGTCATAATTTTAGTGTCAAGATTTTGAAAAAAAATCATCTCCGTAGCATTTGTGGTTCTCGAGATACGCTGCGAATTTGTTTGTATTAATATTCACGTACCTTACTAATTAAAACTGTTTACATACTTAGTTTTAGGATTAAATTCAACTTAACAGAAAAATGTTTTAAAAGATAACGATAAAATAAACTTACCGCACAAAGCTACACTGCACTAAGCAAAAAGTGCGAGGGAATAATAACAGCGGAAAATCTTAACAAAAACTAAACCTGTTCCGACAAAAGAAATGTCGGAACAGCTAGCTAGAAATTTTAGCTAATTAGAAAATTAAACAAGTAGGTAAAAAGTGGGAATATACCAACTTATTACAGACAGTTATGGAAGGAAAATATGTGATGAAATACATACCAAAACAAAAACATCCGAACAAAAACTAAACCTGTTCTGACATAAGCGAATTTAGAACAGCTAATAATAATACAAAACCATAGAGGATATACATGGTGTCCCCAAAAAACGCAACACTTGTGTCGAGAAAAAGTTTATGAGAATAAAACTGTTTATCACTTCAAGATTCCGATATGTGATAAAACAGTGTCTTGGCTTTCAACATGTAGAATTTGAGCAACATTCTAAACTAAGACTTAAGTTTAAGTTATGGTTTCGCCAATTTTGGTCCGATTTTGCTTACATTCTACATGGTGATAACCAAGACATAGCTGTATCACATATCTGAATCTTGAAGTGATAAACAGTTAATTTTTAAACTTAATGGTCCCGACATAGTGTTGCAAAAAACGTTGAAAAAACGCAACACTGTGTCAGGACCCATTGTGTTAAAATTAAACTGTTTCGCACTTCAAGATTCTACTCTATGATGCAGCCATATCTTGGCTATCACCATGTAGAATAAGCAAAATGGAGCAGACATTGGTGAAAAATATGACCAAGTGAAAGAGTTCTCTTTAAAAACAAATTCGCAAGGATAACACGCATAGTGATCAATACACACATAATGTGTATGAAAGAAAGATGAACATTGGGTTTTGAGGTTGGGTAATTCAGTCTTTGTTTTTTCACTCAATTTTAGTCAAATTTTTCTCAAATTCCAAATGGTGATAGCCAAGACATGGCTGCATGACATATCTGAATCTTGAAGTGATATACAGTAAAATTGTTCATATAATAAATCCGACACGAGTGTTGCGTGTTTTTTGAGCGGACACCCTGTATAGTGTATACACAATCAATGGTAATACATGTACCTATACATGCTATCACAAATTGGCCTATGACTGTGTGTATTCTTATGTCCTGTCAACACACCGCTTTGTACTCTATTCCAATGTTCTCAAAGCACCTAATATTGTCCGACGCACCAACTACGAAACACATACAAGACATTTTCAGAATATGCAAAACAATCATTTTCAGGTGTGGTTACTGCATTACAGATTTTTGTAAAATGTTTTGGTCCAGAGGTTGTTTGTCACTCATTGGGTTTGGTACGTGATCGTTGAATGAAGCGGATATAGAGAGCGTCTACCACTCCACATAATGCAGATACGATCACTGTAACGCTGAATAGAAGGAATGTTCCAAAGAAGCTATGTGTAGTGTCATACACCCAACCTGTCAACAAATCAGAGGGCATCAAAGGATTAAAAAGAGAAATCTCCTCTTAGACACAAACAGCATAAAAAAGGCGAATCCATAGAGTACACTACGGTACGAAGGGAACACAAAGCTTGGTGTGGTAACCACACCCACTTTACCTGGCAAGTGCCCCGCCCTCAACACCATTATATCCCACAATACAACCCCAACACACAACCAATGCTATATCTTTATCGGATTTACCAGAAAATAGTTTATTTTAACAGTAAACTGGAAACAGACTGGATCAATTGTATGCAGTTGAAGGTAAACAAAGTAAAGTTGTCTAGAGCGGGATTCAAACCAGCGACCCCCTGAATATCGTACCGGTGATCTCTCAAATGAGCTATCCAGCTCTGTGTTCTTTCGTTTGGCTGTCAGTAGCCATGAAACCACTTACAACGCTATATCCCACGGATCCCGCCCCAGTTTAATTTCCTTTGTTTACGTTCAATGACTTAAAAGTAAAAAGCTTATCGTTTACACAGTTCATACTCATAGTACTCAACATATCCCTGCAAGGTGTCTGAATACCTCAAAGCCCATACAGAGTGTATTTAAATTGAGCAGCATTTGAAATTAAACAAAGTATATGCACATAGAGTCACTGAAAAGTAAATATCAGATATTCCGAAAAATATGAGCATGAATTCTAAATTCAATTACAGAAAACACCTCACCTCTGTTTACCTACATTTGCATATCAGCGCGCATGCACACAAAACCTCGCTGAAAAAGTCGCCCAAGCCACCCCCACCGCGCCCACTGCATGTCCCCTACAAGAGCCCCTGTTGCACTGAGACTCGTCCTAGTTTTTTCAGCGACGCGTACAGTGCACATCGTATAATAAAAAACAGAACAAAGCTCGCTACACCCGTGTGTGTACGTCCAAATGTACTATACACGCCGTATCGTTCGAGGATTCAATATGGCGGACAACGCCTGAATTCAACGGACATTCACAAGCTCAAGCCACGTTTCGGGGAAAATACCCCGTTCTACCCAAGTTAGCCTGATCGGCATTTCAAGAAGGATATTCCCGTCTAGTCTACCGAATTTCTACCACCAGTTTCGACGGATGGAAATTCACCGGGCACGTACGAGCCCTCGACCAAGCACGACCAGGGCTACACCCCGAAAAATCCCGCAAGGAGAGGTCGACGTTACGTCACGGAATGCGGGATGGATGGATAGCGGGGCCAGGCAATCGTTGCTGTACAGCAACCGAGCGCACGGTGTCCCCCGCACATGGATGGATAGCGGGGCTTGGCATTCGATGCTTTACAGCCATCTGAGCGCACGGTCTCCCCCGCCTGGTCACAGAGGCAGAGTCACCACCGCCACCACCGCCACCGATCTTCGAGCTTCATCATCTTTCTTCTACTAGCCTCGGCCATGATTTTTAGCAAGAGTCCTACGTTCTTCAAGCATTATCGGTATTCCCCACGCCGCCCGGACGCCCATCATGTCCTCCCCGGCCGGCCTTCGATATACTGCACGTGACTTTTGTTAATACATCGGGAGATTTATCAACATTTGCGGAGCCTCCCTCATCGCCCCCGAGATCGAGGTCCTTTTCTCGACGCTGTCCGGACGTCCACCGTGACCTACCTGGCCGGCCTACCGCACGTGGTTTTCTATCCATCGGGAGAATTATCAATATTTTATGGGCCTTCATCGTCCACTCCGACTCACGGGTCCTTTTCTCCACGCCGTCCGGGCGTTCAACATGATCTCCCCGACTTTCGACGCACTGGCCTACGGCACGTGTTTTTTCCTTTCATCGGGAGAATTATCAATATTTCCTTCCTATTTACAGTGCATGGTTTATTACCGGCTTGGACTCCTGATTCTTGTGATAGCTTCTGAAACCATGCCAACTCTCTCTTTCTCTCTTATCACCTTGGTTGCTGGGTGTGGTTTCCCCTTAGCAGGCCGTAGTCAACCTTTTTCCAGCTGGCGGCAGGGACAGGGTCCCAGACCCTTTGGTTGCCTAGTATCTACGTTCTTTTGCATTCTTCACTAAATCTCCTTAGTGAATCCAAGTGCATTTGTTACTGACCTGGATGATTTTCTGAGGTTCTTCTCTACCCCGTTGCCTCCCAAAGGCCGTACACTTCCTTTGACGTGAGATCCTACACCCTAGCCTCTTGTCTCTAATCCAATGCCTGGGTCTCGACTTTAGGATCGAGATCCTATTCTCCTTTTGCCGTCTGACTCTCTCGCTCCTCGTTTCGGAAATCCTTCCTTCACAATGGTGGTAGTCAGGTTTCATATTAGGTTTCGCTCCTCTCAATGATTGCCTCCCGCCTACTGGAGGCTGTGCTGGGATTTGCTTCCTACTCTCATTTCATGTTGTCCTCTTGTCTTGGACAGACACCTCTCCCCATCCGTAGGCTCCAAGTCCGCCTCCTGGCTCTTCTTTTGGAGGGAATGACTGTGAGTTCAGTGAGAATTATGGCAGTAAGCCTGCCTATCGGTGTCCACCTCATCGACCGAGGAGGGATTCGGCCTACTTCCGTTCTTCATCACCTACGGGGTTCAGCACCTGGGAACCGCGTACTACCAAGTTCGCATTTCAACTCCCACCAGCCGTTAGTTGGTCGCCTTTATTAAGACGGCTAGATTCTACAGCTCTAGGAGAGAAGTTTCCTTCTTCCCTCCCTCAGCATTCTCTATTGCGACTAAGAAGTCCTTAAGAGTGCGACCAGTCACCTACCAAAGCACTTCGAAATGGAGGCCTTGCCAGTTGTCTTCCAATTTCTGACCACAGGCAGATCGACGACTTCGATTGATCTGAGGGACGCTTACCGATATCGCGATTCGCCTTTCAGTCCCAACTCTACTGGACTCTCTCTAGGCCCCCGCGATCAGTCCTGCTGATGCCTATGGAGGGCTTTGTCACCAACACAGGGAAGTCCCCACTGGCTCCTTCCTGATAACGTTCTCGCCTTGGAGAGGTCCTCTACTTGGCCTCTGGCAGGCTCCTCTGCAGAGTTGCTATTCGGCAACAAGCCTTTGCCACGCAGTGACTCTTCCCCAGGAGAATCCCAACTCTACGCACAGCTCACCCGCAGCATCATCTGTGACGTTGGTCGGATGCCTCGAGGAACAGCCTATCGTCGGCACCCGGTCAGCAGAGCAAAGAGCTGTCACTGAAGTCATTCCGTTACAGAGTCCCTTTACTCCTACTGGTTCTAGTCCGATCCCTACCGTTGACTGCAATGTGTGACAACAGAAACATGTATAAGGGCATTTTTATTTTAAACAATTTAATACTGTTCAAGTTCTGACATACCTCTCCTCTGTGGAATAGTACACCTGTTGCCAGAAAGGAATCCACTGTCTGTCCCTGTGCCATTGCCCAAGGGACCTTCTCCATCAGGTGCTTTCCTTGACATCTTCACCATACTAAACTCACATGTGCGTATAAGGATACACTCTGCTTCGAATGAATGGGTATGCCTTTACAACGAAGCTGGTAGGGAGAGGTTGTAACGTTCGTCGAGACCTAACTCTATGGCTCAGGTCTCAGTTCCTGCATCAGGATCCAGCATTCCTCCTTTTCAGCTGTGGGCTGGGATGCTGTCCACATTCCTTTCAGAGCAGCTGGCCTTCTGTCTGAAGCTAAAGCCCTTGAGGCCCTAAGTAGACTGTGATCCACCAGATGAACTTACGATAATGGAATTATCCACTTTACCTAGCAGTGTAAGGAGAGAACTATTGATCGAAATTTGGCACCTATAGCTGCCACATGAGAAGGTCTCCATAACCTGGGGTTATAGACCAACTACCAGGGCCCTTTGGGCAGGTTCCATGGTGACTTAACCATGTTCTCAAGCAATCCTTATTATCACATCTGCTATGGGGCATTGCTTCCAGCCAGCTAAGCTGGTACTTTTCGGTGCTACCTCCTACAGCTTCATGGAGAAGATTGCTTCCATGCCTTTGCTTAGAGCATGGCCACGCTCGCTGGGATCATAGAATTCCTACAAAGAATCTGTCAGCCTATTTCTCCCCTCCAGTTATTTTCTGCCAAGCTCAACAGCATTTTCATCAGTGGAAGAGGATTACGGTGGTGCCCCGTACGAGCTCTCAGTACTCATCGCTCGTATCCAGCTATAACAAGGCTACATCAGCTGCGGCTCATCACAACCATCATGCCACATCGTCCAGCCTCTGTGACCACAATCGCTCGATGGATAACGGAGGCAACCCCCCATGTAAGCCCTCAGAGCGATAGCCAAGGATCAAGAACCAAAGCCATGGATGGGTATCGGAGGCAAACCCCCATGTAAGTCCTCAGAATGATACTCGAGGATGGAAATCCAGAGTCCACGAGACACACCACATGTCTGCACCTTGGACCCACCTGCTTGGAGTCTCTGTTATAGAGATAATAAAGGCAGCATGCTGGACCTTCACATCTTACTGCCTAAAAGATGTAGCCTGTGGGCAGGACAGTCCTCCAGGAAGTAAGCCGATCAGCAGCTGCAAAGACCCGGAAAGCTCCTTACAACCAGAAAGGCAGCACCTGGGTATTGTATGTCTAAACAGCCTTTTCACATTCTGGAGGCCCAGTTTAGACCTTTCGTCACCGCTGCATGTCCCTTCCCACCCTAGTTAATATCTTACGGTGCTACTCTGCAAATGTAGGTAAACAGAGGTGAGGTGTTTTCTGTAATGGAATTCCCCAAATCCGAAGGGATTTTCATTTTAATAAGAAAACACTCACCTCTGTTTACCACCCTCCCAGGTAAAAACAACAGCCAAAAAAAAAAAAACTAGGACATGCAGTGGGCGCGGATGGGGTGGCTTGGGCAACTTTTTCAGCGAGGTTTTGTGCGCATGCGCGCTGATATGCAAATGTAGGTAAACAGAGGTGAGTGTTTTCTTATTAGAATGGAAAATCCCTTCGGATTTGGGGAAACTTCAACTTACCTGCTAAGACGTCACCAATTGAGGAAGATATACCTGCAAAGAACCCCGCCCAGCCCAAGACGGAGATGAATCTATCGTCACTAAAAGGCAGATTCCTTGTCAACATGTCTGTAGTCTGAAACAAAGAATGTATTCCTGTTCCCACAGTGAATACAATCGCCATCTGACCACCAAATGTTGGGATGATGGAACTTAAGGCCATTGCTAGTGCTGCGACGCCGCCTGAAATAACCACAACCGCATGAAGAGACAACCTCTTGGTATGTAGTATCAAAGCAGTGAAGAATAAACCAACCAAACTGCCAACTCCAAATACTGTAGTAAGGAACGATGCCTGCCTGGAACAAAGTCCCAATTCAAGAGCATTGGGAACCATGTACACCAAAACACCGCAATAGCCAACAGTATAAAATACTCTAATTCCAGTCACCAAGATGAATCTCATATTGATAAGGATATCAAGTCCAAAAGTTTGCACCAAAGAAGAACAAAACTTTGTCTTGGCATTATGAGTTGCTTGGTGTTCTGAGAGTTGATTATCATTTGAAACATCATCGGTTGGGAGGTCTTGGTTGGGTATAATGGCGTATATTCCAGTAGGCCTTCTCACCAATAAACCGCACCAGATCAAACTAAATCCCACTCCACCAAGCAGTAACATTGCTCCTCGCCAGCCGTACGTATCCAGGAGAACTTGTGTCACAGGACCGTAGAACATAAATCCAATTGGACCACCAATTAATACCACACAAATTGCAAAACCGAATTTGTCATAAAAGTAGAAGGCTAGCTCTGAACGTATTATGAACACGGGACATGACGCACCTACACCTGTAAAACAGACAAAACCAGAGTTCGTCACAATTCACGTCAATTATTGAAAAAATGTATTGGCCTTGTAACTGCATTGTACTATTCCCATCTAATTTTCCCATGTATTAACAGTAATTAATATGTGACAATGTATTATTACTATAATTATGGACAATTATTTTCGGGATTTTTGCCAAAGTCTGCTTTGAAGTAAGTGGATTTGAGGCTGCTTATAAGTCATTATTATCAGTTATTTGATGATCATTTGGGAGACATCGGGATTTAGGGAGACATTTCGATGTCTCCATAGCATAAGGTATCTATGACCTTTAAAGGCATATTTCTGTTGTACATATTTGTACAAGATATCATGCTCTTAAGGGAGGACTACAAAATCCAACCATTGGGGTTTTCTCTAGATTTTAATGAACTCATTATCTTCAGGTCAACGCACAATACACCTTTATGTCAGAAGAATATGCATGACCACTGCCAACAGATTCCCTCACAGTGGTCTAACAAAGAAACCACTTAGCTGGTCACTAATCCTCCATAATCGGTCTGGCCCTCCGTGCTCCAACAATAGAAAGCCCCGCATTGGAGTTTCTTTGTGTGATAGAAGGTAGGTGAGACAAATCTCGATTGTTCGAATTTTTTCTAAGTGCGGGGTATGATCAGTTTCTTTTCTGTTTCGTTTTTAATGATGAACTGATGAGTAACAAATGAACTGTGGAGAGCTATATAATTATGAAATGGGTTGCAACATAAAACATGGTTTGAAGTAGACAATTCTAATTGTGCCGTTTTGTAAACAATGAAATTGGCAATTCAAAGATAATCTTATACCTACTTGAACTTTTCTCATAATTCACTCAGTTGTGGCATAAAATAATATTTAGAGAACTGTATAATACATTACTCTGACATAATGGAATGAAAACATTTGCATTGCCTTATATGTTAACATTTGGCAAATCGCAAAGCCCAAGTACCAGAACCTTATACATGTACAAACCCACGGGAAACCGGTTGGTATATAGCCGGTGGTTGGATTTTGAAGCCCTCACTAATATGAACTTATGTCAATTTCAAGTTCATTGGTTTGACGGATGCTTAGAAAAAGATAAGTTAAGATTGTGCACCACCCTATGGGGAATACTCCCTATACGTACCAGCAAGGACTATTAATGAAGTAGCAACAACTGCTGCATTATAAGTAAGTGAACAAATCACCAATCCAAGTCCAAATAATGCACCTCCACACACGATGACAACTCTACTGCCATATATGCTTGCTATAACCGAGACAACAGGAGCTGCAGAGAACAATCAACAAGATTTTGCATTAAAATAATTACAAACATAGCTGAAATACACTATCACTTACACACGTTACCATTTCATACCATTTGCATACATCAACCAACATTCCATCCACTTTCTAACTGCAGAGCGTGCATCACGATGTCATGAATATTCAAGTGGGCAACTTGCAAATGCTGCGCATTGAATGTGGGTGTGTAAAGAGGTGTAGCTGTGTCTCAAGCTCGTTATACTCATAAATACTCATCAATATTAAACAGAAATATGGGCCAAAGCCCTGTGACGTTATTTAAAGGGATATCTGTGTTATTTATTCACGCCACGCGAGTACTGTATGAAACAGTACATAAATGTGCATTCAACTCTGTCCTGGTGCTTAACTTTTATTGAAAGCCGTTTTATTGCATTTTCGCCCCACAAATCAACGTTTTACTGTCTATAATTATGTACATGTACTTTTGCTGGGTAGTGGCCGGGCCTCGGGGAGTAGACTAGACCAGATGCAGATCGTTTCTTTGTTGAATATTAGTCGCCGGCAAACGCACTTAAAGGTAGTATCATACTTTGGTAAGAAACCAAAACAGAAATGTTCACAGATTTTACCTATAACTTACAGGATATGAAGATGGTGGTGGTAGAAACATACCGATAAAATATTTCCGCCTGAAATGTTGAATTTATCCAGAAATTATTCAAACAACGACCGAAAAACTGTTTGATCTTTTAAAAGATCAAAATTAAAAGAGAAAAGACTTAAGAAATACTGTGGCCGTTTTTCAAGATTTTCTCAAAAAGTGGGCACCGTTTATGGGACTAACATTTTCGCAGATGATTGTGACTTTATCTTCCTTGATATTTTTTACCATGAATCTGTATTTCTTTGACAAAAACTAAAGTATGATATTACCTTTAATGAAACCGATTAACAACAAACACACCCATGTTTGTTTTACATAACTTATGTGGACTTTTCTCTGTTCTCATGCACTGACCAAATGGACAAATTCAAACCATTGGTATTTAAACTGTACCCATTTTTCATGATGAAATTTGGACCGAATATCCCTTGAATGATAAACTTCAATTTGCGACGGATAAACACACATTGAAAATGTCTCCTTTTGGCCTTTTCGCTGGCATCAAAACAAAACGTGTGCGAGTCCATATAACGTCTTGGGATCCTGCATTATGTGGACGTCATTTGTCGTGAGGTCCACAGTGTGTATGATACACCTGTGTACTAATAACTGAGAATAGACAGAATGCAGTACAGTCAGTACATCAGTACATCAGTTCGTCAGTGCCACGATTCCACAACAGTCTTTCTTTGTGACGAAATTACTTACGTAAAAGATACTGTACACCGAAGTGAAGAGCAGTAATTGATCCAAGAATCCACAAATCTGTATCTAAATCATCCTTCATGGCTGTCAGGAGAACCCCAAACGCCTTCAAAGTACCAAAGACGATGAACTCTGACGTAAATCCAGCCAACGCCACAAGCCAGCCCCATCCTCCCTCCTGGTAACGCTGATTATTACCCATTCCTGTTTCTCAATAGATCGTTCAGATTTGTTCCAAAGCCTGGTAAGAGACAAATGGTAAAACCAAGTAACGTTTCGCTATTGCTATGCTTTGAAAACATAAGTAAGAGAGTAAACGGACTACATATAACTGCTCGAATCAGAACGCCCTCTAGAATTGTGTCCTCACTGTACATGTGGTTATTTTCATTATTCGTAAAAATGATATTGACTGCGTATTGACCATTAGACTGTGGGACGAGTCCATTTTTTTTCTTCGTTCGTGGTCTCCGTCGAGGGAGGGCATGTAAACTTATTCCATACAAGAAAATGGTTGTTCCCTCTGGAAATATTTGCCCAATAACGAGAATTTCGAGAAAACATGCGACCGTTTTCGAGAAAATACGATTCTTGGTCGAGCCAAAATTTGGACCAATTCGGAGGGTTGGTTTTCATTGGAGAAAAATTTCCAATCAGCGCCCTCGTATTATTGCTTATACAGACTCCATCTCGCGCTGAATCCAACATGGCGGGTCACGAAAAGGACGCCGGCGAAACTGCTAGGGTAAGCTATTTCCGGCCTTCCAGTCTCTTGCAAGGCCGCGTGGCACGTTCGTAGGAGATCACGCCATAGTTTTGCGAATGTAATATGCGCCAGAAGCTGATGCTGAGTCATGCATAATTCAGAGCCACAGTGACAGCAAGCCATGGGCGTAGATCCCTGGGGGGCTAGGGGGGTTGCAACCCCCCAGGTTTTCACTTTTTATATATATAAACAATTATTTTGTGCATAAACGTATATGAAAGAACGACCATCTACACGATCAACCCCCCCCCCCCCAGGTCTGAGGACGTGTCTACACTACACTGCAGCAAGCGATCATGCAGAGCCCCCCCCCCCCCCAACAGTCACCATGACTGACCCGCAAAATTCCCTGAATGGTAGACCACCATTGCTCTTGCAGCTGCCCTCATGCGAACCCCTCCGATAGCGTTATAAACATAGCGCTATTATGTGCACATCGAATGATACTTGTCCCCTGAACATGCCCCGCATTCCTAGTTATCAATCACTGTATTTCACCCCTTACTCTCTTTCACTCCTCGAAATATGATTTCGTTCCCTTACTTTCCAACGTCAGTCTGTTGACGCTGCGCAACAAATTGACTTATTTCAGGCTGCTGTCATTCTGTTGATGTAGGCGTGAACATACGTAAATGTATACATAAATTACTGAACCGCTGGTTTTTACTGTTGTTTATTTTTCATTAATTAATCAATTGCATATGGAGTGATCGGGCCCTTCAGTTTTTACCTCTCTGAATTTTGTTTTAACAAAAACATTATAGGCTTATGCGCATTTTTTCAGCGCTGACCATAATAAGTATGCAAGTATGCCATAATAGGGTTAAGGTTAGGGTTGGGGGGTCAGGGTTAGGCATAGGGTTGTAGCGTTAGGGCTAGAATTAGGGTTAGGGTTGGGGTAAACATACAGATAAAATAAAAACCTGCAGAATATCGACTGTTATTATTATTGTATCCTCTCTGTGGAGCAGAAGATACGAGGAATTGGGTGACCGTGTCGGGGCTATGGGACCGCGGCCTTTGGCGGGCCGGGGCCGGGATGGGGTAATACAGTGTAAATTCCCTAATACCGTTTCGTTTCGTTTCACTTTGAGCTATTTTGATGAATTCAGGCCCTGAAGTTGCTGCACTTTAATTGCCATGTTGTGGAATCACCTAATCAAAGTCCGGGAGATTTAATACCGAATGTCGTTTGTCGTATGTGTGAGCATTGACACTGTCTTTATTCACGCTTGAGTGATATTAGATGAATAGGGCATTGACAATCACTTCACTGCTAGATTCCATGACGCTATCAATACATTTCATATGGCCGAGTGGTTCGGGAACGGGACTTCGAGTTAGGTGTCCCGGGTTCGAGCCCTGATGTGCCTGCAATTTTGTTGAATGTTTTACTCCTATCAATTGTCTTGTATAAATAGTTTTAGAAAGGGTTGCGATTTCACCAACGCTTCGTGGCTCGGTGGGATAAGCGACGGTACCACCGCTCAGACTTCGATTCTCCGATCCTGACTCTCTGATAATGAATGGAACATGGCATGTGCGGACCCTGGCACCGCGACGGTCCAGGGGCCGCCTTGTTTCTCCCTCTTAGTCCTTCAGAGCTTTGCATGTCAGGCTAAGGTCTCAATGGTGGGGAGGATATGCAGTAGTCGGCTTGCCAGTAAGCCTATGGGGACTATTATGGGAGCCGGTAAGCCGGGTGAAAGAATCCCGGTGAGTCGCGTGCCCCTGAACACCTGGCGGTCTGCTTAACTCTTGCTCTTTTTTAGTTTGAAATGTCAGGAGGAATAGTTGAATAGCCTGTCTCCATGATTTATTTTTGTTTTTAACTCTGTAAAATTTCCTAGTTTTCAAGTTACGGCGTACAATGTCCTAGAGAATCTTTCCTTTTTATGAATTAATTTTATTTCATATTATCTGTATGTCTCCCCCACGGGTTGTCTGTTTGTTTTTCTGTTCCTGTTTCACCCCACCCAATTGTTTGCGTGCGTCGTTTTGCAGTGCTTCAATACACGATGTGTATGACCCTAAAATAATTGGAAAAGCTAAAATTTTCAAATTAATTCGAAAGAAAATAATATGTTTTATTGTGCTTTATATTATATTTTGAGACTGAATAGTGGCGATTTGGAAAATTATTTTAAAGAAGTTTTTGAAGGTAGTTAATGATGCATTATCTTTTCATTTTTAAAAGTGATGTTTAACGATAAGGCATACAAATATCGTGTATTGAAGCAAGGCAAAACGACGCACGCAAACAATTGGGTGGGGTGTAATGTACCGCAACTGGTCATTTTGGAGGTCATTGCCACTGGTGTCGATTTCTTTTCATGATTGGGGGGGGGGGGTGATTGGTGATTTGGTGTCCTATGCGAGGGAGCGAAGCGGGGGTGGCTGTGGGAGGTGGGATACCCCCTCCCAAACCAAGGACTTTTTAATAAAAACAGAGTCGAAAAGTCACATTTTAGAGCGTTTTAAAACGATATTCAGAAGAATTTAACTGTATAAATTCATTGCGAAGACAAACAAAACAGCAAGGATCGTATAATATTTCTATACAATAAAATTGAATGACATTCAACCTCAAAATATTGGGGGGGGTGATAATACACGCCATCCCCCCACCTCAAATATTGGGGGGGGGGATATATCCCACCATCCCCCCGGGATCGACACCCATGGTCAAATTGCATTTTAATTAGTACGGAAATTGGGTAGTTTTATGAGGGGAATTAAAACATACATTTGATTCCTATCTTTTGAAAAAAATTCAGCCAGAAATTCCTTTTTAAGAAGATATGACAGGCTCCAATCAACTATATTGTTGTTAACACTGTAATACCCCATCCCGGCCCCGGCCCGCCAAAGGCCGCGGTCCCAACAGCCCCGACACGGTCACCAATTTCCTCGTATCCATTGAACCTCTGCTCCACAGAGAGGAACAAATATACAATAATAAGTATTTATAAATGTGTCTAAGAACGTCTCTTTTATTAACCACGAAAAATAATTATCACCTTGACATTGAAATGAATTGGCATGAAGTTTGCAATATTTTATAAAATATTGAAGGCTTGGGTAAAATACATTGGAAAATACGTTATTAAATTTCAATGAACTGAATGTAGACATGTATCTCCATTTGTTTAATGTACCGTGGCTTTTTAGTGAAACATCTGAAACGGGACAGGTCTTGCATATTCAAGTGAGGGGCGTTGTCCTTTTGAACATTGTATTCTCTAATGAGGATTAAAGTTTCCACAATAACAGCTGTTAAACGGCTATAATTCCATAAACTTGTTTGTATTATTCTAGTTTGCTTGGGATGAGTTCACAAAATGTAGGCTTCTTTGGTGCAAGTGGATAAAAGGAGTTAGTATCGCTTTATCAGGAGGGGTACCTGTTAAATGCAGCATCAACACCAAAAATCATGTTTTTCAAGGTTTACACAGCAGTTTTACACACATGTTCTAAATACAACAAACGTCAGTCTGTGGTAACTTATTCATAAAGTCATCACTAACAAGTTGCGTAAAATAATTTATGGCTGGGAAAAAAAGACAAATTGAAGTGCATGGCTGTGACACTTATTTACAATACTACAAACACACGCAAGATATTCCAGAAATACCAACAATATAATACAAAAGGAGTACGATTTACAGCCAGGTTGAAATTTCAGAATATTACTCAGAGAACAAATGTCAATGTCTCAACCACTTAATGACATAAATCTTGACTTTACCAGAAAACAAAAATATAAGTTTAAAAAAATCTATGCAAGTATTCCTCCTGACAAAAATCTTGACAGAACCAAAAAAATAAAACTACAAAAGGCACAGGTTTTATAACCAAAGGGAACACATGGAAGAAAATAATAGCCCATTTAAGGTGAAATAAAAATTGTAAGTTTATATTGCCTCATAATGTCAAACAACAGAATGACAAAATCCACAAACTGACAACAACAACACTTTGACAAATTGTTTATGTCATTCTGTTGATGCTTAAACAAATTGCTCAACCACTTACTGACAGCTTGTACACAAAAAAGAAATGTTTTCTTTCCCTCGGAATATTTTTTCTTTCCCTCAAAATAATCATTTCAGGCAACGAAAAACAAACTATTTTGTTTCCGGGGAATGATTTCGTTCCGAGGATCCAATATAGTTTGTATTTCGTTAACTCGAAATACTGTTTCGTTCCCTCAAATTGCATACGCTTGTACTGGGCTCCTTAGAAACCATTTCTCATATTTTATTCATGACCACTTCCACAACTCTGAAAGTAAAGGATTTCCTGTATGTAATGATAATAATAATAATAATTTGGGAGGCTATTCATCCTGGGGTGCTTAATTGCGAAGGATGCGACTTTAACGTGGTCGAGTAGCCTGTTTTTATGGGCGCCCTTGGCTGCCAGCCACATAAACTCATATATGATCACGGAGTGGGAGGAAAATCGGATCACTTGAAAAAAAACCTCGTATCACAGGAGAGAACCAACGCACAAGTCTACTCACATATGACCCGGGCCACATTGGTGAGAGGCAAGTGTAACGCACCTGCCACCTATGCCAGGCTTTAAGTCTTTAATTTAAACATCCAACGTCACAATTTATTACCAGTTTCAATTTCCACCCACAATTTCCAACATAGTGTGAACTGTAGGCCTATATGTACCATTTCATAACCCGAACCTTTATTAGCCGAACTTTGTCCACAGACTTTAATTCAGTGGCCATCCTTTGTCTTTTCGATATTTTGACCGGAGCTATATTGACAAAATAAGATCTTTTCACGGTCAACAGTGAAAAGGAACTCACAGTTGACAACAATTTCAACAGCTGCAGCAGCATCAATGGTCCCTTAAGAAACCATTTAATTTGTTTGGCTTTGAAAAACCTCGGAAAAATACCGAGCACTCCGTTTTCGTCTATAAAATAAGGCTTTCTCGATTCAGTTTGGAACTTTTTCCATTTGAATTCATATCCAGCAACATTAAGTATACCGTTGCCAGTTGCCCATCTTGGAATTTCTTCACTTTCAAATCATTTTGTAGTCCACAAAATCACTCGAACAAAAGCAACGAAAGTAAACATAAAATGCACAGTTTCGTGAATTTTGCAGCTGAAATGAAGTCTAACAACAGCAGCTATACAGTGAAGTTAGGCCCGCTACTCCAACCCTATAAGCCAACGACATGGTCATATTTGTGCTGCAATCGATATATATAACACAGTAATCTGTGATTAGGTCTTAAGTCTGGTTGGCTGAATAGTTGGAGCTGTGGAAACAAGGATTATCTAACTAAAACAAATAGCCCCAGCTGGTAATCTAGGGCCTTAACAAAACTAGGCTTGAGGCAAGGCTTGGGACTTATTTCACTACCGCCATTTGAAGCCCACAAAATGAAACGAAAGGATTGGGCCAACTAGTGAAAATAGGGAAAGGCTCTAGCTTCGCCATATATCTCAAGCCCTTCATTTCATTTTGGACACAAAATGGCAGTATAAAAGCAAATGTCAAGCCTAGCCTCAAGCCCCATTTCTTAAAGGCCCATATACTTATATTCTATCAATATTACAATGAATACTTGCCCAGGCCTGCTGTCCGCAAGATCGCGATGAAATTGAGTCCACACTCGCACTATAGCAACAACGAATTTAAAGACAGTGTCTTTATGTAACGTACACTAGACCTAAGCTCTATACCAGAGAGCAGAGCACCGACAAAGCACAGACTCCAACGTACCACGGTTATGAAAAGGAATACTAATGGCACTAAAACAAACATAATTATCATAAATAAATTTCAATTATAATTATTGCCAGCACGTACGGGGGAATATACCCGGTAGGACTGAAACATTGCCACTTCGACTCGAGTTTCATTTGAACATTTGCACATACAACAAGGGTAGACATGTTGGAATGGAATATGCCTACTAATCTATTTATTCATTTTTTGAAATTCTATACCAGGATAATGTGCTGTAACATTGCATATAATCATGCAATAAGGCACACGGTTACTCAGTATAATAACAATACACGCCTTTTGAAATTAATCTGAACACAAATTGAACACATACACTTGAATATCAACAAAGCTAACAATAATAATGGCAATATAACAACAATAACAACATCACCGTGAACTGTTTCGCCATTGTACTCAGACGTTTCACACCCTGAATGTATGTTGTGGTTGGCACAGAGGGTGGCTTCCCCCACTAAGGAATAATAGTTTGAGAAATTCCAACAAATAATCTTCCATCAGATGCAGGACCAGCCGTTATAAGTCTAGTGCAATCCCCTTTTTAACTTCGATTTTAAATAAGTAATTGGTTTATCTGCAATGACACCTGTATCTTGTCTTTTAGGTGTTTTTTTTCTGTTGTATTTATAGCTTGTTTATCTTGCCGTACAGTTTTGAGTAATTTCTCATTAGTGTTTCATGTATATGTGTGTTTTAACACCCTGGTTTAATGTTTTACCTAGTTACTACAATAGCACAAATTTATTAACCTTCAGTTTTATCTATATTTTATTTATATGTGGTTTGATGTTAATGTTTACCAATGTATGAATAAGCTTCTTTTTTTTTTCTTTTAACTATGTAAACGACAAGCAATTCAGCCTATGGGTGCGAAATGTCTGTGCAATAAACCATTAATAATATAAAAGAAAAATTACAATGCAATTAAACTGTTGCCCTGTGTGGCAAGAGGTATACCTTTAAACTAAAAAAAGGACGATGAGAAAACACACACGTAATACGTGTATTCGTCCCTGATTATGCAGACGCATAAATCCCCATATAAAAAGCAGAATGGTCCATAAAAACTAAGGGCATGCATATTCTTCTCCATCTCTTCAAATGTTATTGATTAGTGCGTCGTTGAAATTCAGCTGTCATATTATGTTTACATATTCATCCGTAAAATGTTTAAATATTGTCAATATTCCTAACTGAGATGAACTTGAATGATAACTCAAACTTATATGGTCCAAATATTATCTTAAAGGTACAGTACTGGATAGGTAATATCACAAAAGGAGAAGTGTTCACAGATTTACGTATAACATTCACGATATGAAGATGGTGTTTTCATCCAGAAAGAGTAAAACCAAACACCAACAACATTGTTGACAACTAAAGCAGATCGAGTGTACACACTGTCAACAATCTCGGTAACATTTTCGGCCTAACTTGTTACACAGTTAGGGCCGCACACCTGGGTAACACGACTGTGTACACTAGCAATATGTGGCCAACATGTTACCGAGATGTTGCTGCGACATGTTACCCAACTCGTTTTGCTCTGTGTACACTGACAACACTTTCTGCAACAAGGTACCTGGGAAACATGTTACTGAGATTGTTACCGAAAATGTTGTCAGTGTACAAACCTCAATAGTGTATTGTTCGGTTTTCTTACCAAATACTGCTAACTGGCATGGGCTGATATCATATTCCGCAAACGCTAATTAAGGGCCAGGAAGTCGCCAAGTCGACCAATTGCGACAAAGCAGGGATTATATTTTTGCCGATGAAATGTCACCTTTATTAATAGTGCTGCCTGTAGGTCTGGGTTGGCGACTTAGTCAAAGTTTTGGGGTTTGGACATTTTGTCGTCCAACATGAGTGAAATCATCGAACAAGAAGCAACTGCGAGGCAACTGCAGTTGGGGAAGCTCAAGCTACCTTCTTCTTTTTGACCTTTAAAAGATCAAACATAAATTTGGTCATTGGTTTTACTGTTTGGTCGATAACTACAGCATTTCATGCAAAAATATTTTAATGGTATGTTTCTACCATCAACATCTTTATACCATGTAAGTTATAGGTAAATGCTTCCAAAATATGATACTACCTTTAAACACACTACATGTAGTATATAGCGTTTGCAGATGTATTTCATTGTTTTAATATTTGGTTCCTAAATTTGCCACGCATTCTAGCCTTTTGAAAGACTGGTGAAGCGGCAAACAGTCCTTAATTGTGAGTCTAGAGCACCCTTATGTTGCCATATAGCTACCGGCAATTGGCAAAGGCAAATTTATCGACTTAATTAACTGGAGGGTAACGTGACCAAAACAGTAAATTTTTGACTTTTTACCGATTTATCCGAAAAAAATATGGACTCGTTTTCGTCCAACTTTGGATAGTTACGTCATGCTCTCGGCTATTTCCGACAGGTCACGCGAGGTTATGTACAGAACAAGACACGTCGTGTAAATATCTTTGATCCCGTGCTACAGTTAGCCAAAATATAGCATGATTATTGTCCACATACAACAGAGCACTCTTCATCTATGCATTTTGGGGGGATTTTGTTGCAGGTGATTTCAAAAGTGCAAAAACTAATGCTAAAATGGTAACTAGCCACACTCTAAAACTAGCTTCCGCGCAGGCGCAGACATCACAGCATGGTCATGTTCTATTTTTAACCGTAGCCAATACCCGTTTTCTAATCAGAGTCGTCAGGAAATCTTTGTGCAGGGAACCAGACTACCAGTGTACTGCAAGCGACTACAAACCATCTCGAGTGCCATAACACTTATAACCATGCAATGACAATGGGAGACTTTTGGAGAGTCGGTCTTGAGTCAACAGCGCACGCGCACGCACGCGCAATACAACGCGCGCATGCTCACAATTGCGCAAGCATGGTAAGCGTGTGCGCTGTTGACTCAAGACCGACTCTCCAAAGGTCTCCCATTATTCAGTTCGCCAAATCGACTCATTCAATACGCGGTAAAAATGCACTCAATGCTATGTAATATTTATATATTGATGGGTTAAGTGAATGGCTGAAGTCAGTGTTTGTTCGTGCTTAGAGAATCTTCAGTGACACGAACACAGGCATCATTCATTATAAGTTAAAATAATGTCGACTACATAAATCACTGAAAGTAAGATGTTAAAATTTTCGGTGATAGTAATGTTGCTGAGACGACTTTTTGAAAGAAATGTGTCGATTCATGCATATCATATCACTTATGGAAATAGAGCAAGTCGATTTGTTCGTTTCAAAACTTCTTTTTTTTTCAAGATAGACTAAATGTAACTTGATAAGTCAAAGATTCAGTATGTAGACTTCGTAAATTGACCACGTTGACTTGGTCAGATATATCAATAGAAGACTCATCACTTTCATTTAATTATCCGGTTTCAATGATGATGAGGACAAGTCGTCCTAAATTTCCCAAAAGGTCGAGTTTTCGGAATAAATCGTGTTGCCATTACATGTGGCACTCGTGGCGCTCCCTACGTAGCACCACGAGGTTGGGCGTTGTGTGCGCGCACATTATGTTCGGCAAATCGCAAAGGTCCGTGTGTAAGGCAGTACAGTTTCCAAAGACACATTGGTTGTTTTCTTGCGCATGTGCGGTGTACGTTAAGCATGTTTAATTTTTATGAGAGTCACCGATCCCCAAAGCTTCGATTGCAGGGCCTACTGCTAAAAATATAAACATCTGATGGAGGGACATTTTCGACATTTGATTTGACATTGCTTTTCAGTTTTTCTGGAACTGGCATGACATGCAGTACACAAACGGCTGAGTTAGAGCCAAAATTCTCCTAGACGTTCAGTAACTGTTGATCAGTGCGTGATAACATACATTCATTGAGCGGCACTACGAAATAACCATGCTTTGACCGATATACCTATCGAGTTATCTCTGTACGTCAGCTTTATCATTTCTGAAGAGATAGATAAAAATGTGATCCATCTATATTTGAAAGACGAAAGACGGAAGAATAACTGTCAAGATGTTCTCACCGCACCTCTTCACCATTCTCTCTGGGCTTGTACTCGTCAGCTCCATCTTTGGTCAAAACTGTCCTTTCATTGAATGCCCACCCGGCTGGAGAATGTGGCGCCGTGCCTGCTACCGTTTCACCCAGAGTCTGCCTTGGGGTGAAGCCAAGGAATCCTGCCAGGCGATTGGAGGAGAGATGGCTGCGCCCCGGTCACAGGCAGAGAATGATTTCATGTGGGCATATCGTGAAGAGGGAGGGGCAGCAGGGCAAGCAGTCTGGATAGTTTGCGATGATCGGGATAAAGAGGGCCAGTGGTTCTGCAATGGAGAGCCAGAAGAGGGTACTTTCATCAACTGGTCGAACGGCGAACCCAGTGCATTCAAAGGAGAAGATTGTGCCAGGATTCAATCAGATTCTAGAGGTAAATGGGGCGACAAATCTTGCAGCATATCATATCCTGCTATCTGCAGGAGAGTACCTTAAGCATCTGGAAAACTTGAGAAGAGAAGAGAGGTGATTGCACAACGGTCACGAGAGGAGAACGATTTCTTTTGGAGGCACGGTACCGAAGAAAACATCCACAAACTTTGATCAGACAATGCATTGACCTAGTCGTTGAGGGCCATTGACCTAGTCGTTGAGGGCCAGTTGAAGTGTATCACTATAGGCACGTCCAAACACAACACAAAAGCGCGATTATTGTCTCGATCCAAATCGCGGTTTGTGCTGTGTCCACACAGAAACAGCGCGACCCTATTAGCATCGGTACGATTTCTTAATGAAAACTTCGTATGCCCGTTTCTCATGTATAATGTTCAACCAATGACAGCTGCCTAGCACGCTATTTGCAAAACGACGCACTATTAGTGCCATTTAAAGGCATTGCATACGTTTGGTAATGACTCTGAAAATTTATGGCAATAAAAACTTACTTGGTGAGAAGTACAGCTACTTTGGATAGTATAATTTATATTGAGAAACGTTCAATTCGAAGTACCGCGGTTATGGAAAAATATGTCACTTTTTATCTCCAAAAATTATGAATCTGAGAATCGTTATGGCCGTAACGCTTCTTAGCTATTGACTTACTGTTCTATGGCGTGAAATAACCGCTCTAGTTTGTCGCCAAAATCTCAAAAACGCTACCACCTTTTGAATTGAAACTTTCACAGGTTAGTTTTATGGTATATATATACAATTATATTGGTTTGAAACAAACAGTAGGCTCAAATTACAAAACGTATGCAATCCCTTTAAATCGCGATTTGAATCGTGCTTTAGAGGGCGTGTGTAAACGTACCTATTGTCTGGCAAAACAAAACCTTCACCTCTTGGCCGGATGGGGAGCGAGACAAGTAAACAATATTGCGCCCGCCTTCACAAAGAAAACCTGGAAAGTGGAATAGTGTCAATCACATCTTTTTATTCCGAGCAATGTGCAAAAGCGCGCCCTCCCCACTAAACTGCGATCAATTGTGAAATCATGACGTGGTCTGGCTTGAATAGTTTAAAACTATGAACTGATATTATATAACTGATCGTAATTTCATTGTGTTCAATTGTTGTCTTTAGAAGACAGAAAAGTGATATAAAGGAAAATAATAGCTGTAACATGTCGTGTTTTCTAGAGTTTTTGGAAGCTGGCGAATCAGCGATTAGTTTTCTGCAAAAGCAACAAAATGTCGGTAGTACAACATTTGGAATGCATATTTTTCTGCTTCTATTTGTTGTTTTTGATGTTTCTCTTCAAGCTATTATCAATATCAAGAGCAAATAACTGTATCCAAGGTGGAACATGTTCAATGATTTGTTTATCAATTTATTCTTCATTCATGATGAGAAATGAGCTACACAATTTATTTATAATGTTATTGGCAAAATAAGTCTCACTGTTTTGCTTCACATTAATTTCTGCCACCTTTACAAAATATAGTTAATAATGTATACAATTTTATTGGATGTGAAAAATAAATCGGTACATGCTTGCCGTGTCCTAACTATTTAGTCTTTTTAAGCTGTTAAGCTTTTTACGTACTAGACCATTTATCATTATTGTTCTTGAAAACCGAATTTGTCATGAGTCCGATTATTTCGATTTTTCTAAATTATGGAAATTACAACATTTGGCTTTGATTTGGGTATTTTTGTCGCAAATAGTGGAATAGATGTTTCCATAAAAAAGGTTTTTAAAAGACACATCTCAAACAAGACCTTGAATCATGAATCAGATTGATCACTGGCCTTAACAATCATGCGGTCCTATTCCCGTACAATCATCTGTGCAATTGATGTAGGAGCCTTGAGCACATTATAATGCCACCAAGCATTGTACTATAACAAGGTTTGAATAATGCCCCGATTTCACAAAATGCGATCGGCACAATGGCGTAATAAGTTCCAATACGGGCGTTTCACGATATTGCGCCACCATGAGTTTGCAACGCGTTTGGCCAATCATAATACCAATCAGGGCCCTTTTCCAAACCTCGGCTCCGGCTCCGGCTCCGGCTCAGGCTCCGGCGCTGTTATCCATATGCTGAAAATGTAGGTTGTGGCTTTTCATTGAAGCTGAATCTCTGTTTTCTTGTTCAAAATAGAGTATCTACTTCCAATCCGTAACCAAAAGCCTCTATTTTGATACCTGTTATTCAAAAATGGAGTCACGAAATGGAGCTGAAGCCGGAGCCTGAGCCGGAGCCGACGTTTGGAAAAGGCCCCAGTTTGTCGACAAATTGGCCAACGCGTTGAAAACTCATGGTGGCGCACTATTGTGAAACGCTCGAAAAACTAACATTTACACACGCATTAATACAGTGAGCCTCATCTAGGGGCCTGTTTGTTGAATGCACAGGATCACGGATTCTACTTATCCGGATCCCATTTTAGCGTACCATGTATAGGAGGTGGATCCCTAAATATGAGATCCTTTGCATTCAACAAACGGGCCCTATTTTTTTTTTTTTTTTTTTTTTTTTTACATATCTATGCTTGTGGGTGTGTGTCATAACGGCATATCTTGCTCGATTACCATTCGTGCTGCTGCTGTTGCTATTGGGTATTGTTGTTGTTTCTGCCCATGTTTCTTCTGTAACTGCTGTTATAATTTATTACAATTATACTTTGTGTATTCCATGACATTGTGACAATAGAGAAAAAGTTTTAAAAAGTATTTTCAGTACATTATTCAGAAGAAAGTTCTTGATGAAAAAGAAAGGATAATTCCTCTGGTTTGTGGAAAGGAACATTTCATCTTCTAAAGTATTATTTTTATTGCACGATTGAAAAACCATTCATTACTTGTTTCATATAACACCGTAAATTAATTCGGCAATTTTCCTCATTATTCCGCAACATAAAATTGCTTTAACCCGTCGCCATTCATGGGAATAACACACGCCCTCTGTTGACCAATTACATTATAAAGTTCATTGAGTGCAATGGAACAAACATGCACGGTAGATGGTACGGCAATTTCAACGTTATCAAAGAGTGTCATCTTCATCCATAGATTAACCCATGTAATCATTTGGGAACCGCAGTGCACATGAACTCCTTGCACATACATGTCCGTAAACTGAATTTAAGTCGCAACTTGGAGAGGGAATCTAGCAGTAGTAATGCAACAATCTTCAAGTTTTTAAAATAATTATTTTCTATCACTTTTCAAAATATTTGAATGTTGAGCAGTCGCACATAATGTATTATTAGTGACCTCTGGTTAAGCCTCACTCTCATTGCAAGATCCCTACATGTATGATTTATACTTTTGACCTTGTCACATCGAGTCACTTTTTAGACTGTGCGCAGGCTATACTTCTTGCACACCTCACTGCAATTTATTGCTTAAATCTGTGCACACGACCCTTATTTTTTCTTGCACACACTACCCAAAATAATCATAAAGTTTGCACACTATCAAACTCATATGTTATTAATGTCTAAGCCCTCGCAATCTTTACATATAAAAAGTCGATTTTCCTGGATGTCCTGTCATTGCGGCGGACTCCAACTTTCAGCCCCATCAGCAAACCATTCAATCAATCCAGGTAATACACTCAGTGAGGTGGCGCCAAGGATAATCTAAGTTGCAGGATATTGTGGGTCGAGCAGTTGCGGTTCATATTACTCGAAGGTAAGAACCGATTCCCCTCACTGACCCGCACGCACGTACGTACATACATGTAGGTAAAGACATATTTGAAACATCTTGAGAATCCTGTAAAGGTCGTGAGTTGCGTGCAAACCTCGTTATGTAGCGCGCTAATTTCGTCTCCATGACACACTGTTGAATATTTGGGGGGAGATTTTACAAGATTCCCAAGAAGCTGTAACAGACAGGTCAGTGCGTACGTGCGTGCGGATCACCTGTAAGTGCGTGCGGGTCAGTGCGGGTAATCGGTTCAAACGTTCGAGTATCCGCACCAACAACGTTGTGAACCAAGACTAGCATCAGATGGGACTCTAAACCCAGCGTGTTGCAGGGAGGTTGGCTGCTGGTGAAGTAGTTACCACAATAAGTGAAAATCGTTCAATTGGTGAGTGCGCGGAAAACCATGACTTTCTTTTCCCGGACAAACCAGAAATAGCTCCTGATTCAAAAAGTAATAAGTGCGAAGATCATAATTATTTCGTCAATTGTGCCTATGATGGATAAACACGTTTTTCTTTGTGGCAAATTGCTTCACCTATAATTATTACAGTAGAAAACAGTGTTTTAACACTGTACAACAACATTGCAATGTCTGCCGTGTTTATACAGTTCAGAATACATCTTTGAACAGATTCATCTGGATTGTAGATTGACAGATATTTTTGGAGAATCGTATTATTATGTCAAATCCAGTGTAAAGATGTAATATTGTACTCACTATTTAGTACAGTGAGTACAATATTCCATCTTTACACTGGACTTGACATAATGAATCTCCAAAAAAGAAATTGTTCAGAATACAGTTAAGATTTGCAAGGTTACTCGGACATGTGAGGTTCTGATAGATTTTCAAAGTTTTAGGTCAGTAAGTGCCATTCTTATTTGTGTACTTTTGTCAAATTTCTCGGCTTGGTTTTGCTTGTAAAACCAAGGGAAATTCATTGCTAACTATAGCTGCAGAGGTAGGCTTAACGTTAGCAAAAATGCCCACGCTATTAAAATAAACAACTGATTTGATGTTGTACACCGAAAAGTAAAAAAAACGCCCAATATAGGGAGCAAGAATTATAAGCGTTAATTTTAAACCCAAACGCAGTCTGAGCCTCTTCAGCAAATCATTCAATCTTATTTCATTTTGCCAAAGATTGATTTACTTTCTTTAAATTATCACAGAAAAAAACTCCTACAAGATAACAGTGAATAAGGCGAACATTTTTCATCATTTTCTTTACATTTAATTTATATTGTTCTTATTAGGTTTTTAAATAGATAATAAATAAATAATTAACTACATTCATTACGCGCCTTTTCTTACAGTTACAAAGCGCGGGCTACAACGTAAACGGATTGTCGGTATTCATCGGCGCCCTCGGCTGCCAGCAATACCGGCAATCCATTATGATTACGGAGCCTGAGATCTAAAGTGCTTGGTTTTGTGGAGGGAGGAAAACCGGAGAACCCGGAGAAAAACCCTCGTAGCATAGGAGAGAACCAACGCACAACTCTACTCACATATGACCCAAGCCGGGATCGAACCCGGGCCACATTAGTGAGAGGAGAGTGCCCAAAGCACTTGCTACCTATGCCCCCAGTCAGATTTTTTTCCGCCACGTTTTTTTTTTGTAAAGACCGACCGACCCTCCCTCAAGGTGGAACAAATGAGAACCTTAGAAACAATGGGGCACCCTTGGTAATCATGGAATGGAGATCGTGGCAGGAATCGAGCGAACTGGTTTGTCCATTCAATAAGTAATTTAGTTTAGGCCTGTTCGACGGGATCGTACAATTATCCCTGCACTTTGGTGTATGTAGTACATAGATCAGTCTCGTGTTGGTTGTACCTGGCTCCAACTGTAACGACAGAGTCCTTTAATAAAACAAACATCCACTAAAATATGAAGCAGATTGTTGTTTATGTCAAAGCAAAGATGACGTTTAGTCCATTAAATCCATATTTCTATCCAAGCAGCCATAACCAATATCACAAAAACGTTTTGCCCTTCAATCTACATGTAAACTCCAGCTGTATGCGCGGTCCCATCCACTCGTAAGAAATAATTACAATCGTAAACCAAACTGTCATACCGAGCAAAACATGTAAATAAAGCAATATTGATCCCCATATTAAATTTATAAATAAGCCTGACATTGTAAACCGACTGTCTTTATAGATCAGTAATAAAGGAAGAGTTCTGTTTTGTATATTTTAGGCTACTTTGCTTATTCTGTTACAATAGCTTGATCGGCTGGCGCACCAGCTTTAATAATCAGGCTTTTTTAAGTACATGTGGGATGCACAAGAATTGTGCTTGTGACATTGAGCGACTGCGACTGCCGTGGAACTGCTATCGTTCATCGGGCAACTTAAGAACTGGATGCTACGGTGTTAGTTAGATTCTGCTGGTCCGCGTCCGTGTTCACCATAATCTGCCGAATTGCGGACGCAGTATGGGTCACCGACGCGACGGTCTTGGTGCCGGATAGAGGGATGCGAGAAACCGGGGATGTCGATGCCGGTGTCGTGGTTCATGTTTAGTCGTCAGCAATACGACATCGCGTGACTTGGGTCACCCTTTTTCCCTTGTCTATAACCACCATTATAAATAACCCTTTCCTTTAGTTTACATTTGACAATTTTAACAATGGCAAATGAGCAGCAAATTTCATTTTCACGCATTCGTGTTCATGTAATTTTTCCGTCTCGGTTGAAACCCTTATTCGACTTCAACTGATGCAACGGTATTTATATTGCATTGCGTTCAATTAAATTCAAATGCGGTTCAATTTAGGCATGCAAAATCTTCATTCAATTTAGCAGGGTAATCGCTAACAACGATTTATACCAGATTGTTACTTAAGTTTTAGTTTTGAGACAACCAATTTAGAAAAATTAGCAAAAAAATTCGAACCTTTTTTCAACCATATTTGTTTATTTCTTTGTATCTTTTGTCATTTTCCCTTTTCCCCTTAATTTCTTTATTTCTTTGATTTGTTATTTCTTTATTAACTGACTTGCACCTGATTAAGTCTCAAGAAAGGATTGGTGTCATAGATGTATTGCAAGCCAGGGGCCGATTTCATAAAACTTACGACACGTCGCAGAGGTAAGACGCACTCTTACTCTATGGGCCTTTACGAAACCTGGCTTGAGGCTAGGCTTGGTACTTATTTTGCTACCGCCATTTCAGGCCCACAAAACGAAATGAAGGGATTGGGCCACATGATGAAGCAGATGTAAGGCTCCAGCTTCGCCATGTATCTCAAGCCCTTCATTTCATTTAGGACACAAAATGGCAATAGCAAAAAAATTTCCAAGCCTAGCCTCAAGCCTTATTTCGTAAAGGCCCTATGGACTGATCGCATCTATGCGACGCTTCGCAGCTACGACGGGTCGCAAATGGAGTTGCGACGCGTCGCGGAGCTTTATCAAATCGGCCCATGGTGTCGCATTCTTCATCCAGTTTGAAATGAGTTGCACTTCCTCTGACTAACTTCTCTCTTCGTCCGGATCTCAAATAGTCCTAAGTTGCGACAATCGATTTTGCTGTGATGGACCTGTTAATGTTTATATTGACTGCAAGCTCATCGTAATCTAAATCATTATAATGCATCTATCAGCCGTTAATATTAGATATTCACGATTAAAGCGACCGTAAGCTGCCATTCATTTTTGAGAATTTTTAAATTACAAGCAATTGTTGTCAGGGGACATGACAAAGGTGATTCACAAGCTTTTTATACCATTTATATAGTCTACCCTTTTATTCTTGCAGCACATTCATAATTGCAGATTAACAAAACTCCAAATTAGCTTAAAGGGCGGCTGCAGTGCTTTTTTCAGTCAGGTTATTTTATTGCCTTCATACAGAGAATACTGTACTGACAAATAATGAATGGCAAGTCTTATTTTGGTTTCAAACCAGCATTTGGTTTTCCTTTGAATGGCTTTGTAAAACGGGGGATTTCCACGCATACTCATGTAGGGAACCAACAGCCAAAATACATGTATAATGAAAAAACATAAGAAAGAAAGCTCACAAAATTTCTCTCTCCTATCAACTGTACAGCAGCCAGGTTCTATATCTTGCCCAAGATACACAAACCTGGTAACCCTGGTAGACCCATCGTATCAGGCAATGGCTCACCCACAGAGCGCATCTCTCTGTTCGTTGACAGTTTTCTCAAGCCTTTGGTTCCTCGCATCTCCTCGTATATTCATGACACTCCCGACTTCCTCCCCAAACTTGAACAGGTCAAGCACCAGGTCCCCAGTAAAGCCATCATTGGGACTTTTGATGTCACATCCCTCTACACTAATATCGCTCAAGAGGAAGGCATCGCAGCCTGTGCATCGGCTCTGTCCAGGAGTGGGCACACCACACCTCCCATCCGTGATCTTGAATCTCTCATGAAACTTGTACTAACTAAAAATAACGTCTCCTTCATGGATAAACACTATCTACAGGTAGATGGCACAGCAATGGGAACCCGCATGGCCCCCTCCTTTGCATGCATCTTCATGTCAGAACTTGAAGAGCGCATGCTAGCCTCAGCACCTTGCCGCCCCTGGATCTGGTGGAGGTACATTGATGATGTATTCTTTATCTGGACCAGAGATGAGAATAGCTTAGGTTCTTTCATTAACCACATCAATTCTTTTCACAGGACTATCAAATTCACAGCAGAAGTCTCTCACCATGAGGCCCACTTCCTTGATGTCACCATCCGCAAGGAAGAGGACACACTAATCACTGACCTGTATTCTAAGCCCACGGGGAGTGATTTTAGAAGGACCTTGGGGTCCCGTTCACGACCCTTGACAGTGTCAAAAATTAATAAATACCCACCAGTACCTCCATGCCACCAGCTGCCACCCAAAGCACTGTAAGACAGGCATAGCATATAGTCAGGCCCTCAGACTCAGACGAATCTGTTCTAATGACTCTGATTTCTCCAAACACACACAGGAACTGAAGAAACACTTAGTTGCAAGAGGCCACAGCTCTCGCAGGGTGCGGAGTGCCATTGAGAGAACTCGTGCTCTTCCCAGAGCGGCAGTTCTCCAAGAGAAAGCCCCTAGCGATGATACTTGTACTAATAACAAAGTTGCTCTTGTGACTACTTTCCATCCCTCTCTTCCCCCGTTACGCAAAATCACTAATGATAACCATCACAATCTTCACACCTCAGACCGTCTCCTCAGGGCTATCCCAGAAAAGACCATCTTGACCTACAGACGTCCCCGCAACCTCCGCGACTTGATTGTCAGGGCTGAGGTCCCACCCACTAATAATGTCTCTTCCCCAATCCAGCATGGCACATTCAAATGTAACTCGAGATGCGTAGTCTGCCAGCACCATATCCATGAGTCTGATTCTTTCACAGGCAATGGCTCCACCCATAAGACCAAAGGGAATATTACCTGCACTACATCTAATGTCATTTATCTCATCTCTTGCAGGGTATGCAACATACAGTACGTGGGTGAAACCAAAAACACTTTCAAGAAACGTTTCCATGGTCACAGGTCTACAGTCAATAGGTGGGTTTTCACTTCAATCTCCCTAACCACACAATTTCTGATATGATCTTGCAGGGCATTGAGTCACTTGGCCACCGCAGAGACTTGGTCCGGCTGAGCAGGGAGAAAGTTTGGATTAAGAAATTACGCACTATTCAGCCGAATGGACTAAACCTCCAGGAAGGCAATGACTAATATCCTTGTTTGCTTATCTCCTTTTCATTCATCCACAGGTACTCTCTAATCCCTCCTGCTTTTTGTATTCCTCTCCTCCCTCTTGCCCATCTTGATCTCCAATCCTCTAATTAACTCCTTTGTTAGTCCCCCACCCCAAGCACCACTCTTTCTAACCCTTTTGTAGTCTGTTACCTTTGATCTTGCCTACCTGACCCCCACCCTTTGTCTGACCTATCTTACCCACCCTGACTCTCATGCCACCCCTTCCCTTTGTCCATATCCTCTGATCCATTTTATGTATGCTTCCTTCACTTGCACGTTCGTGTATTTTGTCATTTAGCCTTTGAGAAAGATCCTGCTATGATCGAAACGCGTCAGGCCCTCCTAACTTTAAGCATTTGAAAAAAACATAAGAAATGAAAAGGCAAACTTGACCTACAGAAATGGTTTGGTAAACAAATTACACCACCAGTTGAGTGAAAGGAACATATTTGGCAAAATAAAATCATTGAGGAGGAAAAGGTCTGTCAGAAAACCTATAAAACAACTGCAACTTTTTGTGCACAAATCAATTGGGTTACTAAAGAAACAAAAAAAAACAGGACAAATTACTCCACCATGTTCAAATCTCCGTGAACAGGAAATTCCATCAACACATCTTGGTACTCAACCTTGCGCTCTGTTACTCAGACAAGGACCAAACAGGTTATGGTAGGAAATAACTAGAGTTAATTTTACCTGGGGTATGGTGCTTATAAAGCTTTTTCATATTGCCATAGATTAATTACGGCGCCCGCCGATATAGGATTCGATTCATTCCGATGAACCCAGCTAACCCAGTTGGTCTAGCGGTATGGCACCTACACTAGTAAGCACAAAGGGCGTGGGTTCGAATCTCACCTGAACCAGCGCATCATTTTGTTAATGTGTGCTCAAAAGGCACTTAGTGAAGTGCATATCTACGTCGTAGAAGGGCAATACACTGTTCGCATAAGTGAATGTTAGAAAAGGTCTTTCTTTGTGATACATTGGTTGACCTCTGTGACCTCTACTTCCGGCCAAACATGAAGTAGTTCCTTATTTTAACGTCACATTGGGACATTAGAGTAAAGGTGCACACTTCAAAAGTTTAAAAACGTAAGATCTTAATCAAATATCGTTGTGTGATGAGGTTATGGCGGGTACTTTTTAATAAAAAACGGAAAGCTTTGTGTTCTGTTTCTAGTAAATGGTTTATATTTTGTAATAAGGTTGGCAATGTTCTTTTTTGTTGATGATGATGATGGGAGGATGAACTGGGAAGAGCAAAATATACATGTAGCTGTGGAAAACAAGTCAAGAAATAGGACCCAATAAGCTGACCACAAAGCAGTTTAACAGTTTGAGGGGCATGTTACTATGGATAGTCATCTTGGTTATGCTTATTTATTGTTTAGTACAGAACAAAATCGGATTGCCCTCTTTTCCTATCATAGAGTCTGCCCAAACGTTTCGAATGTTAGACGAATAAGCCTTTTTTGCGAAGGGCTAATGGAAACTTTTAGAGGCGAATAATAAAAAGTTCTTAACTGTTTAATAAGCTGGAGGGTAGTGAGTGTGTAAATTCCCCATGGCGTTGATGGAAATGCCCCCAAAATATTCAGGGAGACATTCTTGCTAGTATGAAATGTTTCCTCCAGCAGAAGAGAACGCAAGGCAAGATCCACAGACCAAACAGCCATAGCATTCGTCCGCTACAGGAACTTTGATAATCGCATCGACTTGCACAGCCACAGTAGGAGATGCAGCACCCAAGAGTGACTCTCAAGCGTGCATCAATCGTCTTCCAAGACGGACGGGGGCCAACGACGACGACTAAAACATACGATCTTAACCAAACTTCATATTTATTTTCGACATGGAAATGAACACGACATAAAACCCAAAGAGTCTCGGTATTAAAGTAACCTCCCTTTAAAACAACTTTAGAACATTCTCACTGGGTGGTGTGGTTTTCATTCTTCAAACATTATAAATACATGTATGTCATTCCTCAGACATTTCAGGAATATGTCTGCCATTATATGGCCCATTGTGAGGTTAAAGAGAGGGAATAGGTTTTCTTACAAATAAAAATAAACCACACCACCCATATGAATATGGTATTCCACATTACTGTTTGCAGGACTTAAAATGTCACACTAGTCTGCATTGAGTGTAATTTTGTCTACGTGACTTTAACATGGGCTCTACAGAGCTATGTGTTTCATTCAAATTCATTTTATGCAATGCGAAATTATAGTACAAAACAAGAGGAAGCCCTTTTTCCGCATAACATGTAGCTTAGTACATGTAGGTGTGATGTATGTGCTACTCCAAGAATGTTTCTTTAATGACGTCATTATGACTTAGAAGTTGGAGCTCATAAATTTCATGAATAGAGTCGGAACAGCTTTGTGTTCGTCCACGAACACTTAAATGTCTACTCTCAATTCTGTTTTGCTGAAACTGTAGGCAGAACCGTTTTGCGATTTGATATTGTGTTCGTGTTATCGATGTCTAAACTTCAACGACGAAATCAACTGAACCATGCTGAACCTGGTCTGTGTTATTGTCAGTAACATGTAACCAACGCCTCGTTTGAAGTATTATTATCAACGTACTACTAAGGGAAACATTGATATACAATGACACAAGGAACAAAATATCGTGCGTCATTATTTATTCAATTCCTTGTATACACATGTAGTATGTACTCAATAAAATGCTGAATATGCCATCAATAGTTATTCTAATTCAAATCGCAGAAAACCTTTAATTATGACTTGCAGAAATATTGACAAATGAAATTCAAACTCACTGGGTTCACTGGTTTGAGTGACCACAGCAGGTTATTTCATTCACCATTAAAAACAGAAACACTTACCTCTAATCCCAGTGTTAATACAGAGTGCAGATAATAATGATTTTGATTGGTACTGTAATGGATATGGTGTTCCATTTGTGCCGTCAATGCGGCGCACTTTTTTTTCCTTCGCATTTTTTTCCCTCGCATTTTTTTTCCGTCGCTTTTTTTTTGCCGTCGCACTTTTTTTTTTTGCGGCGCATTTTTTTTTTGCGGCGTATTTTTTTTTCCGTCGAACTTTTTCCCCGGTGATTATATGCTGAGCCCTTTGTTTGTATCCTTTTATGGGGTACTCAAAACATATTTCCTTTTTTTGGTTTTAACAAACAACAAAATTCAATAGAGTTGTTCTTGAAAAGATTTTTCATCCCCGTCCTATTTCCTTCTTACGGAGCCCCTAAAGGGACATTCTTTTTTTTTTTATCTCGTGCGCACGACATTATTATCTCGTGCGCACGACAAAATTATGTGTGTGGAGAGAAAGGCAAAATCATACATAGCCGTGGTTACACAAATCATGTCAGGAGAGCGGACCCAAATGGTCTTGCCACAATGCCAACAAAATGCCGGACACATACATAGTTATAGAGTCATCTTGGTTTTCTATTTCTACCTCCATGATAGCTCAGAAAAACGAAAAACCGGACTGCTCTCTAAGAAGTTAGAAGCTTATATAAGTGTGATCGAGCTCAAAAAAACTTAAAGAGGCATAGTCTAGTTCTTTAGATGGTGGAAGGGGGTTGGGGGGGAGATGGGAGAGGGTCGTGGTGAGAAAGGAAAAAAGGCGAAGAAATGTGCCCGCACCAGCAGTCTAACAAACTTACGACGCCCCACCATAGCTAAACCACAGGCGGTGGACACCGGGGGGGGGGAAACCAGCGGAACTAACATGATTTATGGTAGTGAAAACAGCTAACTGACATTCCAACTGAGAAGAACAAGGGTTTTCCTCTGCCTCTATTTCTAGCTCCATGCTTGTATATTAAACAGTCAGAAAATTTCAATCAAGCAGATTCATACAAAATCATACCAGTGGAACGCTAGCAAAGAAGGAGACAGGACGGGAATGAAAAGAACTTTTAAAGAACAACTTTATTCCGGTGAATCATAAGTTTTATTTGAAAATTTAACACAATCTGTAAGTGACATCAAGTAAGTGACATCAAGTTAGTGACATCAAGAGACAGCCTTGCCAAAGCATGGAATATTTCAATCAATTTGCTGTAGGTATTTTTGCCATGATGTTTTGAAAAGTTTATGGGGATCAGCTGCTCATCCAGATAATAAGAATCTTTCTTTAGCATGTGTTTACATTTTATTGAGAACTGACATCACAAGGACGTCATTAGTAAGGTATTGCAGTATCTTACTTTGATCAATGCTTTGGGAAATCACTATGACGTACAATAAAATCCTGCATGGGCCTTTTGAAACATTCATCAAACGCTATATTTGTATCAAAATGGTTGTTGCATTTCTTTATACATTTAACCATGTCATACTTTTTCACATTGAAACAAATGAGTTTCAGAACGATTCTCTAAAGAATTATGCTCAATTGCTACATGTAGTTCACATACATGAAAGGTCAAGTTTCCTGGTCATTTTAAAGGTTTCTAAAGAAACAGATTAATAAAACAGTTTTTATTAACCAATACAAAAATTGCCTTTGTTGGAAGTAATTTGATGTTAATAGTGAGCAGCTTAAATCATGTCATTCATGTTCTTGACACACTATCTTGACAGCAGTTGTAATTTTGAAATTGAGGTGTTAACTCATCTTACACCACCCGTACAAATAGGGGGGGAAATTTACAGATGGAAGGAAATTGTACCCGGCCTTTAGAACAAAATGCCCCCATAACGAGCCGGATTCACTGATGCAGGCTTATTATTGATACACGTACTACATTAACACTTGAGAAATTGTGTCTCTGAGTTCTGTGTACAGGTTTACAGCTGACTCTGGGTCTTTGGGAAATTCATAACCATTGTTAGCCATGAGAGAACAACATAGTTCATGCACATCTTCATCACAAGGGATTCGCTTTCTGTATCTACATTCTTCCTTGGCAATACGAACTCGCTCTGGGGATGTATTACAGAGGAAATCTGCAGATAGGCATAAAGTCCTGGCAAGAAGTACATTATATTGGGACGGCCGAAGGGTACCCGGGCATTTCTTGATGGTCGGATTAAGTGCCAATTCCAAGTGTTGACAACTTCATCCAGCTCTTCCTGTGGACCAAGAAAAGAAAAACATCACTTGTTATTATTGGGATTGGTTGAAGTATAAGGTAATCACAATATGTTAAATTTACAAATACAAATATGTTCATATCAATAAATATAGCCAATGAAATAATAGTTTCAGGGGATTCCACAACCCCTACTGAAATCATGGCCCCTCCCTGTCAAAAAACCCTGGCAATCAATAACCTAGGTTACAACATACAAATTAACTGTATCCACCTGAATAAGATGCATGAAGCAGAACTGAATGAGATTCACATCAAGAAAGTTACCAGCAAATTTCCCTTCTTCAACTAAATCCTCGAAGAGGCAAATCCAGTAGTCTGAACATTCTCGCCGCAAAATTGACCACATGTATTCAATCCTTTGATTTGCCGTGCTTGGGCCCTCCAGGTAGCTACTGTCAACATCTTCATTGTTGTCCTCCATCCGTAGAAATGTCTGTATATCTTTCACATAGCCATTCTCTGTGCCATGATCACCCCGAACGAACTATGGGCATCCAGACAGAGATTCCACAGCTTCCATGAAGTATCCCCCAATGAGCCGGGGATCCGGGGATCCGAGGACGTGTTGTAGGCATACATCCAAACAATTCGCCGTCATATAATATGTCATCAGCATTCATTGTTATCATCTGAAACCAAAAACAAATTACATTTTTTTTGGTGGTCATCTTTTGTACATGGGTTGGGGTTAAGTGGTTAGAAGTAGTTGTAGAAGCCTACGTTGTAGCACTCAGCAGGGTTTCACATTAGCCTTTGTACATGTAATTGCTAACTAACTTTACACATCGAACTTCACATCGAACATTTTGCCCGATCGAGATACTAAAAATGGCTTTTAATTAGCTAACAAAGGGATGAAGAAGTATTCAATACAAATAAACACAATGGAAACTATACCTGTATTTGTAAGAGATATGACCTCTTTTTGGTGGTGTACTTGTGAACGGCATGAACCTGCAAGTTGAACAGCTGACTCCTCGTCTTTTGTGCACGAGATAATATGTCGTGCGCACGAGGTAATTATGTCGTGTGCACGTTATAATTATGTCGTGCACACGAGATAAAAATTTTTTTTTGAATGTCCCTTTAGGGGCTCCGTACCTTTTCGCTAACGCGTTACATTAACATATTTAAATCTGGTTGATTTATATTTTCTTACTGCTTTAAATACAAGGCAGAGGAACACCCCTGTTCATCTCAGTTGGAATGTTAGTTAACTGATTTTCACACTTATAAATCATGTTAGTTTCGCTGGTTCTTTCCCCCTGCATGTGTCCGCCGCCTGTGGGTTAAAGCCCCTTTCACACCGGGTCTACTTAGAGTTGCGTGGTGATGCGTATCTTGTTCGCCGAATTAAGGTGGCGTACTCTAGGTGGGCCTGTGTAGATGTGCGTAGTGCGATGTCGTATGGTTGTGTACCCAGTGCAGAGGCACCGCGTACCTACCAGCATAATACAATTTGCGTACAGGTGCGTAGGATTGCGTGTAACACACGTAGGGTAGCGTACTATTGCATAGGCATGGGGTACAGAAGCGAAGTTTTGCGTAGACTTGCGTTAAAACTGCGTACGTCTGGAGTCCAGTGCTCTCTGCCACGAGTACGCGAAAAAATTAAACATGTTTAATGTTGTGTGTACATCTCGCGTACTCCTTCTGCGTACTCGGCGTATTGTTACGTAAGCCAGCGTAGAGTAGCGTAGTAACAGCTTAGGGCAGCGTTGTCCCTACGCAACTCTACGCAACTGTACGTAAGGCCCGGTGTGAAAGGGGCTTATGGCGGGGTGTCGTAAGTCTGTTAAGCCACTGGTGCGGGTACATTTATTCGCCTTATCTTCCTGTTATACCACGATCCACTCCCAACCCTACCCACCTTCTATCTTTCGAACCCCCAATAGTCAATTATTTGTGTTCGTTTGGCAGTCAGAAGCCATGAAACCACGCACATACCGCCATACATACAAAAGGAAAAGGAGACAAATAGTTTGTTTCAGATATTTAATAAAGCATGGGTGTAAGGTGTGCCACACATTCACCGAGCTTTCCCCTTTTTTTTTTTTTTTTTTTTTAATATATACCAAGGTCGCCAGACCATCTTGGATCATCTGATCCAAGCTTTCTTAAACTTATACATCGAGTTCTTAATACGGACCTTCAGTCCAAGCAGAAAAAACACAGTACCGGTAGTTTTGCAAGATAAGTCAGAAAAGGGTGTCTGTATCAACCCTGATCATACTAACACAAACAAGTGCCTCACTTTCAGGCTACGAGAGCTAAAGGGCATTTTAATTCAAAATAATACAGTGAAGACAATTAGAGCCTGGGCTTACAGGCACTAAATAATCAATGAAATTTAATTCAAGGATGTAAGACTATTTCATCCGAAAATACAGGAAAACAAGTGCCTCGCTTATAGGCACTACAAAAAATCAAAAAGGTTAAATTCGCAGTTGTAAGTTCATATCATCCAAATACACATACGGGAAGACGAGAGCCTCGTCTCGCACTAAATACAAAATTAGGAGAAATTCACAGTTCCCGAAGACAAGAAAAAACAGGAGCATAAACAATTCAAATATGAGAAACTTGATGTAAAATATCAAGTACATGAACGCATCAAAATATAACAAAATGACAACTAGAGGAACTTACTTACTAGTATTACTTGAAGGATAAACAGTCCCTGTTACATTTAGAAAACGAAAATTAATCCTTAAACAGAGCAACCGACAAATCTAATTTTTCTTCAATATTCCATTTGACGTATCTATTCTTTGCCTCGGCGGTCTTCCGTCTACCATGTTGCATTATAAAAAGCTTCGGAAACATGTTTGTTTGCGAGGTGAGAAGCCCCGACGGATCTCATACTGTGGAGACCGTACTCCTCAGGATAACTCACACCTATTCGCTTAAGAGCCTCAAGGAATAACTCTCGGCATCGAGTGTAACTTAATGGCCTGTTTAGCCCCGATCTTATATGTTTTGGAGCTGGACATGAAAGTAATCGGAGTGAACAAGTATCTATCCTGACCGAGCTGAATTTTGGAAGCGCTTAAGAATCGAAGCAGAATTGTAACAGGTGAATAGTTACCGAAAGTGTCGCACAAGAAAGCGGTGCTGCCGTCTCTAAAAACATCCGTTTTAGATTTGGGGATGAAAATGGAAATACCCTTTTTGCTATTGCTGCTAATCTCGGTTAAGTGATTGGCTTTAATACCGGCCATTTCGTTGTGACGAAAAAGTAGCGCGTACTTATGACAAACGTAACAGGCAGATCTAAGGTTTAAAAGCGAGGCCTCGGGGCCTGCGAGCAGATCGATAATTGCTTTTACTTGAACGAGCGAAATTGGCTGCTTCTGTACAGGTGGGTGATGGAGCTCGCGCCTACCGCTGACAATGACATGCTGGATGATGGGCGAATCAAGAGGATTGTTTTTTAAATTGACCAGGGAGTGAAACCATCTCAAGGCAGCAGCTGTGGAAATTAGGACACTATCAGATACTACTTGTGACTTAGTTAGAGAGAGGTAGGAAGCCAGAACCTGTTCCGAAATGGGGAGCAACGGCGGGATAAGTTGAGAATCTAGCCAGGCGAGGAAACGACGACATCTATATAGATACGATGACACTGTACCCTCGGATTTGGCAAAAATCGTGTCCCACAGGATGGATTCCTTCTGCGCTTGAAATTGGCATGGGAATTCGCGCCAGAAGAAATGGTTGCGCACGACCTGTATACAGCAAAAAAGGAGGGAAAAGGGAGTTAAGAGTGAAACAAAACTTTGCATGAAAAGCGAGTGGAAATTTGGCTATCAAACTGTCTCGAAGTCTAAATAAGCTGCCGCTACGAGGCCGTCGAATTTGCTAGAACCAAGCAGACTGTTTTTGTTTCTACCTTGTTTCAGTGCACGATAACCGACTTCAGTGAAATAGTCTTTGATCCAAGGGCAGTACTGCGACCACAATAAAGGCCAGAAGGGCTGGGAGGGCCAGCACGGAAACACTAGAACACCATTGGCGCGACAATGATGCATGTGCTTGAGTGTAGACGGAATAATGACTACAGGGGGAACCAACAATACGTTTTCGCCGTGCCAGTTGTGGGCAAAAGCGTCTACACCTGAAGAATTTGGGTTCCAAAAACGAGAGTAAAAGCGGGGCAGCTTTGAGTTATAGAAGGTTGCGAAGCAGTCGATTGTGAATGGTCCCCAGTGGGAGTTAATAGAGGAGAAAAACTCATCAGTAAGGGACCAGTCATCCGTGTCTATCATTCTGCTAATGAAATCGGCTTGGTCGTTTATGGAGCGAGGAATCCACTCAACGTTAAGACGAATGGAATTGCGGAGACAAATACTAAAAATGTCCACGGCGAGGCTATTGAGGTGGGGCTTCATACTGCCAGCTTCAATAATCTTGGTTGCACAGAGGCTATCAGTGAGTAGTTTCAATTCAGAACCATGAATTAAAGGGAGAAAAGACAACAGGGCAAAGCGAAAAGCCTCAAGCTCGCGCCAGGTTGAACTCTGTGTAGATTCTGCCGGGGACCACAACTTATGGGCAGTGTGAACGTCGTTACAGATAATAGCACACCCGCCGGTTGAACTTGCATCTGAACAAAATGATCCTATTCGCGGCCTGGTGGGCAAAAACAAAACGGACATTCAGGTGTTGGACGTTGTCTCTCCAAAATTTAATTTCAGACAAGCAGTCATCAGACAAGGAAACAGGGTCACTCTCATCCGGAGAGGCTGCGATTATCATCTGACATTTACGGGTCAACAACCTAGTAATACTGCCTACCACGGGAGACAAGGAAATAATTTGGCCGACAAATGAATGCAGATCTCTAATAGTGAGAGATGAAGATAGCTTCAACAAGAAATCTATAGAGGCCTAAATTTTATCAACTTTACGCTCAAGCACCTGTAGAGTACCCCGGGAGGTATCCCACCTCATACGAAGCCAGTCGATGGAAAATACCGGATTCCAATATTGTATACAAATCCCGCCTCTAGGAGATCAGATCGTATATGATTAGCGATGCTCAAAGCTAACTGCGAATGATTTGAAGAACGCTCGGGATGTGGGACGACAATAAACCCATCGTCCAGATAGAGAGCTATGAGGATCCCACAGGACCGCCAGTGAGAAACTAATGGTTTGATAACTTTTGTAAATATGTAGGGAGCAGTCGTGAGCCCAAAGGGAAGAGCGGTGAATTCAAAATACCTCTCTATCTGGTTGATGGTCCAAGAAAAGCCTAAATATCGTTGAGAGACGGGAGCGATGTCCAAATGGTGGTAGCCCGATTTTAAGTCGAAGGAAAACATGAGAGCTTTGTTAGAGAGAAATTGGATGCCTAACTTCCAGTCGTCTAATTTAAAATGCCTCTTAATGATGAATTAATTGAGAGTGCTAAGGTCAAGAAAAGGCCTTTTTTTCTTAGACGATGAGCAAGCGACAGACAAGGGACTGACAACATAAGACGGATGAGATTTCTCTGTAATGCGGTTAGAGGCCAGCAAATCTAGTATGGAGCGTTTCACGAATTCAACCTCGCGTAAGGCGGACTTATTGTTGCGGGGGAACATCGGAGGGGGTTCTTCGACAAAGGGAATGATATAGCCAATACTAATGATTGACAAAACCATATCGGGAGCCCCTATGTCACGCCAAAAGTTAATACATTGTTTCAACCTTCCCTTGACCGCTAAATCGTCAGACTGCAAGGGTAATAAATTCGAAGTTCTAGATGGACAGTGTACCTTGAGGACGTCGTCGAATTTGTGGCAGATAGAGGCCCGACTGAGATTTGGTACCGCCTGGCACGACGTTGCTTGCACTGGCCGAGTCGAAGGGCCCGGTAGGTGCGATGCCGGGCAGGGTGGGCAACGCTCTTTGGAAGGATGGTGCCTGCCAGGTGAATGATCTGTAAGGCCGTACTTGGCCGCAGTTCAAAAATTTGAAAATCCCCGTACTTTGAACTACGGGTAAGTACGGGTAAGTAAGGGTTGCTGCGGCTGAATTGTCCACGGTAAGTACGAATGGCTACAGGTAACTACAGGTAACTACAGGTAAGTACGGGGAAGTAAGGGTAACTTAGGGTAAGTACGGGTGAGAAGTACCAATGAAGTACGGCTGAACTACGGGTTACTACAGATAAGTACGAGTAACTGCGGTCGAAACTGCGGCCAGGTGACGCCCGCGCCTGCGCACTACGGTCTCCAGACGTCGCCATTGCAAAATTTATACCTGTGGTTCAAATTTGCTCTATATGTTCTCATTTTTTGCCAGTTTTTGGTGAAAATTAACTATGCCACCTAGGAGCAGAAGGAAGGGGAAGAAAGCCGCCAGCTTTGGGCACGAGGAGACCCCTCAACCCAGCAAGGAGAGTGTGACTGGAGGCAGGTACCTGCAAAGGACCACAGACCTTGACCTCACCCTCCGGGGTTCAAACTACCTCTTCTGCAAAGAAGAAACAGGCAAGACCACTGAAGTTGTCACCCGAGCAAGAAGATGTGGTGTTCGCCTTCATTGAGGCCCACCAAGAGTTGTACTCAAAGGGACACCCCAACTTTTTTAAGACACAGCACAAGACTCAACTGTGGAAGGAGCTAGGGTCACAAGTATAGGCTATGGATGAGTCAGGTGGGTACCAAATTTTGGTAATTTAATATACAAATGTAATTGATAAAATGAAAATAATTTTACATCACTTTTTTTCCAGGTGCAGGTGCAGCTCTAATCATAAACAATTTCATTCCAGATGCAGCAATTCAAGATGTAATATTACAAAATAATTAATGTTTTTTGACATTTCATATGTTGTAGGTGCTATTGTGGATGGTGACAGACTGCGCCTGTGGTTCACCTCGCAGAGAACCGCCTACGGCAAGATTACAAGGACAGTGTCTGGGTCGGCCCCCAAGGTTCTCACCGCCAGGGAATCCACACTCAAGGACAAGCTGTCCTTCCTCGCCCCCTGCGTATACAGAGTGCCGAAGAGGGCTGGTGTTGATGTAAGTATACCCAGCTGACTGAAAGACAGCCCGACCGACAGACAGACAGACTCACTCACTGACTCGCTCACTGACCCACTCACTGAGTCAATGAAAATTTGCCAATAAAATTTAAGAAAAAAGAGTATAACAATGTCACCGCCTGCAACCAGACATAAAATAAATTAAAAATGAAAACTTGACTATTGAGAACCACCAAAACAAAAACCAGCACTTGTAATTTCCCCCACCTATAATTGACAGGAATTTATGTGGAGGCACAAGATTTTACGTTGGGGGGCACTCAAAAGATAAGGTTTTTTTGGCGGTTCTCAAAACTCATGTTTCATGCCTATTTAAATGGGGTTTTTTTGGGGGGGGCAAAAATTTAAGGTCTCCCCCCACTTTTTTTTAATGGAATATCCATATTATTCAGGACTGTTAATTTGGTAAATGAAGGCTTCTCTTATCTGATGTTATGTTAAACAGAAAGTAACATGATAAAATAAAATTATACATTTAAAATTATATATATATTTTTTTTAATTCAAAAAGTATTAATGCATGAACAATGTTTGTTGTACTTTCAGCTGTTGGCCCAGTTGCGGGATAAGCATCCCGACCGTTTTCCGGACTCCACCCACTCCAGTGCTGCCGAGGGCCGAGCTCCTGTGTCTGAGGACGAGGAGGATTCCAGTGAGGAGGTTGCTGCTCCACTCCTCACCTCCACCCCCACGAAGAAGAAGAAGAAGAAGAAGAGCACCTCTTCGACTTCTTCGTCGGTCCTTCTTGCTGCCATAGAGAGGAGGATGGCCTCAACCGAGAGACAGCAGGCGGATCTGCTGCACCGAGTAAGTAAACAAAATAAAAATTCTGACTGACTGACTGACTGACTGACTGAGTAACGTTTCTTTTATGATGCCAGTTTGTAATAAGGGATATTCCATTTTATTTTGGTTTATTTCAGGAGGACACTGAGAGAGCGGCATTTGGTCGGCTCGTAGGCGCCGCATGTGCCGAGATGGACGAGACTGGGTTCGAAGATTTCCAACTCGAGTGCCACTCATTGATGGTGAGGTTCAAGCGTGAGAGCCGACAACGCGCTTCGCAGGGGACGCAGCAGCAGGTGGCGCAGCAGCAGGTGGCACAGACTCAGCAGCACAAACAGCCCCAGGTTGACATCCAGATCACTGACGCCCATCTGGCCTCTTCCATTGCCAGCCAGCAGCAGCAGCAGTGTCCGCAGGGATACCTGGCAGGGTGGCAGACTGGCTACCAGACTCAGCAGCCTCAGCAGCCGCCTGGTCAGAGGCCCAACAGTGCTCCTCCCGGTCAGCCTGACTGGACACCATGTTTTACATGAGCTGAGCATGTCAAACATGAGGGGAACGGTCCTTTTAAGGACCCCTGTAAGTACCCTTGCGGAACGGTCCTTATAAGTACCCTTATTTTTTATTATCCCTTTCATTAGTTTAAATCTTTGTTTGTTATTAGTGTCACTGCAGCAGGCTGTGCAGTGAGGGTGCAGGTAATATTACAATATATAATTCATCATTTACTTAGTTTCATGAATGACCTGTTTTTGTGTGTTTTTAAATAACTATGTGCCTTTTTATTGTATTCACCACTTTTCATAATAAGTTAGGATGAATAGTCATTCGTTTATCTTTGTGTTATTTTTTGAAGATTTTCCATTTGGTATTTAACTGGAAGAGCTTGCTCAGGCATATGCATATTCATTGTTTTAGCCTGCACTGTTTCTTAGACTTATGTGCAAAAGGATTAGGCAGCTTATGTACATTAAGTTTTGACCATTATTTCTAGTGATTTTGGCCATACTTTTGCTAGAGTTATTTGTGCTTTTTATATATGTAAATGCATTGTGCAAAGTTGCCTATGTTATGTACAGAAAGACAAGTTGTCTTATTGTTTTTTCTGTTCTTTATTATTAAATTACAGATAGTTATCTCTATCACATGTGCCACCAAAGTCAAGTGACTCGATCCTCTTTCTTCATTGTGGTGCATGGGATTGTGAATGAACATCTTTTGGCAGTCTGAGGGTGTATATTATGTAGTAGAAACTCCTCTGGGCACAAGTGCGCCCTGAGGCAGCCACAAATAGCCCTGGTTGGTATACCAGGGCTGGGTGGTACTTAAATGGTCCTTAAAAGGACCCTTCCCCGGGTTACTTGCATGGGCCCTTAAAAGGGCCGTTCACCCATGTGCCAACACCTAGTTGTGTTGAGGCACCAGCCTTTCTTGCCATGGCACTGAACCTGCTGCCGACAACAGGTAGTGTTTCAGGTAGAGTCTCTGCCTCTTGGCCTCCTTGGTTGCGCGGTTCCCTTACTGTGGTTCAGTCATGTCTGTCAGGTTCACATGGTTACGCCACTCGCCAGGCAGCAAGTTGTGGGCAGCATCTTCCTGGTCTGCAACCTGGTTGTCTGCAGCAGGATTCCTGGCTCGCAGATAGTTGTGGAGGACGCAACAAGTCTTGACAATGAGTGTGGCACTGTCGACTTCCACCTGGATTGGCCCCAGCAGACATCTAAACTTGTTGGCCATGATGCCAAAGGCGTTTTCAACAACGCGGCGCGCCCTGGAGAGACGGTAATTGAAGAGCTGCTCGTCGCGGGTGAGGCCACGTCTGGAGAATGGCTTCATCAGGAAGGTCCTCATGCCAAAGGCGTCGTCAGCTATAAAGTAGTAGGGGGAGGCCATGTCATCACCAGGCAACGGTGCAGCATCAGGAACACCAAAGACACCCTGCTCAATTGCTTCGCGCATCTGACAGTTGTTCCAGATCTGGCCATCAGAACTGGAACCCACATCGCCAACCTGGACCCACAGAAACTTGTAGTCGGCGTCGACCAAGGCCATCAACACAATGGAGTAGAAGCCCTTGTAGTTGTAGTAGACTGAACCTGACTTGGGTGGCTTCTTAATGGCTACATGCTTGCCGTCTATGGCTCCCAGGGTGTGGGGAAACTGCCACCGGTCTTGAGAGTTCTGTGCCACCTGGAGCCACTCGTCTGCTGTTGTTGGGGTCTTCAGTACCTCTGGTCCAACGATGTCCAATAGAGCCTGGCACACCTCCCTCACAATGCACGAGATGGTGTTGTGGGCAACCCTGAACCCACACCTCAAGTCTCTGTACGTGTTGCCTGTTGCCAGGTACCTGAGGGTGACGGCAAGTTTCACCCCAGGTGAGACAGCATCGCGCATCGCGGTATCCCTCCTCAGAATACGCCCTTGGACCCTCTGCAGCAGGTCGTTGAATGTGTCCACATCCATCCTCATGAAGTAGGCGAAGGTCTCGACATCCTCTATCTCGAGCTCCTGCATGAGGGTGTCATAAAGGCCCAGTGTGGGTCTCCGGGCAATCCATCCCCTAGTCCACCACCTTCTCTGCCTTCTCTGCTGCCTCTCTCTAGCCTCCACCTCTTCAAGCTCCACGAGGTCCCTGGCCAACCCCATCAGCTCTCTGTTCACCAGGCCCCAAAACCTAATCATGGTAACCCTGTCTACCATGGTGAAGTTGTTGTTGAGGTTTGAGAGGAATATTTAAGACGTATGATCTGGTGAAGAACTGTCACAGACTGGGAAGACCATGTGCTCTGATCCAGCTTATATACCCCCCAGAAATTTCCCAGAAACTAGCTTTATTTGACCTTACTTAACCTTAGTTGACCTTACTTACCCTTACTTGTCCTTATTTCACCCTTACTTAACCTTACTTCACCCGTATTTAACTGTACTTCACCCGTACTTAACCGTAGTTACTCTCACTTTGCCAACCTTGGTGCAACCGTACTTAGCCGTACTTACCCTTAGTTACCCGTAGTTTGATCCGTACTTAACCGTGGTAGACCGTAGTAAATTGGTGCCGATTTTTAAGTACAGGTAAGTACGGGTAACTGCGGGTGAACTACGTGTAACTGCGGCTGTTAGTACGATCGAAGTACGGGTAACTACGAACAACTGCGGATAAGTACGGGTGGCCACCCGTACTTGTGTTGGCGAAATTTTTGAACATGTTCAAAAATTTAGGCTAGAAGTGCGGCTAGACCAAGGGTAAAACCCTACGGCTGAACTACGGTTAAGTACGGGTAACTACGGCTAACTTCATTTTACTGAGGCTAACTACGAATCTAGTACGTGTAAGTACGGGTAACTACGGGTGCAAGAACTGCGGCCAAGTACGGCAAAACCCGTAGGTGTGACCAAGGCATAACCGGAGCTGGGGACGGCCGGGCTGGGTCTTGGCCTTGCACGGTAGCGAGAGTAGGCGCTAGAGCCAAAGGAGAAGGGGCAGTTACGGGACCAATGGCCCGACATCCTGCAGGAGAAGCACGACTCAGCAGCTGGCAAGCCTGGGGGCAAGATAAAAAAGGTAGAACCAGGAAGAAAGGGGGTCTGCAACAAAACGATATGAACAGCAAAAAATATGAACTATAGGGCGGGTGGGGAAGGGCTTGAACAATAGGGGCTACTGAAGGACGACAGAGATGGAAGCCGTGAAGTTTTCGCAAGAAAAGCTCAGTGTGTATGTGTGTGGAAAACACCTGAATGGCTGGGGGCGATCAGTACGTGTTATATATAGGGATACGCCTGGGTAGGTCGGAAGATCACATGATTAGGGCGCGGCCCTGGACCGCGCGGAAGAATATCAAGGGAGATAACTGCCTAGGGCGGGCCAAACAAACACAACTATATTTCTATGCTACTTCGCTACGCTCATACGCATGAAAAGCAGTTTAGTGTTAAAAGGACCGCCATATATACAAAAGGAAAAGGGAGACAAATAGTTTGTTTCAGATATTTAATAAAGCATGGGTGTAAGGTGTGCCACACAATTTGAAATCAGACAAAGTATAAGGGGAGGCGAAGAATCTCGTTAAAAATACCTCGAAAAAGATGGCGATCTGGAAAAGAAACCATAGGCCTGCTGCTGGACGGTTGCTGCTGATGGTCATTCTTGCGGCGTTAACGGGCTTCAATGTCCTTCAAGGCTGCCTCTTCCGCGTTGATAACCTTTTTGTGCTGGTCGGCCGAGAGCTTGTCCGCCTGGGTCCTGTCGAGCTGCGAAATGGTGCCCCAACCGGCCATGCTGGAATCGGCAATTTTAATGTTCTGCTTTCTAGCAGAAATCAGATCAAGGCCTTCCTTGGTGGCTTTTAGCCCTTCTTCTAAGTCGTTGCTGGAAAAGGCTGACTGTACCTTGAGGAGCAGAATCTCGAGGTTGGCACAGAACTCAAACTGTGCGATGTTTCCCGGACAAGAAAGATCTTTGGCCTCCAGCTTCAGCCTCAGCTCTTTTACGGCCGTGGAGTCGTCTTTCGATTTGGAAACTGCGCTAAATTTGGCGTCGAAGTAGTCTCTTGTTGTTTAAAAGCCACGGTGTTTTTTTATCCCATTTATAATGATTCATTATACACACCCATATACCGATCTGTAGGCTTACATCAGTTCATTATTTTAAACACATACTATAAACACTGGTGTTTATTTATTATCGTGTCTCGTGTGTAAATATAAACACTTGGCGTTCATATACAAAGAGGAGTTTGAAAATAAACGCACAGACGCGTTAAAAACTAGAGATTCTATGTCTGTCTGCAACAGAGCATAGGGCTTTTCTGCTCCATGTTTTTAAATTAATTTATGAATGTATGCAACATTAGATCTAAATATGTATGTGTCACAAAGAAAGACCTTGCCTAACAATGAAACAATCATGATCCTAGCTCTTACCACTATTAAATTAGGAGCTACTTCCTGTGTGACCGGAAGTAGAGGTCACAGAGGTCAAACAATATGTCACAAGGAAAGACATTGCCTTACATTGATATTTGGTGAAGGAATCATGATCCTAGCCCTTACAACTTTTAAATGAGGAGCTACTTCCTGTTTCACCGGAAGTAGAGGTCACAGAGGTCAAACAATATGTCACAAAGAAAGACCTTGCCTAACATTGATATTTGGTGAAAGAATCATGATCCTAGCTCTTACCACTTTTAAATGAGGAGCTACTTCCTGTTTGACCGGAAGTAGAGGTCACAGAGGTCAAACAATGTGTCACAAAGAAAGACCTTGCCTAACAATCACTTTAGGTGAAAGAATCATGATCCTAGCTCTTACCACTTTTAAATGAGGAGCTACTTCCTGTTTGACCGGAAGTAGAGGTCACAGAGGTCAAGCAATGTGTCACAAAGAAAGACCTAACCTAACAATGACATTTGGCGAAAGAATCAACTTAATATCTCAAACGGTTGATTTATTGTTGATTTTTAAAGATTTTGATGATTAAATTCAAATCGCTTGTAATTTGACACCTGATGACGTCATCATGACGTATTTCGTTCGCATACATCTATGCGGTATGGACTATGCCTATACAAACTTTGAACCTTGAACTTTGAAGTACAATAAAGTTAAACGGCAAAAGTGGCCCGTAGAACGAAACGTGTGCAAAGTCTATGGGCCGTGGGGAAAAAAAGAAGAAGAAGAAGAAGAAGAAAAAAAAATCTTAACAAAAAGAAAGACTTTTCCGCAACTATGCGGAAAAGCCAATAAAAGTTGCTATTTACAGTGTGTATTTTGGTGCAGTTGCCCTTGTTTCACCTAATAGTCTACAAGGACAACATCACCACTTAGCGCTTAGAAACGTAGTATTAAAATGTTTGCTATTATTTTATTATTTATTATAGTTGCGGAAAAGTCTTTATTTTTGTTAAGATTTTTTTTTCTTCTTCTTCTTCTTCTTCTTTTTTTCCCCACGGCCCATAGACTTTGCACACGTTTCGTTCTACGGGCCACTTTTGCCGTTTAACTTTATTGTACTTGGTTCAAAGTTTGTATAGGCATAGTCCATACCGCATATATGTATGCGAACGAAAAACGTCATGATGACGTCATCAGGTGTCAAATTACAAGCGATTTGAATTTAATAATCAACATTTTAAAAATCAACAATAATCAACCGTTTGAGATATTAAGTTGATTCTTTCGCCAAATGTTAATGTTAGGTAAGGTCTTTCTTTGTGACACATTGCTTGACCTCTGTGACCTCTACTTCCGGTCAAACAGGAAGTAGCTGCTCATTTAAAAGTGGTAAGAGCTAGGATCATGATTCTTTAACCAAAAGTGAATGTTAGGCAAGGTCTTCCTTTGTGACACATTGCTTGACCTCTGTGACCTCTGCTTCCGGTCAAACAGGAAGTAGCTCCTCATTTAAAAGTGGTATTATAAGAGCTAGGATCATGATTCTTTAACAAAAAGTGAATGTTAGGCAAGGTCTTTCTTTGTGACACATTGCTTGATCTCTGTGACCTCTACTTCCGGTCAAACAGGAAGTAGCTGCTCATTTAAATATGGTAAGAGCTAGGATCATGATTCTTTAACCAAAAGTGAATGTTAGGCAAGGTCTTTCTTTGTGACACATTGCTTGACCTCTGTGACCTCTACTTCCGGTCAAACATGAAGTAGCTCCTCATTTAAAAGTGGTAAGAGCTAGGATCATGATTCTTTCACCAAAAGTGATTGTTAAGGAAGGTCTTTCTTTGTGACACATTGCTTGACCTCCGTGACCTCTACTTCCGGTCAAACAGGAAATAGCTCCTCATTTAAAAGTGGTAAGAGCTAGGATCATAATTCTTTCACCAAATATCAATGTTAGGAAGGGCCTTTCTATGTGACATATTGTTTGACCTCTGTGACCTCTACTTCCGGTAAAACAGGAAGTAGCTCCTTATTTAAAGGTGGTAAAAGCTAGGATCATGATTCTTTCACCAAATATCAATGTTAGGCAAGGTCTTTCACATACATATTTAGATCAAATGTTGCATGGATTCATAAATTAATTTAAAAACATAAAGCGGAAAAGCCCTATGTTCTGTTGCAGACAGACATAGATCTCTAGTTTGTTCTTATTATTTGTTTAGCTTTTCCGCATAGTCGCGGAAAAGATATACTGTTTGTTAAGATTTTTGTTTTCTTTTTCTTCTTCTTTTTTTCCCACGGCCCATAGACTTTCCACACGTTTTATTCTACGGGACTTTTTTTGCCATTAAACTTTTATACACATAGTTCAAAGTTTGTATAGGCATAGTACATACAGCAAAGATGTGCCCGCGTGAGTTACGTCATGATGACTTCATCAGGTGTCATGTGACAAACTATTTGAATTTAATAACAAAAATCTTTAAAAATCAACAAAAAATCAACCGTTTGATATATTAAGTTCATTCTTTCACCAAATATCAATCTGAGGCTAGATCTTTCTCTGTGACACATTGCTTGACCTCTGTGACCTCTACTTCCGGTCAAACAGGAAGTAGCTTCTCATTTAAAAGTGGTAAGAGCTAGGATCATGATTCTTTCACCAAATATCAATGTTAGGCAAGGTCTTTCTTTGTGACATATTGTTTGACCTCTGTGACCTCTTCTTCCGGTCAAACAGGAAGTAGCTCCTCATTTAAAAGTGGTAAAAACTAGGATCATGATTCTTTCACCAGATATCAATGTTAGGCAAGGTCTTTCTTTGTGACACATACATTGTAGATCTAATGTTGCATGGATTCATAAATTGATTTTTAAAACATGGAGCGGAAAAGTTCTATGCTCTGTTGCAGACAGATATAGAATCTCTAGTTTTTTATTCCACTTTTTTCCCATAGACATAACACAGGGATTTTCTACAAGTCACTTCTACCATTATGCCAATTCCAATCAACTTCATACTTGGCACATAGTTAAACCACCACCCCAAATAGATTGCCCGAATAGTGTCCCCTCTTTATCTCTGGAACGGCAAGTCCGATGCAACTCAAACTTGGTATGTAAGTATATGGGGATGTGTTATAGACAAAAATTGCAGTCACGTGTTGATGACGTCATCAAGTGATTTTATAGGAATTATTAAATTTTTGGACCTTTTCTTTATATCTCATAAACGACAAATCGTATTTCCGAAATTCTTTCTGCAAAATGTTTGTTAGGCTATAGGCGCATGCCACAAAATACCAAAAAAATTTGTGACATCATGATGACGTCATAAAAAAGCCGATTTTCAGATTAACATATAAGGGAATATCCGGTTGTGATGAAACTTGGTGGGTAGGTAGAGAATGATACTAGTATTGCAAATTTGAAATGACGTCACGATGACGTCATCGACTGATTTTTTTATTGATTTTTGAATAATTAATTTTGCCATTTTTCCCCAGAAACACATATAAGCGAATATCTGATCGTAATGAAACTTAGTGGATAGGTAGGGAATGGTACTAATATCCTAAATACGAAGTGACGTTATGATGACGTCATCGGCTGATTTTTTATTGAATTTTTTATTAAATAATTTGGCCATTAAGAGTCAAAAACATAGAACAAAACACGGGCTTTGGAACTTTTTGGACCGCTGATATGGTTATCTATAGTAGTGGACCAATATTATTGTGTACACGTGAACGGAGCACGACGAGCTAGAAAATCAAAATCATTTTGCTGTTTCCACTGCCATATGCACAACCATACATACTATGCGTGCTGGCCTATAGTAGACTCAGCCATTTCTGTGTTTCTCATGGGCATGTGTATGTACGCGAATCTGTATACGAGTATTGATGGACGAGTGACGACGCTCCTGATAGTTGTTTACGACAATTAAAACACCGCTATTTCTCTGTACTGTACTGGGCCAATTTCGGTCATGTTTGTTTTTCATATTATTTATAAAACATACGCGAAACAGCTCAGTGTTTGTCAACAAACACAGGTCTAGTTTGATGAATATCATTATTATCGTTTGATCTATTCAGAAACACTTTCATTACAAGAGCTGTGTTTTCTTAGTGCACAGATACTCGAGATACTCAATTTGCTGTTATAAAAACGGTTAATGTTTTTTTTTAGTTAAATGTTTTCTATTAAATACAATTTATAATCATCAAATGATTAAAAAAAAAGATAAATACAATAAATACAATTTATGTTAATATCACTTAAAATGCTCAAGAAATTCAATCATGCGAAATGATATGTACCAAATTTCAGACTAGATCTTCGAACTTAATTAGAAAGTAAAACCATATATCTAACTCAAATTATTTCCGGTTGTCAAGTTTGCTCCGTCTATTTGCAGCCCATCACCTCAAAGCGCAGGGCGCAGGTGGCGTAGCATTCAGTGGCTAGAATGCGGATGAATCTGGTGTGCAAGGCCACGGTGAATCTAGTGGTCACGGTACTGCCTTCCACAGTGTTACCAGGGAACTGCATGTAAATGATAAAATGAAAAACACGCATTCGGGTATAGTTCAAATGTTTCAGAATTAATCATTATTGTTTTTGTGGATAGTTAAAATCGTTGTTCTTTGAATCTCAAAGTTACTGACCGTTATGGTTGTCCCATTTGTATAGGTCACGTAATCCCACGACTGACCATCGTTACTCTGTGCCACCTGATACTTGGTCACTCTCTGAAAATTGTATACACTTCGGGGTTGAGTGATGAGTCCAGTGATAATGACTTTGGTAGTGAACTCAGCTCCAATCCACGGATTTTCGTCGCTGAGGTCTTGAATCCATGCAACTGATCATGCGGAAATTGAAGCCGGGAAAAACATTGGTTACATTTAGGCTGTAGGAGGGAATGGTTAATGGTCTCGGGATTCTTCTGTCTTCTTGTTTGTTCTTATACTGTTCTTTCTTTCCTTTCCTTCCTTTTTTGGTTGAATTATTCCTCATTTCATTTCCGTTTGATGCAGCGTGATTAGGTTCGATGTTTGTGTTTACGTATATTTTCCGTTCGTTTGTCGCCGTCTATAGATCAAGTTTCATAAAGATCTCGATGCAAATATTTGACAAAATTTTCGTTTTACGCGTCTTAAAGGGAGCATATAGGATTTGCAAGGCCTCCAACAAATATTTTTGAGTTTGAAACAGAAAAAGGACTCAACAGTTCGTAAAAAGTGCAAACAGTCACCATGGGTTAATCAGATGCTGGGTTTTTCAAGAAAATCAAGATGTACTGTCTTTTCCACATATCGTTCGTCAGAACGATTTTTGGAATAAACATAAAGGACACCCTCACTTGAGTCGTTTTAGTTATCACCTTTCACGCAAGGTATGAAGATGCTGCTGGTAGAAAAATACCGTTAAATCTTTCCACCTAAAATGCTGTAGTCCGGAAATAGGTGTAAAAAAAAGACGACCGAAAACAGTTTTGATCTCGGGGTAAGATCAAAACCATTCTTCAGTTTTATAAGAATAATTATTGAGTGGGGTTTTTGCTATTTTCTCGTGACTCAGATGTCCGATTGAGCTCAAATTTTCACAGGTTTATTATTTCATGTCCATGAAGTATAAGTGCTGTCCTGTGACATTTACTAATCATGTATTTAATAGTGCCATTCATGCGACTTTTAGTAACTAAGCTTCATCTTCATTTGAACAATCACAATGTTTAGTTGCCATTAAAAATATCATTTTCATTTTAAGGAAATAAATGCACAAATATACTTGGGCCATTAAGCCGTGCATATGCCGGTCCATAGTAGCGAAGATAAGTCGAAACTGTGATTTTTTCATCCAGGATGCGTCCATCCTCCATACCAAGAGGTTCCTCGTTGGAGCACGGAGCTACACCTTTTAATGAATATGTGAACAAAAATACATAATGAAATCTTGATGTGTCGATAAAACTCTATAAACTCCAATGATCATTGTATATCGGCAGATGACGTAAATAAAACCGCAACCAAATCCAACAATGCCCTCGGTCTTCTACGTAGAAACCTGTACAGATGTCCCCAAAAGGTTAAGAAAACTACATACAAAGCCTTAATACGACCTAAACGCAATGTTCCCGGAACCACCGGTAGGTGGCGCTGCACACGACTAGGGCTTCATCAGGACACTCTCAATTACTTTCGTAGTAAAAAAAAAAACACAGGTAATTGGCCTAAAATCCCCCAGATGTATGTTGTAGCAAACATTTTGACATTGTATCGCATGGAACGCCTTAGAAAGGTTTCAAGAGGGTTGGAAACGCTGAAAAACATACGAAACAGTATATATCTGAGCCAAAAAGTGAATTTTATGACTTTATTTAAATGACACATTTTACGCCACAAAGAACGTCATCTTCGGCAGGTCTTCGGAAGCAACGTTTTCGTAAGCATTCGGATGCTCGGAAATGTCACCCAAACAAAGTTCAAAGTTCAAGATGATCATGAAGATGATGGAAAGGTTAGTGAAAATGTGATCATTTTCTCTTCAAATTGATACCAAATCTGACCGATTTGGAGTAACTGTTTAGATTTTACAATCGGATCATTATTCGCTACGCAAAAGTGTAAATTTTGAAGTCGTGGACTTGACCATGCGAAAGATAATTTAGTAAAAAGGAATGTGTTTTGAAACTCGTGACATTGATTGTCAATGTTCATGTACCTCAATGACCCATGGGGACACCTGGGGATTTCAAAGGTTTTTCATCAACACAAGTTCATAGTTGATCAAACTAAGCCGTCACACAGATAGATGCATTATTAGACTAAACAACGATGCCACATACATGATCCAATTCCTATTATAAAATGTCACATTTTCTGATAGGAAATTGGGATGTGGCCTCAAGTTTCAAAAAAGTGTGATCCTTAAGAGCCCTGTTAAAAATAGGGTTGTGAGAAAATGCATTAAAAACACAGAAAATGAATGAAATAAGAATGATTCTATTACAAAAGTTCTGTTAGATCCTGAAGATGTGCATGCGGCAGTGAAAATAAATGTGAAGTCATCTCATGACGTCATAAAAAGCCGAATTTTATTCCATATCGTAAAGAATGTCTGCTTGTCAGGAAACCCGGTAGGTTTGTGATGTCTGTGCTACTCCAAGAATGTTTTAGTGATGACGTTATAATTTAGAATTTAGAATTAAATACTAAATTGTTAAGCAAGTGACAGGTCATTTGAATATCTAATTGGTAAATTTTGTTCGCACCATATCTCGAAAACGGCAAATGCTACGGAAATGATTCTTTATGCAAAAGCTTTGCTGCATCCTGTAGTTATGCATGCTGCTACGAAAATGACCATGACGTTATCAAGACGTCATCAAAAAGGCTATTTTTTGGTTAACAGCATATCTTGAAAACAACAAATGCTATGGTAATCATTCTTTTTGTAAAAGCTTTGTTACATCATGCACTTGAGTATGCTGTCAGTAAGTGAACCATGACGTCATCATGACGTCATCAAAAAAGATGAGTTTTTGTTTGCAGCATATCTCGAGAACGACAAAGGCTATGGTAATGATTCTTTTTTCAAAGCTTTGTATTACATACCTGCTGCAATGAAATTGAATGTGACGTCATCATGACGTCATCAGAGCTTATAAATCTGATTAAATAAGTCGGAACAGCTCCGTGTTCGTCCACGAACACTTAAATGTCAAGTTATCATTATTATTGTTATCAGACATTGTTATTATCTAAGAACCCCCAGTAAAATTATTATGCTTTGGAAACTGTGTATGAACTTAATTAGCGTGCAAAAATACGAACACAAAACAAGAAATGGGAAAATATCGACATTTTTATTCTTATATACGTGTATTGTTAAAACATTGTTAAGTGCTTTAGATGTGTTACAGCCCAGTAAGAATAGGGCGACACTGTATAGTTACGTCGCACCGGGAGATTCAGTTTCGAAGTTTGCGGACTGTGAGGAAATGGAGGAGCCAAATTCTCTCATGAAGGCTGTTTTTATTTTTGTGGAATCGAGAGGAGTAGAAATAAAAAGTGTGTTGTTTCCTCGACATCGGGTAGAGAACTTGGATTGCGTTAATTATTGAATATTCACAGAACAAAATAATAAGTAGGATTATCTTCAATACAAGATGAGTAAGTGCAGTTTTAAATGTGGCAGGATTTAACTATGAAAAAGTATTAAGCATTAATATAGAATGGAGGAGTAGAAATGAAAAGTGTAATGTCTCCAAATTTTAAACCTCTTTCTTTTCCCTTTTCTCCTCCTTAACTCCCCAGACAAGGTATTTGGAACCCAGGAAAACCGATAATATCCCATTTGTGACAATAAAAATCTGTCTAGAAATATAGGCGCTGGAACATTATGGACAATTTCAAATGTCTCCAGTCTCCAAGATGCCTGACGCCTCCCTTAGATCCATGTTCATTGCAACTTATAAGGTTTCCCATGTGGCCCATTTGTGCGTACAGTAATAAGTAATCTGAAGCGGACAGACCTAGTCTGTTGCTTTTCTTTTCATTATAGTACACGAGCATTATATTTTGTTATTTAGCTGTTCCGACATTGCCGATGTCGGAGCAGGTATCGTTTTCGTACGGATTTTACATTATTAGCTGTTCCGACATTTCTGATGTCGGAACAGATTTTGTTTTTGTTCTGAATTGTATTATTTGTATCAGCTGTTCCGACATTGCCGATGTCGGAACAGGTATTGTTTTCGTTCGAATTTTTCACTATTATTATTCTTTATCGTCCAGATTTTGTTTATTGTTTATCTCTTCTAAGCTTCTTCCGATCAGCTTAGATAATCTTCTGAATGCTTATAAGCTAAGGATCATTCTGACACAGAGTGGTACAAATTCTGAATTAATTAGCCAAGTTACAGTCATTTGAATATTTAATTAGTAAATTTTGTTCGCAGCATATCTAGAGAATGACAAATGCTACGGACATGATTCTTTTTGCAAAAGCTTGATTATATCATGTAGTTGAGCATGCTGCCGCGAAAATGACCGTGACGTCATTATGAAGTCATCATGACGTCATCGAAGTCAAAATTTGTGCTTCCCATTTAAAGATAAGTAATTTGTTGATTTTTTTCTACGGTTAATTCTAAAATTTACTAAAAATCATTTGTCGGACAATGTTACATTGAGATTGGAGTTACTAATGGAATTGCTACGTGAAACATTAAAAACTGATTGTAACAAAAAAACACCTTTTAGGCCTTATGCCCCAGGTCTCGTGACCATGGCTTGAGATACGAAGATACACGTAGATCGGGGTCGATACAAGCACAGCAATAGCGCCACCAAGCATTTGAACTAAAATTGTGACAAGTGACAGAGGCTGCATCCGGCCGAATCTGTTAGAGGAGGTCTCCGTTCCATGAAATTGACCGTGACGTCAACACGACGTCATAAAAAAGCTGAATTTTGTTTGCAGCATATCTCGAGAACGACAAATGCTATGGTTATGATTCTTTTTGCAAAAGCTTTGTAATATCCTGTAATATCTTTGTAATTTACCATGACGTCATCATGACGTCATCAAAAGAGCTTATTTTAATGTTTGCAGCATATCTCGAGAAATGCTTTGTAATATGCCACGAAATTTACCATGACGTCATCATGACGTCATCAAAGGAGCTTATTTTAATGTTTGTAGCATATCTCGAAAAGCTTTTTTAGATCCTCTAGATATGCATGCTGCTTTGGAAATGACAGTGACGTCATCATGACGTCACCAGAGCTTATAAAGCTGATCAAATAAGTCGGAACAGCTCCGTGTTCGTCCAAGAACACTTAAATGTCTAGTTATTATTATTCTTTATCTCCCTCTACGTTTGTTAACAGCTTATCTCCTCGTAGCTTTTTCTGATCAGCTTAGATGAGGTATCACATGAAAGCTTATAAGCTAAAGATCATACTGATTCTGAGTTGTAAAAATTCTTCATTAATTAGTCACGTGACAGCTCATTTGCAAATTTAATTAGTCAATTTTGTTAGCAGCGTATCTCGAGAACGACAGAGGCTATGAATATGAGACGGAGGCTGTATCCGAATCTGAAGTGTAGAGTTATAGGTCTCGATCTGTCCATTGGAAATTCGCGGAGATACCAAAACAATAGATCCAGCCGTAGCTCTGGAAGTCCGTTTCTGATACGGCCTAAGGGCCTAAGTCGACCGGTGGGACAACTCGACTTGAGACAGGTCGACCGGTGAGACAGCTCGACTGTTGAGACAGGTTGACTGGTGAGATAGGTTGAGACAAGTCGACCGATCTACAATATTTTGTAAATGCTTATACACTCAGGATCATTCTGGGACTGGGTTTTGAAAAATTCAAATTTTGTTCGCAGCATATCTCGAGAACGACAAATGCTACAGAAATTATTCTTTTTGCAAAAGCTTTGTAACATCATGTAGTTGTGCATGCTGTCACGAAAATTACCATGACATCATCAAAAAGACTGATTTTATTATTAGCAGCATATCTCGAAAACGGTAAGTGCTACGGTAATGATTATTTTTGCAAAAGCTTTGTTAGATCCTGAAGATGTGCATGCGGCTCTGAAATGTCATCATGACGTCATTAAAAGCTGAATTTTGTTCCATATCAGAAAGAATGGCTGATTGCCATGAAACTTGGTAGGTCTGATGTCTGTACTACTCCAAGAATGTTTTAGTCATGACGTTTTTATGACTTAGAAGTTAGAATACAATTCTTAATTAATTAAGCACATGACAGCTCCTTTGAATATTTGATTCGTAAAATTGTGTTCGCAGCATTACATATATCTCGAGAACGGCAAACGCTATGGACATGATTCTTTTTGCAATACATTTGCTACATCATGTAGTTGTGCATCGGCTACATAAATTACCATGACGTCATCATGACGTCATCAAAAAGGCTGATTTTTTGTTGGCAGCATATCTGGAGAACGACAAATGATGTGGCAATGATTCTTTTTGTAAAAGCTTCTAGATAGCATGCTACTTTGAAAACGAGCGTGACGTCATCATGAGGTCATCAGAGAAATAATGTTGTTACTGAAACATATAAATGTTTTATGGTACATTGTATTGAGTAAATAAATTCCTGAAACTACTCAATATCACACTAATCTTGTATTTCCAGTGTAGCTGTTTGCGCCTCCACTTTTGCCTACCCCCTTATTATCATAAGACATGTACCATATTATCATAAGAAAGGATGTAGAACGAATTGCTCTTTGCCATAAATAAGACCAGTGTAAACCCTTATATAAATTGAAGAATATTTGCCAGAGAATGGTCAATCTACCCCAAAGAATAATTAATTAATTAAATAAATTAATGAATTAACATCATCAACTAATCTCTCGCTAAATGAGGCACGGTACCGTGCGAATTAGTCATCGGGGACATCTCAGCACGGGAGACCAACGAGACCGTGTACGTGTCGTACTGTCTCCATACGCCAGGGGAGACAGCTGAGACCGCCACACCGGTACGAATTCTATCAAACTGCACGTGCGCAGTGAAGCGTGAAGTTGGCATGCATCCTGTGCTAAACTCGCGCGCCCGCCTTGCATGATGGGATATAAAAAAATAAAATAAAACCGGTATTTTTTGTTGCACGGTCACACAGCAAATAATCGCGACTTTTTGCAAAAAGACGCGATTATTTGTGTCCCCACACAAATAAGCGCGACTATTTGGGTCGCGATGCAAATCGCGACCCAAATAGTCGCGCTTTTTTGGTGTATGAGAACGTGCATTTTAACTACACCACTAGCCACAAATGCCTGTAACAGTATTGTTTGTTTGCAATATTTACAAATACAGATGCCGTAGAAACAAGTAATTACGTCAGTTACTTTACCTTGTACGAATTAAAGTGGGGAAAGATAGACCATTGCAGAAACTGGGATACTGTACTGTAGGCATAATGCGAATATAAACGGTTAGTGACTTCAACTCAAGACAGTTCGATAAACTGTCCAGTTTACAAGAATAGCTCAATGGTATATGATTCCCTCCTTCGTACCAGCATTACAATAGTTGAAAACATTGTATTACCACACACCAATGGTTTTTAACGCCTGCGTCCGGGAAAGATCGCAAACTCTATGCTAAGAGATAATTCCTTTACCACCGATTATGAACATATTATTCTCAGATTTGACTTTCTTTTCATCCTGCTGCACAGATAACACTTAGATCCCAACAACCACCCAATGAAAGCTGAATGGACTTTCCTACACGCAATCAAAACATTTTCCCCCTCGTTTTGGCAAATTTTGTGGTGACAAGGTATGTTTTTACCAGCACCATCTTAAAACCATGTAGCTATATGTAAATCTGTGAACATTTCTGTTTTGGTATCCCTGCCAAAGTATGATAGTACCTTCAACGATACTAGTGGGATCTCGATGTTTCACAAACTAGCTCCAATTACATTGGTTTTACTTACATGTCTTACACGATGCGTATAGCTTCACTGTATCCATCTGTGTCTTGAAGGAATCTAGATGACTGTATAGCGGTTCCATGGCTTTGTACATATTTGTCTCAGGGCAGAGATCAGTACATTCAAGTATTGAGCAATTACTCACAAGGAGAAGGAGAAGTACGGCAATTCGGTTCATCGTCGTTGTATATAATTGCAGCAAGATTCTACATCAACCAAATGGCACAACACAGACGCAACTGACTCTGACAAATCATTCCCGTGCAATTTATAGACAATGGTTGGTCACATGACCAACGGATCCCAGAGTCACGCGATGAGAAAACGCCCATACATGTACAGTACGAATGCGTAGAAGTCGTTGTTACTATACATCATAAATATGCATGACCTACAGCCGAATCCCAATTTGTCAATTCACCATCATGTGCTGATCACCAGCAAGTAGGCCAGGGAATCTACAAAGGAACTGTTACACGTGCATCATCTCACTGAGCATGGAACATCTCACTCTTCATTGCGCGTGCGTGAAATTCGCGTGAACCACGTTGACCTTCATCCATTGCTGCAGAACAACTCCCTCACAGGACGACTAATTACTGAGAAAATCCGTTCAAGAATCACTGAGCTCGCAAACAAACTTTCTGATTTTCCTCGATGGTATTGCTCAGTCCATATGCTACCAGAAAACACAAAAACTCAAAATACCATTAATTCCGACCTTTTGAGTTGGGCTTTAAGACCGACCGACCCTCCCTTAAGATGGAACAAATGAGAACCTTAGAAACAATGGGGCACCCTGGGTAATCATGGAATGGCGATTGTGGCAGGAATCGAGAGAACTGGTTTGTCCATTCAATAAGTAATTTAGTTTAGGCCTGTTCGACGGAATCGTACAATTATCCCTGCACTTTGGTGTATGTAGTACATTGATCTGCCTCGTGTTGGTTGTACCTGGCGCCAGCTGAAACGACGGGCTCCTTTACTATAAAATAAAATCCTCTATAATATGAAGCAGATGTTTGTTTATGTCAAAGCAAAGAATAACTTTAAGTCCATTAAATCCATATTTCTATCCAAGCAGCCATAACAAATATCACAAAAACGTTTTGCCCTTCAATCTGAATATAAACTCCAGCAGTATGCGCGGTCCTATCCGCTCGTAGGAAATAATTACAATCGTAAACCATACTGTAATACCGAGCAAAACATGTAAACAAAGCAATATTGATCCCCATATTAAATTGATAAATAAAGGCTAACATTGAAAAACTACTATATTTATAGCCTTTTAATAAAAGAAACCAAGGCAATAATTTTGTTCTGTTTTGTATATTTTCGGCGACTTTGCATAATATGTTACAATAGCTTGATCAGGATTTATTATATACGTAGGCCTACATGTGGGATGCACGAGAATTTTGCTTGTGACATTGAGTTACTGCGACTGCCGTGGAACTGCTAACCTTCGTCGGACAACTTAAGAACTGGATGCTACGATGAAGTTAGATCCTGCTGGTCCGCGTCCATGTTCACCATAATCTGCCCAATTGCGGACGTAGTATGGGTCACCGTCGGTTTGGTGCCGGATAGAGGGATGCGAGAAACCGGGGATGTCGATGCCGGTGTCGTGGTTCATGTTGAGTCGTCAGCAATACGACATCGCGTGACTTGGATCACCCTTTTTCCCTTGTCTATAACCACCATTATAAATAACCATTTCCTTTATTGAACATTTGACAATTTTTACAATGCAAAGAAAAGGAGATTGTGAAATTATAATTGATTACGGAATTCAAACCAGACGGTTTTCATATAGGTTTTGCCGCTCATTTTCGGTAAATGGGCGGCAAATTTCATTTTCACGCTTTCGTGTTGATCTAATTTTTCCGTCTCGGTTGAAACCCTCATTTGACTTCAACTGATGCAACGGTATTTATATTGCATTGCATTCAATTAAATTCAAATGCCGTTCAATTTAGCCATGCAAAATCGGCATTCAATTTAGCAGGGTAATCGCCAACAACGATTTATACCAGATCGTTACTTACGTCTCAGTGTTGAGACAACCAAATTCGCAAAATGAGCAAACCTTTTCTGTTTATTTCTTTCTATATTTTGTCATCCTCCCTTTTCCCCTTAATTTCTATATTTCTTTGAGTTGTTATTTCTTTATTAACTGGCTTGCATCTGACTGAGTCCCAAGAAAGGATAGGTGTACATGGATGTATTGCAAGTCATGGCGCCGCATCTCATCATCCATTTTGAAATGAGTTGCACTTCCCCTTACCAACTTCTCTATTTGTCTTGATCTCAAATAGTCATAAGTTGCGAAAATCGATTTTGCTGTGATGGACCTGTTAATGTACATATTGACTGCAAGCTCAATGTAATCTAAATTCACGATTAAAACGACTGTAAGCTGCCATTCTTTTTTGAGGATTTTTAAATTACAAGCAATCGTTGTCAGGGGACATCACAAAGGTGATTTCCATACAAGCTTTTTATACCCTTTATAATCCCTTTTTATTCTTGCGGCACATTCATAATTGCAGATTAACTTAACTCCAAATTTGCTTAACAATTCGCAGAAATGCCTGCCCCAAAACGAATTCGAATGACTATACGCACGCTGCCAAAAGCCGTTGCGAATTTGAATGCTGTTTGAATAGAATTTAAAATTGAAAGGCTATTCTATGTGAAAATTATACGGTGCCCACTTTCCCTTTAATTTTGATTTTTTTTTAAAGATCAAAAAGGTTTTCGGTCGTTGTTTTCTTATTTCTGGATAAATACACCATTTCAGGCGGAAAATCTGTGAACATTTCTGTTTTGTTCTCTTACCAAAGTATGATACTACCTTTAAGCAAAGAACAGCGTTTAGTCCATTACATCTACACGCCTACCCAAGCAGCCATAAAATGTATTGCCATAAACATTGTGCATAATAGACTACAGCTGTATGCGCGGTCCCTTCCGCTCGTACGGAATAATTACAATTATCGTAAACCATACTGTAATACCGATCAAAACATAATATACTAGCGGTATTTGTTTACAGTATGTACCCAACATGAGTGGTATTGGGAATTAAAGAAACAAAAACAACCAGGACAAATTACTCCACCATGTTCAAATCTCCGTGAACAGGAAATTCCATCAACACATCTTGGTACTCAACCTTGCGCTCTGTTACTCAGACAAGGACCAAACAGGTTATGGTAGGAAATAACTAGAGATAATTTTACCTGGGGTATGGTGCTTATAAAGCTGTTTCATATTGCCATAGATTAATTACGGCGCCCGCCGATATGGGATTCGATTCATTCCGATGAACCCAGCTAACCCAGTTGGTCTAGCGGTATGGCACCTACACTAGTAAGCACAAAGGTCGTGGGTTCAAATCTCACCTGAACCAGCTCATGATATTGTTCATATGTGCTCAAAAGGCACTTAGTGAAGTGCATATCTACGTCGTAGAAGGGCAATACACTGTTCGCATAAGTGAATGTTAGAAAAGGTCTTTCTTTTTGATACATTGGTTGACCTCTGTGACCTCTACTTCCGGCCAAACAGGAAATTTAGATATTTTTAAGATATTTGGAAATAAACACCGAAAGACTGGAATTTGTTTTTTGTTTTTTGTTTTTTTAATTTACATCCGGGTCACAACTTGTGGTGAAACACTTTACTCTGAACCTTTTCGCACCAACACTGCAAGCCACAGAATACCATACATGTCACATATTAATCTATGTCACAGTGTATTCTCCGGCCAAGTGTGAGCCCCACAGTGTGAAAGGTTTAATTGATGAAACGAAAACTCAATACAAGATATTTGACTGTGAGTTACACAGCTTTCACGGTCAGCAATGCTCTGCCCAAAGTCTTCATAGACTTTTATGACCCTTATTGATATGATATTTGGAACCGTGCCCCTAGATGTAAAGGCGTGTGGAACTGTACTTGTGTAATAATGGAATAATAGAGGAGAACTATTTGGACTCGACTCTGGTTTGGTTTATTCGAGAAACAGGAATATATCTAGACTCTTAGTCTTCTTTCCAGAAGTGTATGCTGTACGTGTGAACTAATGAGCGCCACCTGTTGGCGGAGTATTAACATGGTAGACGGATATGTTACATCCCCCTTCTTAAGAAACAAAAAGTCACTGCAGAGTCCATTAACAATAACTCCAACATGCGTTAACTGCTAACTCTACGGAACAAACAGGTGGGGAGTTCGGTTAATAGTTGTGAAAACTCCATGAAAAAAAAAAAAACAACTGAATAATCGCTTGTGTCCTGGTCTTCAACAAAAGTACGAGAAGAATTTTTTGTGTTTTTTGGATTTTTGTTGAACAATCAAGTTTTTCCAGCTGTTTTAAGGGTCCTAATAAGTTTTGACAAGCGACTTCTGGTTCTTGGGAAAAGTTATATTTACAAAGACAGTTTGTCCGGTTTTGTCACGACTCGTCCAGATCGCGTGACATATGGAGGTTCCTTTCCAGGGCGCGGTCGTGGAGGTGTGCTTTGTGAATGTTTGTCGCTGGTACCTCGCATAGGTTGGGGTTCCAGCGGGGGTGGTTGGTCTGGTTTGGGTGGGGGTGGAGGTGTGGTGTCTGCCGCGAAGGTGACACGTTTGGCAGGTGTAGTGTCGCGAAGTTGGCGGCGATTCCTGCGGAGAATTCCGCCATCCGGTGTGGTGATCAGGTACGACCGTGGTTCCTGACATTGCCGCTCAACTGTTGCAGGTGTCCAGAGGCCAATACATGGTGTTGTGCTCAAACAGCTTGTCCAGGTACCAGTGGTGGCAAGTCGTGCGCGTGTTTGTCGAAGTAGGCTTTTTGTGTGTCTTGCCGTTGCGCTAGACGATCATGGATACTGTCCTTGTGAGGCGACGTGTTGCGGACGCGGATTGGTAGGTTTGCCTGAACCTTCCTGCCATACAGAAGCTCCGCTGGGCTTGGGATCACGCTGTCTACAGGCGTAGCGCGGATACATAGGAGTGCCATGCATGCGTCCTGCCCACTGCTTGCAGCTTTTTTGAGTGCGTTGTTCACTGTCTGGATTGTACGTTCGATGAATCCATTTGATTGTGGATAGTGAGGCGAGGAGGTGACGTGTGCAAATCCCCAGGCTTGGGAGAATGCCCTGTAGTCAGCGGAGTCAAAATGCCCGCCATTGCCACTGACTACCTTCGCTGGTACGCCGTGCTCGGCGAATATCTGCTTGGTGGCGGTCACGACAGACCGACTGGTGCACGGTGTAGGCAATTTGCGAACAAGGGGAAACTTGGAGTAGTAGTCGGCGACTATTAGGTAGTTGTTCCCATGAAGATGGAACAGATCGGTGCCTAGGACCTGCCAAGGTCTTGTCGGGATCTCATGTTGGATGAGAGTCTCTTTTGCCTGTTTTGGCTTGTGTTCTTGACAGGTTGGGCATTTTCTGGCAAGCTCCTCGATTTGACTATTGAGGTTGATCCAATAGACGCAGTCTTTCGCCCGTAGTTTGGTTTTCTTCATGCCCTGGTGGCCTTCATGCAACTTGGTCAAGACATATTGTTGCATGCTGGTGGGGATACAGACGCGTTCCCCTTTGAGCACGATGCCGTTTTCTACGGAAAGTTCATCGCGAAAGGACCAGTATGGCCGGAGCCGCTTTGGTAGGTCCTTCATTTTGTCTGGCCAGCCACCGACAATGAGCTCCATGAGCTTGGGCATAGTGTCATCGTTTGCTGTCTCGAGCCTGAGTTGGTCAATGCGGTCGTTGGAGAACTGCACGAACTGGATCTGCAGGTCCAGATTGATGTGTGTGGCTGTGGGACTGGGGCGGCGAGACAGGGCATCGGCGAGTAGCATGTCCTTTCCTGGACGGTATGTGATAGTGATGTCATACGGTTGAAGGCGCAATAGCATTCGCTGTAGGCGAGGAGGTGCCGCGACGAGGGCCTTCTGGTGTATCATTTCCAGTGGTTTGTGGTCACTTTCCACTTGGAATGGCTTGCCATACACATATGTGTGGAAACGCTCACATCCAAACACTATCGCCAGTAACTCCCGCTCAATGTTCGCATACCGTTGTTCAGTTTCGCTGAGTGATTTGGATGCGAACGCGATGAAACGCTCACAACAAACCGTTGTCTTGGATGAGAGCTGCGCCCAGACCGCGTGAGGAGGCGTCGACCTGGATGACGGTCTCCTTGTTTGCGTCGAAGAACGCGAGCGTTGTCTCCTCGCAAACAAGGTCTTTGACCTGGTCGTAGGCTTGTCGGTGGGAGGCGGTCCAGACGAATTCTGTGTCCTTCTTCAGCAATGCGCGAAGGTCGGCGGTGTGGTCTGACAACCGTGGGATGAAGGGGCTCAGGTATGTGACCATCCCCATGAACTCCTGCAGCTCTGTCTTTGTCTGGGGTGGTTCCATGCATTTGATGGCGCTCACCTTGCTTGGGTCTGGGTGGACTCCGTGCCGGTCATAGACCATTCCGAAGAACGTGATCTGTGGTGTTTTCACAGCGCATTTTTGGCTGTTGAACACGAGTCCATTCTTGGTTGCAACCTGCATCAGGTTGTGAAGGTGGCGATCGTGCTCCTGTTCTGTTTTCCCATACAACGCGATGTCATCAGCTATGCCGATAGTGCCAGGGCAGCACTCCAGGATCTGGTCCATCTTGTGTTGGAACACGTCCTGACTCATAATGAGTCCGAACGGCATCCTCTTGTAACAGTACCTTCCGAAGGGTGTGTTGAAGGTGGTGAGGAGGGAGCTCTCCTCATCCAGTTTAACGGACCAGTATCCGTTTTTTGCGTCAAGTTTGCTGAAGTAGCGGGCACCCGCAAATTTGTGGGTAATTTCCTCGACTGTTGGTGCCTTGTGGTGACATCGCTTGATCTGTGCGTTCAAGTCTTTTGGGTCAAGGCAGATGCGAAGCTTCCCGTTCGCTTTCCTTGCGACGGTCATGCTGCTTACCCAGTCTGTAGGTTCAGTCACTCTGCGTGTGACGCCTTGGTGTTCCATAAGATCGAGCTCAGTTTTCAGCTCGTCCCTGATATGGATGGAACATTTGCGTGAGGCATGTATCTTATGCTGTGCATTGTCCTTGAGTACGATGTGGTATACCCCAGGTAGGTTACCAATGCGATCAAATTGCTCTGGGTACTGCGCTGTGAGGTCGTGCACTGTGTGTATTTGGCTGTCCTTGGGCTGTCCTTGAGCGTGTTGATCTCACAGTGGAGTGTTATCAGTCTGAGCTCACGCGAGCTTGTCAATCCGATTATGGCAGGACCTTCGGATTCCACTATGTAGAACTCGGCATGTACCCAGTTGCCATTATCATATCTGCACGGCAACTGTATGGACCCATATTGTGGGATTCTGGTTCCATTATATGCCGTGAGTGTTGTGTGCATGTTGTTTACACTGTCTTTTTTAGGGAATCCGCCGGCATCCAGTTTGTCGGGATACATGCGTCTGAACATGCGGACTGGGAGGGTATTTCCCTGTGCTCCAGTGTCTATCTTTGCACGTATGTTCACGAGGGTCTTGCCGCGTTGCACCTGTACATAGGTGATGACCTCATCGCGTGTGTCAGACTGAGTCGTCGTGCTGATATTTGACACGAGTATGGTATGGAGAGTCAAGTCCTCGAACTGCTCTCCCAGTTGCCCGCTGTCATCTGGCTGTTGAATAGCTTTGGAACGAGGTTTGGGTGTGCTTGAGCGTGAACGGTTTCCACGCTGGTCTCGCCTGCCGCGAGAATGTGAACGAGGTGGCCTGGCTCCCTGGCTTGGGGCTTGTCCATCCGAAGATCGGCACATCTTGTCCCAATGGTTGGGTTTGTCACATTTCCGGCATGTTGTTCCATATGCCGGGCAGATGTCACGCCGTTTGAATGAGTGAAATGACTGAAATTTGTTTGACTTGCGCAACTCATGTACAGGGATGTCTGTGTTTTGTACACGAGCCAGTTCTTTCATTTGCGTGACGGCGGCTTCGTGTGTGCGGCCTTGGTCAACTGCTTGCTCAAGAGTCAAAGTCTTAGGCTTGCCAAGCAGCTTCTTTTTGAGGGTCACAGTATCGATGAGCTGGTCCACGATGCGACTGTTCATCTCTGCATCATCTGTAAAGTCACATTTGTAGGCTTGCAGCTTGAGTCGCGAGATGAAATCATCTATGGTCTCTGTCTCCTTCTGCGTAAGTTTCTGGAGCGAGAGTCTTGCCACACGAAAGTTTTGTTTTGGCTTGATTTGGGTCTCAAATTTCTCCCAAATCTTAGCTGGGTCCTTCGCTTCGGCCTGTGGTAGTCCCCAGGAGTTGTACATGCGTAGACCTTGTGAGCCCATAAACCAGGGGCGTAGATAGCGGGGGGGTTGGGGGGGTTGCATCCCCCCCAGAATTTTAGGTGGGGGGGTTGGTGTGTACAAACAACCCCCCCAGGTTTCTGTCGTGGGAAAATTAAAACTTAAGTA
>OZ020246.1:4631421-4662934 GCA_963971285.1 Astropecten irregularis
CCTTGTGGTTTTTTCACGAATATAATAATTAAAAAGCCGTATCCTCTTTGAGTGATCCCCCATGTGCCGTTCCCAGGTTGCAGCATTGTTGCATGTATCATTGAAACGATCCCTGGGGTGTGGCGGTGTGTGCGTGGTTTCATGGCTTCTGACTGCCAAACGAACAAAGATAGTTGACTATTGGGGTCACCACCAACATAGGGCTGGATGGCTCAGTTGGTAGAGCGCCTGTACGGTATTCAGGAGGTCGCCGGTTCGAATCCCGCTCCAGTCAATTTTTCTTCGTTCACTTTTCAATGACTTAAAATAACTCAGTCAGTTTCCCTTGTGGTTATTTCACGAATATTATATAATTTAGTGTAATAGGTCTGTGATTTTCCTATAAATAAGAGCAAAAATAGCCACTCGTCCCCAGTTCATCGTTGAACAACCAAGCTACAACTACAGTATTTGACTTAGGGCCTTTTCGAAACGGAGGCTTAGGCTCAGGCTCAGGCTCCAGCTCTGACATCCGTATGCTGAAAATATAGGTTGTGGTTTTTCATTGAAGCTGAAGCTCTTTTTTCCTTTTCATACTAGAGAATCTACTTCAGAACCGCAGCCAAAAGTCTCTATTTTGGTGCCCTTTGTTTTAGAATGGATTCATGAAGTGGAGCCGGAGCCTGAAACGGAGCCTGAGCCTCTGTTTCGAAAACGCCCTTAGTCTACAGTGTGTTTTGTGTATTATGGGAGAAGTGCAGGCGTTGCTAGATTCTATGTCTAAAGAAGACAAGCGTATGCATCGCTAAAGTCATGGGAGAAGGCAGTGCAATTAAGAGAAAGAAGCAGAGAAAGGAACCGGAGGAGTTGAGCAGTACGGAAGAGGAGATATTGCAGGAAGAAAAGAGGATGAAGAAAGAGATGCACAAGGAGAAGAAGGAGAATTGATAAAGGCGACGAGAAGAAGAAAAAGCAGATGGAGAAGAAGGAGGAGGTGCGGGGAGAAGAGCGGCAGCAAGGATTTTGATCCGAGAAGAGTGAAATGGCAGCCTGAGGTGTCTGGAAAGGGTGATATGTTCCGGCAGCTCTTCTTCTTCAGAGCAGATGCCAAGGAAGAAGAAGGTGGGAAAGGGGAAAGTACCATTGCCAAAGTCTCAAGATGCAGCCTACCAGAGACGGCAGCGTGAAGCTGAAAAAAAAACAGGAGGTTCTAGCGGCTCTCCGCACCAGTGCTAAGGAGGCAGGCGTGCCCCGGAGCAGGAGGCACTACAGGGCAACAGTGGAAAGTTCCTCGGGTAGTGAGGACGAGTTCTTGGATGACGCCATGACATCAGGGGTCTCATCTGAAGCTGATGTCTGCGGAAGAGGAGGAGGCGGCTTCAACATGTTCCACCACCTGTACACTGACCGTCTTTATTCTTCTGTGGCCCTGGCGAGGGACCTGCTTAGTAATATAAGATCTACTTCACCGGGGCAGTTAAATCCAGCAGCAAGGGACTCCCCAAGGATCTCCTCAAGACACTGCGTGTCACCTTTTATGCCCAGCAGAATTGGCCCCGTCGTCGCCACAGCCTGGAGAGATTCGAAAGTGATGATGACATTATCCACTGGTCATCAGGGGTGGCGTGACCCCGTGACACATCCCAGCGTATAAAGATTTCTGACGAGGCCACCTGACGGTTTGCGGGTCACGTCACGTCAGTTCCAGCACCACCCCAAGTCCTGGATTACATCCGTAATATGGGAGGAGTTGACCGCAATGATCAGCTGCGGTCATACTTCACGTGCAGTCAGAAAACCCAGTTCTGGTGGAAGAAAGTCGTCTATTTTCTGCTGGACATTGCCCGCGTCAACTCGTGGATCTGCTTCAAACAACACCATATGAAGGAAGGTGGAGACGGCGATGAAGACAACGATGATAACAGTGATGGCGGTTCATCTCCATCCAAGATGACGCACTCCTCCTTCGTCGTGACCTTGGCCACCGAGTTGATTGCGGGCTACACCAACACTTCAGCAGAACAATTCCGCCAGTCCAGGGCAACTTCCTGCACCACCATCGAGGGGCATTACTCCACCAAGATGCCCGGGTTGTACCCCAAGTGATGCTGACTGCACAGGGGTGTGACCAGGAAAGGCCGTACCAAGACCACCACAAAGGGTGGCGTCCATCTTTGCCCAGGCAGGTTCCATGTTCCATGCTGCCACAGAACCACCACCACCACCTCAGCCTCCTATTAGGGTTAGTCATCAACACCACCACCAGCTCCATCAACCTGGGGAATCACTGTGCCATAAGTCATCATCCGGGAGGTGTTGCGAGCCTGCGAATCAGCCGGCTGAGCCCAGGCTCTTAAACTGCAAGGTACACCGAGAGGTCGAGTGGTGCAGTTGTGACCCCGGGATCACTGGTGACCCTCTACACCAGACTTAAATCCAATTCAGATTAGCCATCTAGCTCTCCTCCAAAATAACACCACCACCACCACCGCCCACTATCAACCCCTAAACTGGTCACGATTCTTCTCCCACCAATCCACCAAACAAAGAAAAAACAAAAAAACTTTCCGTGGCAATGATTATAAAAGTATCAATGCTGATTATCAGTCAGTTCTGAGTATGAGCCGTGGAAACACCTTTTTGGGCATACTGTTCCATTGGAGGATTCTGGAGGATTCAGGCAGTGGGCACTGTAGCGGACGTTGTGCCTGCTCTTTAAATTTTCTTTTTCTTTCTTTGTATTTCTTGTAAGTTCGTTTTGATTAAAAAATTGTTGCTATTTTTTACATGTATACAGTTCATACATGTATATTCCATTGTGTGTAGTTTAGACTTGTAACCATTTTTACTGACCATCCCTTAGGCTCTTATCTCTATCCCTGAATCTCACATTCCATTCTACCTGGCCTGGGTGGCAGTTCCCATAGCAACAGCTCTGTCTCCTGACCACATTGTCCCCCTGAGGCAATAGTTTCCACCCACAAGGACCCTGCCTGTGCTTGGCCACAGTTTCCTTATCTTGACCACTCTGTTGCTACAACCTAGCTTGCTGAGAAGATATGTGTTCATTTGCTCCATTTTTGTATACCATTTACCAGTATAATTTCTACTCCTATGTATTATGTATTGTATTCTTCGTGATACCAGTTTTATTTGATTGAATTTGATTCTTTGTTTGGCAACACCCCCAAGCGTAGTTAGTATTATTTTTTATGTTTTTCTTTGAGTTAACATTTGCAATTGTCATTGTGATCGCTTTGAGTGACTTGTGCTTCAATTTGTGTTATTTTCATGTAGCTTATGCATAGACTTATTTATTTCTTTATTATAGCAAAACCTTCTTCTTCTTACTTGACAAATCATCCTTGCGAAACATTCCTTCTGATACCGTCGATAATTTCCTGAGATATACTTGATACTTCAATTTTGCTACCTACTCCAATTATCTTCAATGTAATATTCTTCGAGTGACAATAAACCAACTTGGAAGTGTATATTGTACAACGGGACATTCAAACACCTGACAATTATTCCAGCTGTAGTTGGCTATATTAGTTTTGTACGTTTCACTGGAGTGCTATGAGCCCATGCCGTTATGGATACATACGCCTATGTGAACAGTGGTGATGGAGGTTCCCAAGATGGATATGGAGAACTTGGCCACCATGGTATCAATGTCGGTGACTCTGCAAGCCAGCATTAGTCACCGATCACGCCGACCCTCACGTGCCGGGTCAACTACCTCGTCACAGTGAAGTCGTCAGCTTCCAGTACCCATATCAGAGCCAAAGCTGAGAGAGCAGCACTTGAAGAGGAGGCCAAGGCCCTGGATTAGCAAAATGCCATCGAACTTGGAAGTCTCCAAGTTCAAATGGAGATACAGCGTTATCATCAACAATCCCTGGTGGACGCACAATTGCCTTAGGCGGAATTGCCAACATTTGATGGCGATTCCCTGCTGTAATGAAGCTTTACCAGGGCATTCCAGAACGCCGTTGCCAGGGAGACAATCAGTGATGCCGCTAAACTTACACGCCTACTCCACTACTGTACTGGAAAGGCAAAGAAGATTGCTACAGTGCTGTATCGTGTGAAGGAGCCAACAGAGGGCTATGCACTAGCTCTACAGTTGTTGAAAGAGAGATATGGTGATGAGCACATCATATCTCAATCCTGGATCGATAAGGTCACAACACGCCCACCCATCACGGACAACCAGTCTTTGCAAGATCTGGTTGACGATCTACGATGATGCTGAGAGACCCTTCATACCATGGGATACCTCAATGAACTAAACAACAGAACCAGCTTGCTCCTCATTGTTGACAAGCTACCTTTACCATCTGAGATCCAGGTGGCTACGAGAGGTACACAGAATAAAGACCACCAAATCTAGACCCCCCGAATATTGATGACGTCATTGCAGTTTGTGACCACGGCAGCTGAGGAGGTTCGAGACCCTATCTTTGGCAAGATCACCTAGAAAGGATCGACTAAAGAAGACCGAGACACCAAGTTTAAGTTCACCAAGGCGAGTAACCGACGTACGAACTTTGGCATATAAACCATGTCAACTGCGACAATCCATGATGACAGACCCAAGGCGAACCCAACCACATCAGCTCTTGACCCCTGCCCCAGCTGTGGACAAACCCATCACCTCAACCAATGCAACGCCTTGAAGGCACTCAGAGTAAAGGACCGAATGGCGTTCGTGCAGAGCAAGAAACTGCGTTAATTGCACAAGCCAAAGGCACCTTGGTAAGGACTGCCCGCGACCCACTGTGTGCCCAGTCCAGGGATGCGGCAAGAAATACAAGTACTTTGCACCTCCCGCGCCCACAGAACAATTCACCCTCCCCTGGGAATGCTGCAGTCTATGACCAATCCACAGCGACCGGAACTTCTGGCTCATCTCAGGCACAACCTGCAACTAGTCCTGCGGTCGTCTGCAACTCCACTGGGGTCGGCCCTTTCCAGTTGCATTGCCTATCGTCCCCGTCAAGGTCAGGAGTCATGGAGAAAACCACTTTGTGAAGACATACGCCCTGCTTGACACTGGATCCACACAGAGCTTCTGCTCCGAGGACCTCATGTGACGTCTAGGCGTCTGCGGAAAGGAGGATACCATCCGCCTCACCACACTTGACCAGAAAGAGGTCAAGGTTCACACCAGCGCATTGTACACCTCGAAGTGGCTGACCTTGATGACACCCACCTATTCCCACTGCCAGGAGTTCTCACCAGACCCCAGCTGAACATCGACCTGAACAGTCTTGCCAGTGCAAGACGATCTGAGCGCATGGCCATACCTGATGGATCTGCAGATTCCAGATGTACAGATCAACGATGTTCATCTGCTCATTGGGCAAGATGCCCTAGATCAGATATCCCGATACCGAGAGAGATTCGTACCGGCTCCAAGGGAGAGCCTTACGCCACAAGAACCACCTTGGGTTGGACCCTAAACGGTCCAGTGACACATCACAAGGGGGCCGAGTCTTCCTCTTCCTTCTTTGTGAAACCTGACATATCCCTCCCCCGTTAAGTGGAGAGATTCTGGAGGATCGATGATGTCCAGAATGTAGGCAACGCTACAGCAATGTCCATCAGCCAAAGGAAGGTTCTCTCGATCTGGGAGAACTCACTTACACCGCGATGGAGTCCATTACGCCATGGACATTCCATTCAAAGAAAGACCGCCACATTTGCCAGACAACAGGTCGATGGCAGAGCACCGCCTCAATTTGTTGGGAAAACGCCTGTCCGAAGACCCCCCTTGCTCAAGGAGAAATACACCAGTGGCATCCACGATCTCCTTGAGAAAGGATATGCAGAGCCAGTTCCAGCCAAAGAAGCCCATAGAAGCGACGGCTGTACCTGGTATCTACCACACCATCCCGTCATAAACCCACGCAAGCCAGGCAAGGTTAGAATCGTGTTCGACTGCGCCGCCCGATTCCATGGTACCTCCCTAAATGATGTCGTCTATCAAGGTCCTGATCTGTCAAATAAGCTGATCGGAATTCTTCTTCGCTTCAGAGAGGAACGAGTAGCTCTCATGGCCGATATTGAGGGCATGTTCCAATCAGGTTCGTGTGTCAGTTGCCGACCGAGATGCCCTTCGTTTCCTGTGGTGGCAAGAAGACGGAGTGGGAAACCAACCAGTTGTCTATCGAATGACGTCACACCTATTCGGGGAAGTATGGAGCCCTAGTTGTGGTAGCTTTGCACTGAAGCGAATCGCCCTTGACTACCACACCAAGTATGATGTTGATACCATTCAGACCCTCGACCAATACTTCTACGTTGACGACTGTCTGAAGTCTGTCCCTACCGAAGCTGAGGCCATCCGTCTAGTCAGTGAACTGCGCGAACTGCTAGCTCGGGGTGGCTTCCGACTGAGTGGCTGAGTAATTCCCGCACCGTGTTGGTGACGCTGTCACAACCATGGACCTGGACAAGGAACTGCTCCCTTCTGAACGAGCACTAGGAGTGCTTTGGAAGGTCGAGACAGACACCTTTGATTTCGATACCAATCGAAAGGAGAAGCCAGACACCCGGAGAGGTTTGCTGAGTGTAACAAGCTCAGTTTACGACCCGCTCGGTTTCCTCAGTCCCTTTGTCCTAAAGGCAAAGATGATCTTCCAGACACTATGCCGCCTGGAGATAGGTTTGGGACGACCCTATTCCCAGCACCATACTCGACCAGTGGACCCGATGGTTAGAGGACCTGCCACTGATGGAAAGAGTCAGTTTACCTAGATGCATGACACCGGCACACTGTGAAGCCTTTGTCAAGACACAGCTACACCACTTCGCTGATGCATCTGGACGAGCTTATGGAGCCGTCAGCTACCTGCGTCTTACTGACACCGATGGTCGCCAAAGGACCGAAGGAGCCCCAAGTGTTCGCCATAACCGCAGCCAAAATGCCTATTAGGTCAGATCCTTTGGATGATCTGATCAGTCGCTACTCGTCGTGGTATGCCCTGAAGAAAGCCGTAGCTTGGATCCTTCGTGTGAAACAGTTGTTGCATATGAGAGCTCTCAAGCAAACGGACACAGACACATACCTTGCTGGTAAATCCTTATCTGTTAAGGAACTTCAAGATGCTGAAGTTGCGATTGTATGCCACATCCAGAGAAAGCTGTGTTCAGCCAGGAGGACCTGAAGTCTAATCGTCTTCAAAAGTTGCCCCCTGTGACCTCCAGTAGCGGAATCTTGTGCGTCGGTGGCCGCTTAACCAATGCCAGCATTCCACACCAAGCTAAACACCCGTAAACACCCGTGGATCATGCAAAGTAAACACCGAGTGACCGAGCTCATCATTGAGCAGTATCATCGCCAATATATGGACATTGAGGAAGCGAGAGGATTCTCGCCGAACTTCGTCAGAAGTACTGGATCATTAAAGAACGCGTTGCTGTCAAGCGTGTTCTTCGCCGTTACATAGCCTGCAAGAAACGAAAGGCAACTCTTGAAACCCAGAAGATGGCAGACCTACCCAAGGATCGAGTGACCCATGGGACAGCACCGTTGGTGTTGATTTCTTTGGCCCTTTCATGGTCAAGAGAGCCCGCAGTGAATATGGATGCCAGTTTTACCTGCCTCACAACCAGAGCAATCTACATTGCAGTTTGTCACAACCTCGAGACCGATTCGTTCATCAATGCCCTGCAGCGGTTTATCAGTCGCCGTGGAGAACCTACCTGAGATTCGCTCAGATAATGGCACTTACTTTGTAGGAGCTCAGCGAGAACTTCGGAAGGCACTACAAGATTGGAATCAACACCAAATCCACAATTTCCTGAAGTCGAGTGGATTTCCAATCCACCAGCTGCGTCTCATATGGGAGGCGTATGGGAGCGTCAGATAAAGGAGTGTCCGCTCCATTCTGAATGGTCTTCTTCATCAACAACGCACCGATGATGATGGATAAGAGCTACCTTAATGTGCATCGTAGAGGGCATAGTAAATGGACGAACCATAACAAGGTTGTCTGAAGACCCACAGGATGCATCACCACTTACTCCCAATCACCAACTACTTTTTCGACCGGGTCAATCCCTACCACTTGGTCGCTTCACCATCAACGATCTGTACAAGAGACGATGGCGACAAGTACAATACCTAGCAGACGTCTTCTGAACCCGCTGGCTGAAGGAGTATCTACCACAATTTACAACAGCGCCAGAAATGGCTACACCCTCAACGCAATCTTCAAGTCGGCGACCACTCTCTTGCTACACCTTGCCGAGAACACGTGTGTTCATTTGCTCCATTTTTGTATACCATTTACCAGTATAATTTCTACTCCTATTATGTATTGTATTCTTCGTGATACCAGTTTTATTTGATTGAATTTGATTCTTTGTTTGGCAACGCCCGCAGCGTAGTAAGTACTATTTTTTATGTTTTTCTTTTAGTTAACATTTGCAATTGTCATTTGTGACCGTTTTGAGTGACTTGTGCTTCAATTTGTGTTATTTTCATGTAGCTTATGCATAGACTTATTTCTTTCTTTGATTACAGCAAAACCTTCTTACTTGACAAATCTTCCTTGCGAAACCGTTCCTTCTGATACCGTCGATAATTTCCTGAGATATACTGGATACTTCTTTGATACTCTAATTTTGCTACTACTCCAATTATCTTCAATGTAATATTCTTCGATTGACAATAAACCAACGTGGAAGTGTATATTGTACAACGGGACATTCAAACACCTGACAATTATTCTATCAGTCTATAGCTGTAGTTGGCTATAGGCACCTCTTATTTTCTGTAGAATATAAAATATTGGAGGATTCTGGAGGATTCAGGCTGAAAGTGATTTTTTTTTGTACAAGTTGGGAGGACTATGGATGATTTAGGGGAAGTGCACAGCAAAATGACTTACGTGTACGAGGCGTTAGAGGAAATATCATTGCAATTAATTCATTCCTGCAGTTGAACTCCCAAGGACCTTGCTCTGTGTGAGTCACGCCTTGACGATACGATTCTGTTCTACTCCATTGACAAGTGCCTGGCTACACTCTTCACAGACTGAATGCTCCACCTTGTCACGGTCTATGCATTTTTACCAAATCAACTTTAATCCCTTTGTCGAGAGATCTCTCTTGAAAATATCACACATGAATACATGTGCTTTCGTCTAGCACTCCTCCATTCTACCAAACTCCTTTATTTCCTTTATCAGTCATTGACTGCAACTATCTCGACATCCTACTGCAGATGCATATGGTCTTTGGTGAACTTCAATGTCCATCAGTAAGAGTGGTTGACTTCTTCCCCATCATTAGTGCTTTTAACTTTGCTGTATCTCACAAGCTCACGCATGTTGTCTCTGCCCCCACTCGAATCCCACATCTTCTTGCCGATAACAATCATCTTTAAGATCTGTTCCTCTCTTCAAATCCTGATAATTCTACCAAGATTATGTCTCCGTTGGGTAACGCAGATCATGTTAACATTGAAGTTCATGAATACTTGCAACTTATAAACCATGTAGCTCAACACCGTACCGTTCTGCAGTTGAGCCTTATCAGGCAGATATGCATCCCGAGTAGCTGCTATGTCGATGTTATAGCGGAAAACTCCCTTGCTACTAGGGCTGTTCTTCGTTCCGGTCGATTAGTATTTAGGTTATCCAGTAGGGGTCTTACGTTCCATGACGCCAGTTTCAAAGTCTTTGTCATCATTCTTGATCAACCGCAAAAATGGACGTCCCGCCAGCCGCGGTAAGCTGACCAGGCAGATGTGTGTGGGCTTTTTGTTGGTCACCTTTCTAGGCCCCTGGATCAGGGTGTGCAGTGTCTCCCTAAATAGGGCGCTCAAGTCACAAGGGGTGCTGCCTCCAAAGATGTTCACTCTGACCATAATGCGACCACTCTCCTCTTGCCGCCTTGTGTGCAGACTCGCAGCTATGACTTCCAAGCTTGACAAGTATGTCTCTTTACCGATACACGGGTTTACACCTTGGCAGCCATTTTAGATTTTGATCGCAACTTCAAAACGAGGCACTATCACGCATGCGCACTTTTCGAAGTGTAAACCCGTGTATTGCCCATCGCCACAGGGCTTATAGTATGAAAGTTCACCCTGTTATAAAAATTGCGTGTGCGTGAATGAGCTTTGATGCACAAGAGGTTGCCATTAGTTCAGGGTCCACCCTCCGGCCTACCCTTCAACATCAGACGGCAGGGTGGGGACTCCGACAGTCAGTGAAGGTTTAGCTGAAGTGAAAAGCCATCCCCAGTTCCATGCCCAAGAAGCCCTCTCAGCGCTTCTCAACGCCTTCTTCCGCCAACCAGGAAGATACGCCACCTGCTCCCATGGTTCCACTATTTACCCATTGTTGGGTCCCTGACAGGGCTACTACTCCGGGTCAGAGTAGACATGGGAGCGGGAAGAATTAAGGGGGGTAGCTCCACGGTCCCCAAAACTTCGGACCTCCTGGTCCAAAGCCTCCTAACCGGTTGTAGTTTTATGTCATACTCGGGACTACGTTTATGCAAATAGCAAATCAATTGATTTAATTCAATTGGAAGATGAAAAAGGACCACCGTGTCGAAGATCAGGTTTAAGTACTGGATAGTCAATCTGCACAACATGTCACTTGTGTGCCATACAGAAGACAAAAGAGAGATCTAAGCTGAACAGCAGATTGGGCAGCTGCGTTTGGAGTGACTCAAACCATCACCTCCATGGGCCTTTATTGGTGTTTATCTCTTCGGGCCTTTCACAACCCGTGGAGAAGTGAACAAGGGAGAAGGCAAAGCATAATTAGATTTTTGTTGCGGATGTACACTCCCAAAACATCCTATGACCTTGCTCAGAGTCTTCTTTTTATTTCAAACAAATAAAGTGTACATTTTTTTAAACTAAGTGTCTGTTTGATACTTTCCACCCCCTATTCAGTAATGATGTTATTTTATCGTTGCGGACGTACAAATTGACTATTTTCACAGTGCACATCCGCAACGCACATCCGCAACAATGAACATTGAAAAATTCTAACCTGAAGGTAAAGGTTGAGGTTAATTTCTCTGCTCGTTTTCTTTAGTTTTGGTTCCTCTTCCAAACAATACTCAGTTTCGATCAAAGGTCTGTACACTTCAGAGCAATTGTGATGAAAATGCAAACACCTGAAAGAGTACAGTTTCTGTGAATACGTCCGCAACGGGGGTATTTTGTGATGTGCTGTGCGCAAACCGAGAATGGGATTGGAATAAAATGTTCAGGTTTTTTTTATACTTCTACTTAAAATGCAACAGTTCTGGGTTGTCAAATCCTCAACTACGGAACTGCCCTAAAGATTACAGCGCCAGTGGGTTTCTACAAGTCTTCGGGAGATTTGTATCATCGCCCGAGGCTATTCTGCCCAGCTGTATGTTGGATGCTTGTCGCCGCTACCAGTAAACTGATCGTGTCAGGCAATAAAGGTTGGGATCGTGACAGTCCGAGCAAGTTGGGTCTGAGCATTGGGTAACCAATGGCAAAATGGGCCTACAGTCTTCTAAGAGGCATCAAGAAGGCTTATATGACACTACATCGGGGACCAGATACTCCCGTTCCAGAGTTGCAGACGGTGTTCTATGAAGCAGCAAATCTTTTAAATGAAAGACCGATCGGGCAACACCCAACTAATCCAGAAGACGGAATCTACCTCCGCCCAAACAACTTCCTAGTGGACCCTGACAACAACCGCCAACAGAAGCAGAAATACAGGAGCCCGATGCTGTCAACAGTGTACCACCGGAGAAAAGCTCGGGGGAACCTCAACGCAGAAGGAAGATCCAGCAGCACAAATTATTCAGCCCCTACTAACATAGATATCGGAGGAGAAAAAAACTACCGTAAAACAAAAGGTAAAAGGAGACGTTAAATCACGGCCAATTGTGATTTCATGTATCCAGTCATTATGATATAATTCCTTTACATCCACGTTACATCATTTTCAAGTTCCCATGTTCCTGAGCACTAAACATTAATCTTTAGTACGAAATGTCAAGACTGACCCAGAGGTCTACGTACACTAACTTGTTCGGAGTCGCATTGTATTGATGCCAGTCAAGTTTGTGGGGTTCGATAAATCACTTTCAAGATTATCCTTTGACGATTTGATGGTGAGTATAATTCATTTTAACTTAAATATTTTAAAATGAAATGAGAAATAGCCTTCAAAAGGCTTCAAAAGCAAATAAAGTACTGGAACGCCATTTAAAGCCAGAAATGTACCATGAAGTCCAGGAACACCAAATATCGAACAGAAAACCCATAGATGAAGTACTTTAACACCTGTCCAACAGCCAATACAACATTTAAAGCCACAAGTGCTCGATGAAGACCGGGATCGCCAAATATCGATCAGAAAAGCAATTGAATCACAGATGAAGTGCTGGAACACAAAATATCTAACAGAAATATAAATAAGTGTAGAAACAGCCTAGTAACTAACAGGATCTTTCTCAAAGGCGAAAGGAAAAGCAATATAACCACAGATGAAGTACTTTAACACCAATAACACCATTTAAAGCCAGAATTCCACAGTGAAGTCCAGGAACACCAAATATCGAAGAGAAAGGCAATATAACCACAGATGAAGTACTTTAACACCAATAACGCCATTTAAAGCCAGAATTGCACAGTGAAGTCCAGAAACACCAAATATCGAAGAGAAAAGCAATGAAATCACAGATGAAGTACTTTAACACCAATAACGCCATTTAAAGCCAGAATTCCACAGTGAAGTCCAGGAACACCAAATATCGAAGAGAAAAGCAATGAAATCACAGATGAAGTACTTTAACACAAATAACGCCATTTAAAGCCATAATTGCACAGTGAAGTCCAGGAACACCAAATATCGAAGAGAAAGGCAATATAACCACAGATGAAGTACTTTAACACCAATAACACCATTTAAAGCCAGAAATGCACAGAGAAGTCCAGGAACACCAAATATCGAAGAGAAAGGCAATATAACCACAGATGAAGTACTTTAACACCAATAACACCATTTAAAGCCAGAAATGCACAGAGAAGTCCAGGAACACCAAATATCGAAGAGAAAGGCAATATAACCACAGATGAAGTACTTTAACACCAATAACACCATTTAAAGCCAGAAATGCACAGAGCAGTCCAGGAACACCAAATATCGAACAGAAAAGCAATGGAATCACAGATGAAATACCGGGACGCCATATATCGAACAGAAACCGTAATTAATGAAGAAACAGCCAATAACGCCATTTAAAGCCACAAATGCTCGACGAAGACCGGGATCGCTAAATATCGAACAGAAAAGCAATTGAATCACAAATGAAGTACTTTAACACCATATATCTAACAGAAACAGTAATAAGAGTAGAAACAGCCAATAACACCATTTTAAGCCAGAAATGCACAGTGAAGTCCAGGAACATCAAATACCGAACAGAAAAGCAATATAATCACAGATGAAGTACTTTAACACCTATAACGCCATTTAAAGCCAGAATTGCACAGTGAAGTCCAGGAACACCAAATATCGAAGAGAAAGGCAAATGTAACCACAGATGAAGTACTTTAACACCAATAACGCCATTTAAAGCCAGAATTGCACAGTGAAGTCCAGGAACACCAAATATCGAAGAGAAAGGCAATATAACCACAGATGAAGTACTTTAACACCAATAACGCCATTTAAAGCCAGAATTGCACAGTGAAGTCCAGAAACACCAAATATCGAAGAGAAAAGCAATGAAATCACAGATGAAGTACTTTAACACCAATAACGCCATTTAAAGCCAGAATTCCACAGTGAAGTCCAGGAACACCAAATATCGAAGAGAAAGGCAATATAACCACAGATGAAGTACTTTAACACCAATAACACCATTTAAAGCCAGAATTGCACAGTGAAGTCCAGGAACACCACATATCGAAGAGAAAGGCAATATAACCACAGATGAAGTACTTTAACACCAATAACACCATTTAAAGCCAGAATTCCACAGTGAAGTCCAGGAACACCAAATATTGAACAGAAAAGCAATATAATCACAGATGAAGTACTTTAACACCTATAACGCCATTTAAAGCCAGAATTCCACAGTGAAGTCTAGGAACACCAAATATCGAAGAGAAAGGCAATGTAACCACAGATGAAGTACTTTAACACCAATAACGCCATTTAAAGCCAGAATTCCACAGTGAAGTCCAGGAACACCAAATATCGAAGAGAAAGGCAATATAACCACAGATGAAGTACTTTAACACCAATAACACCATTTAAAGCCAGAATTGCACAGTGAAGTCCAGGAACACCACATATCGAAGAGAAAGGCAATATAACCACAGATGAAGTACTTTAACACCAATAACACCATTTAAAGCCAGAATTCCACAGTGAAGTCCAGGAACACCAAATATTGAACAGAAAAGCAATATAATCACAGATGAAGTACTTTAACACCTATAACGCCATTTAAAGCCAGAATTCCACAGTGAAGTCTAGGAACACCAAATATCGAAGAGAAAGGCAATGTAACCACAGATGAAGTACTTTAACACCAATAACACCATTTAAAGCCAGAATTCCACAGTGAAGTCCAGGAACACCAAATATCGAAGAAAAAGGCAATGTAACCACAGATGAAGTACTTTAACACCAATAACACCATTTAAAGCCAGAATTGCACAGTGAAGTCCAGGAACACCAAATATCGAAGGGAAAGGCAATGTAACCACAGATGAAGTACTTTAACACCAATAACACAATTTAAAGCCAGAATTGCACAGTGAAGTCCAGGAACACCAAAAATCGAAGTGAAAGGCAATATAACCACATATGAAGTACTTTAACACCAATAACACCATTTAAAGCCAGAATTGCACAGTGAAGTCCAGGAACACCAAATATCGAAGAGAAAGGCAATATAACCACAGATGAAGTACTTTTACACCAATAACACCATTTAAAGCCAGAATTGCACAGTGAAGTCCAGGAACACCAAATATCGAAGAGAAAGGAAATATAACCACAGATGAAGTACTTTAACACCAATAACACCATTTAAAGCCAGAATTGCACAGTGAAGTCCAGGAACACCAAATATCGAAGAGAAAGGCAATATAACCACAGATGAAGTACTTGAACACCAATAACACCATTTAAAGCCAGAATTCCACAGTGAAGTCCAGGAACACCAAATATCGAAGAGAAAAGCAATGAAATCACAGATGAAGTACTTTAACACCTATAACGCCATTTAAAGCCAGAATTCCACAGTGAAGTCTAGGAACACCAAATATCGAAGAGAAAGGCAATGTAACCACAGATGAAGTACTTTAACACCAATAACACCATTTAAAGCCAGAATTACACAGTGAAGTCCAGGAACACCAAATATCGAAGGGAAAGGCAATGTAACCACAGATGAAGTACTTTAACACCAATAACACAATTTAAAGCCAGAATTGCACAGTGAAGTCCAGGAACACCAAAAATCGAAGAGAAAGGCAATATAACCACATATGAAGTACTTTAACACCAATAACAACATTTAAAGCCAGAATTGCACAGTGAAGTCCAGGAACACCAAATATCGAAGAGAAAGGCAATATAACCACAGATGAAGTACTTTAACACCAATAACGCCATTTAAAGCCAGAATTGCACAGTGAAGTCCAGAAAAACCAAATATCGAAGAGAAAAGCAATGAAATCACAGATGAAGTACTTTAACACCAATAACGCCATTTAAAGCCAGAATTCCACAGTGAAGTCCAGGAACACCAAATATCGAAGAGAAAGGCAATATAACCACAGAGGAAGTACTTTAACACCAATAACGCCATTTAAAGCCAGAATTGCACAGTGAAGTCCAGGAACACCACATATCGAAGAGAAAGGCAATATAACCACAGATGAAGTACTTTAACACCAATAACGCCATTTAAAGCCAGAATTGCACAGTGAAGTCCAGGAACACCAAATATCGAAAGGAAAAGCAATATAATCACAGATGAAGTACTTTAACACCAATAACACCATTTAAAGCCAGAAATGCACAGAGAAGTCCAGGAACACCAAATATCGAAGAGAAAGGCAATATAACCACAGATGAAGTACTTTAACACCAATAACAACATTTAAAGCCAGAAATGCACAGAGAAGTCCAGGAACACCAAATATCGAACAGAAAAGCAATGGAATCACAAATGAAGTACTTTAACACCATATATCTAACAGAAACAGTAATAAGAGTAGAAACAGCCAATAACACCATTTTAAGCCAGAAATGCACAGTGAAGTCCAGGAACATCAAAAACCGAACAGAAAAGCAATATAATCACAGATGAAGTACTTAAACACCAATAACACCATTTAAAGCCAGAATTGCACAGTGAAGTCCAGGAACACCAAATATCGAAGAGAAAAGCGATGAAATCACAGATAAAGCACTTTAACGCCAAATATCGAACAGAAACAGTAATAAGTGTAGAAACGGCCAATAACGCCATTTAAAGCCAGAAATGCACAGTGAAGTCCTGGAACACCAAATATCGAACAGAAAAAGCAATGGAATAACAGATGAAGTACTGGAACATCAAATATCGAACAGAAACAGTTATAAATGTAGAAACAGCCATTAACGCCATTTAAAGCCAGAAATGCACAGTGAAGTCCGGGAACATCAAATATCGAACAGAAAAGCAATATAATCACAAATGAAGTACTTTAACACCAATAACACCATTTAAAGCCAGAATTCCACAGTGAAGTCCAGGAACACCAAATATCGAAGAAAAAGGCAATATAACCACAGATGAAGTACATAACACCAATAACACCATTTAAAGCCAGAAGCCAAAGCTCAAAGCTCAAAGCTCAAAGCTCACAGCTCAAAGCTCAAAGCTCGGACATCAAAGCTGAAAGCTCACAGGTCAAAGCTCAAAGCTCAAAGCTCAAAGCTCAAAGCTCACAGCTGAAAGCTCACAGGTCAAAGCTCAAAGCTCAAAGCTCGGACATCAAAGCTCACAGCTCGGAACTCAAAGCTCGGAACTCAAAGCTCGGAACTCAAAGCTCAAAGCTCAAAGTTCAAAGCTCAAAGCTCAAAGCTCAAAGCTCAAATCTCAAAGCTCAAAGCTCAAAGCTCAAAGCTCAAAGCTCAAAGTTCAAAGCTCAAAGCTCAAAGCTCAAAGCTCGAAACTCAAAGCTCGGACATCAAAGCTCACAGCTCGGAACTCAAAGCTCGGAATTCAAAGCTCAAAGCTCGGAACTCAAAGCTCAAAGCTCGAAGTTCAAAGCTCAAAGCTCAAAGCTCAAAGCTCACAGCTCAAAGCTCAAAGCTCAAATCTCAAAGCTCAAAGCTCAAAGCTCAAAGCTCGGAACTCAAAGCTCAAAGCTCAAAGCTCGAAACTCAAAGCTCGGACATCAAAGCTCACAGCTCGGAACTCAAAGCTCGGAATTCAAAGCTCAAAGCTCGGAACTCAAAGCTCAAAGCTCAAAGTTCAAAGCTCAAAGCTCAAAGCTCAAAGCTCAAAGCTCAAAGCTCAAAGCTCAAAGCTCAAAGCTCAAAGCTCAAATCTCAAAGCTCGGAACTCAAAGCTCAAAGCTCAAAGCTCAAAGCTCAAAGCTCATGGCTCAAAGCTCACAGCTCAAAGCTCAAAGCTCAAAGCTCAAAGCTCAAAGCTCAAAGCTCAAAGCTCAAAGCTCAAAGCTCAAAGCTCAAAGCTCAAAGCTCAAAGCTCAAAGCTCAAAGCTCAAAGCTCAAAGCTCGGAACTCAAAGCTCAAAGCTCAAAGCTCATGGCTCAAAGCTCACAGCTCAAAGCTCAAAGCTCAAAGCTCAAAGCTCAAAGCTCAAAGCTCATAGCTCAAAGCTCACATCTCAAAGCTCACAACTCACGGCTCAAAACTCAAAGCTCAAAGCTCACACCTCACGGCTCAAAGCTGAAAGCTGAAAGCTGAAAGCTCACAGGTCAAAGGTCAAAGCTCAAAGCTCAAAGCTCAAAGCTCAAAGGTCAAAGGTCAAAGCTCAAAGCTCAAAGCTCAAAGCTCAAAGCTCATGGCTCAAAGCTCACAGCTCAAAGCTCAAAGCTCAAAGCTCAAAGCTCAAAGCTCAAAGCTCAAAGCTCAAAGCTCAAAGTTCAAAGCTCAAAGCTCAAAGCTCAAAGCTCAAAGCTCAAAGCCAAAGCTCAAGGCTCAAAGCTCAAAGCTTTTGAGCTTAGCTCAAAGCTCAAAGCTCAAAGCTCAAAGCTCAAAGCTCAAAGCTCAAAGCTCAAAGCTCAAAGCTCAAAGCTCAAAGCTCAAAGCTCAAAGCTCAAAGCTCAAAGCTCAAAGCTCAAAGCTCAAAGCTCACAGCTCACAGCTCAAAGGTCGGAACTCAATGCTCAAAGCTCAAAGCTCAAAGCTCAAAGCTCAAAGCTCAAAGCTCAAAGCTCAAAGCTCAAAGCTCAAAGCTCAAAGCTCAAAGCTCAAAGCTCAAAGCTCAAAGCTCAAAGCTCAAAGCTCAAAGCTCAAAGCTCAAAGCTCAAAGCTCAATGCATAAAAGCTCACAGTTCTAACCTCAAAGCTCAGAATTCAAAGCTCAAACCCAAAGCTCAAAGCTCAAAGCTCATAGCTCAAAGCTCACAGCTCAAAGCTCACAACTGACGGCTCAAAGCTCAAAGCTCAAAGCTCACAGCTCACAGCTCAAAGCTCGGACATCAAAGCTCACAGCTCAAAGCTCACAGCTCAAAGCTCAAAGCTCAAAGCTCAAAGCTCAAAGCTCAAAGCTCATAGCTCAAAGCTCACAGCTCAAAGCTCACAACTCACGGCTCAAAGCTCAAAGCTCAAAGCTCACACCTCACGGCTCAAAGCTGAAAGCTCAAAGGTCAAAGGTCAAAGGTCAAAGGTCAAAGGTCAAAGCATAAAAGCTCAAAGCTCAAAGCATAAAAGCTCAAAGTTCAAAGCTCAAAGCCAAAACTCAAAGCTCAAAGCTCAAAGCTCAAAGCTCAAAGCTCAAAGCTCAAAGCTCAAAGCTCAAATCTCAAAGCTCAAAGCTCAAAGCTCAAAGCTCAAAGCTCAAAGCTCAAAGCTCAAAGCTCAAAGCTCAAAGCTCAAAGCTCAAAGCTCGAAACTCGAAACTCAAAGCTCGGACATCAAAGCTCACAGCTCGGAACTCAAAGCTCGGAATTCAAAGCTCAAAGCTCGGAACTCAAAGCTCAAAGCTCAAAGTTCAAAGCTCAAAGCTCAAAGCTCAAAGCTCAAAGCTCAAAGCTCAAAGCTCAAAGCTCAAAGCTCAAAGCTCAAATCTCAAAGCTCAAAGCTCAAAGCTCAAAGCTCGGAACTCAAAGCTCAAAGCTCAAAGCTCAAAGCTCAAAGCTCATGGCTCAAAGCTCACAGCTCAAAGCTCAAAGCTCAAAGCTCAAAGCTCAAAGCTCAAAGCTCAAAGCTCAAAGCTCACACCTCAAAGCTCAAAGCTCAAAGCTCAAAGCTCACAACTCACGGCTCAAAGCTCAAAGCTCAAATCTCACAGGTCAAAGCTCAAAGCTCAAAGCTCAAAGCTCAAAGCATAAAAGCTCAAAGCTCAAAGCTCAAAGCTCACACCTCAAAGCTGAAAGCTCAAAGGTCAAAGGTCAAAGCTCAAAGCTCAAAGCTCAAAGCTCACACCTCAAAGCTGAAAGCTCAAAGGTCAAAGGTCAAAGCTCAAAGCTCAAAGCTCAAAGCTCAAAGCTCAAAGCTCATGGCTCAAAGCTCACAACTCAAAGCTCAAAGCTCAAAGCTCAAAGCTCAAAGCTCAAAGCTCAAAGCTCAAAGCTCAAAGCTCAAAGCTCAAAGCTCAAAGCTCAAAGCTCAAAGCTCAAAGCTCAAAGCTCAAAGCTCAAAGCTCAAGGCTCAAAGCTCAAAGCTTTTGAGCTTAGCTCAAAGCTCAAAGCTCAAAGCTCAAAGCTCAAAGCTCAAAGCTCAAAGCTCAAAGCTCAAAGCTCAAAGCTCAAAGCTCAAAGCTCAAAGCTCAAAGCTCAAAGCTCACAGCTCACAGCTCAAAGCTCAAAGGTCGGAACTCAATGCTCAAAGCTCAAAGCTCAAAGCTCAAAGCTCAAAGCTCAAAGCTCAAAGCTCAAAGCTCAAAGCTCAAAGCTCAAAGCTCAAAGCTCAAAGCTCAAAGCTCAAAGCTCAAAGCTCAAAGCTCAAAGCTCAAAGCTCAAAGCTCAAAGCTCAATGCATAAAAGCTCACAGTTCTAACCTCAAAGCTCAGAATTCAAAGCTCAAACCCAAAGCTCAAAGCTCAAAGCTCATAGCTCAAAGCTCACAGCTCAAAGCTCACAACTGACGGCTCAAAGCTCAAAGCTCAAAGCTCACAGCTCACAGCTCAAAGCTCGGACATCAAAGCTCACAGCTCAAAGCTCACAGCTCAAAGCTCAAAGCTCAAAGCTCAAAGCTCAAAGCTCAAAGCTCATAGCTCAAAGCTCACAGCTCAAAGCTCACAACTCACGGCTCAAAGCTCAAAGCTCAAAGCTCACACCTCACGGCTCAAAGCTGAAAGCTCAAAGGTCAAAGGTCAAAGGTCAAAGGTCAAAGGTCAAAGCATAAAAGCTCAAAGCTCAAAGCATAAAAGCTCAAAGTTCAAAGCTCAAAGCCAAAACTCAAAGCTCAAAGCTCAAAGCTCAAAGCTCAAAGCTCAAAGCTCAAAGCTCACAGCTGAAAGCTCACAGGTCAAAGCTCAAAGCTCAAAGCTCGGACATCAAAGCTCACAGCTCGGAACTCAAAGCTCGGAACTCAAAGCTCGGAACTCAAAGCTCAAAGCTCAAAGTTCAAAGCTCAAAGCTCAAAGCTCAAAGCTCAAATCTCAAAGCTCAAAGCTCAAAGCTCAAAGCTCAAAGCTCAAAGTTCAAAGCTCAAAGCTCAAAGCTCAAAGCTCGAAACTCAAAGCTCGGACATCAAAGCTCACAGCTCGGAACTCAAAGCTCGGAATTCAAAGCTCAAAGCTCGGAACTCAAAGCTCAAAGCTCGAAGTTCAAAGCTCAAAGCTCAAAGCTCAAAGCTCACAGCTCAAAGCTCAAAGCTCAAATCTCAAAGCTCAAAGCTCAAAGCTCAAAGCTCGGAACTCAAAGCTCAAAGCTCAAAGCTCGAAACTCAAAGCTCGGACATCAAAGCTCACAGCTCGGAACTCAAAGCTCGGAATTCAAAGCTCAAAGCTCGGAACTCAAAGCTCAAAGCTCAAAGTTCAAAGCTCAAAGCTCAAAGCTCAAAGCTCAAAGCTCAAAGCTCAAAGCTCAAAGCTCAAAGCTCAAAGCTCAAATCTCAAAGCTCGGAACTCAAAGCTCAAAGCTCAAAGCTCAAAGCTCAAAGCTCATGGCTCAAAGCTCACAGCTCAAAGCTCAAAGCTCAAAGCTCAAAGCTCAAAGCTCAAAGCTCAAAGCTCAAAGCTCAAAGCTCAAAGCTCAAAGCTCAAAGCTCAAAGCTCAAAGCTCAAAGCTCAAAGCTCAAAGCTCGGAACTCAAAGCTCAAAGCTCAAAGCTCATGGCTCAAAGCTCACAGCTCAAAGCTCAAAGCTCAAAGCTCAAAGCTCAAAGCTCAAAGCTCATAGCTCAAAGCTCACATCTCAAAGCTCACAACTCACGGCTCAAAACTCAAAGCTCAAAGCTCACACCTCACGGCTCAAAGCTGAAAGCTGAAAGCTGAAAGCTCACAGGTCAAAGGTCAAAGCTCAAAGCTCAAAGCTCAAAGCTCAAAGGTCAAAGGTCAAAGCTCAAAGCTCAAAGCTCAAAGCTCAAAGCTCATGGCTCAAAGCTCACAGCTCAAAGCTCAAAGCTCAAAGCTCAAAGCTCAAAGCTCAAAGCTCAAAGCTCAAAGCTCAAAGTTCAAAGCTCAAAGCTCAAAGCTCAAAGCTCAAAGCTCAAAGCCAAAGCTCAAGGCTCAAAGCTCAAAGCTTTTGAGCTTAGCTCAAAGCTCAAAGCTCAAAGCTCAAAGCTCAAAGCTCAAAGCTCAAAGCTCAAAGCTCAAAGCTCAAAGCTCAAAGCTCAAAGCTCAAAGCTCAAAGCTCAAAGCTCAAAGCTCAAAGCTCAAAGCTCACAGCTCACAGCTCAAAGGTCGGAACTCAATGCTCAAAGCTCAAAGCTCAAAGCTCAAAGCTCAAAGCTCAAAGCTCAAAGCTCAAAGCTCAAAGCTCAAAGCTCAAAGCTCAAAGCTCAAAGCTCAAAGCTCAAAGCTCAAAGCTCAAAGCTCAAAGCTCAAAGCTCAAAGCTCAAAGCTCAATGCATAAAAGCTCACAGTTCTAACCTCAAAGCTCAGAATTCAAAGCTCAAACCCAAAGCTCAAAGCTCAAAGCTCATAGCTCAAAGCTCACAGCTCAAAGCTCACAACTGACGGCTCAAAGCTCAAAGCTCAAAGCTCACAGCTCACAGCTCAAAGCTCGGACATCAAAGCTCACAGCTCAAAGCTCACAGCTCAAAGCTCAAAGCTCAAAGCTCAAAGCTCAAAGCTCAAAGCTCATAGCTCAAAGCTCACAGCTCAAAGCTCACAACTCACGGCTCAAAGCTCAAAGCTCAAAGCTCACACCTCACGGCTCAAAGCTGAAAGCTCAAAGGTCAAAGGTCAAAGGTCAAAGGTCAAAGGTCAAAGCATAAAAGCTCAAAGCTCAAAGCATAAAAGCTCAAAGTTCAAAGCTCAAAGCCAAAACTCAAAGCTCAAAGCTCAAAGCTCAAAGCTCAAAGCTCAAAGCTCAAAGCTCAAAGCTCAAATCTCAAAGCTCAAAGCTCAAAGCTCAAAGCTCAAAGCTCAAAGCTCAAAGCTCAAAGCTCAAAGCTCAAAGCTCAAAGCTCAAAGCTCGAAACTCGAAACTCAAAGCTCGGACATCAAAGCTCACAGCTCGGAACTCAAAGCTCGGAATTCAAAGCTCAAAGCTCGGAACTCAAAGCTCAAAGCTCAAAGTTCAAAGCTCAAAGCTCAAAGCTCAAAGCTCAAAGCTCAAAGCTCAAAGCTCAAAGCTCAAAGCTCAAAGCTCAAATCTCAAAGCTCAAAGCTCAAAGCTCAAAGCTCGGAACTCAAAGCTCAAAGCTCAAAGCTCAAAGCTCAAAGCTCATGGCTCAAAGCTCACAGCTCAAAGCTCAAAGCTCAAAGCTCAAAGCTCAAAGCTCAAAGCTCAAAGCTCAAAGCTCACACCTCAAAGCTCAAAGCTCAAAGCTCAAAGCTCACAACTCACGGCTCAAAGCTCAAAGCTCAAATCTCACAGGTCAAAGCTCAAAGCTCAAAGCTCAAAGCTCAAAGCATAAAAGCTCAAAGCTCAAAGCTCAAAGCTCACACCTCAAAGCTGAAAGCTCAAAGGTCAAAGGTCAAAGCTCAAAGCTCAAAGCTCAAAGCTCACACCTCAAAGCTGAAAGCTCAAAGGTCAAAGGTCAAAGCTCAAAGCTCAAAGCTCAAAGCTCAAAGCTCAAAGCTCATGGCTCAAAGCTCACAACTCAAAGCTCAAAGCTCAAAGCTCAAAGCTCAAAGCTCAAAGCTCAAAGCTCAAAGCTCAAAGCTCAAAGCTCAAAGCTCAAAGCTCAAAGCTCAAAGCTCAAAGCTCAAAGCTCAAAGCTCAAAGCTCAAGGCTCAAAGCTCAAAGCTTTTGAGCTTAGCTCAAAGCTCAAAGCTCAAAGCTCAAAGCTCAAAGCTCAAAGCTCAAAGCTCAAAGCTCAAAGCTCAAAGCTCAAAGCTCAAAGCTCAAAGCTCAAAGCTCAAAGCTCACAGCTCACAGCTCAAAGCTCAAAGGTCGGAACTCAATGCTCAAAGCTCAAAGCTCAAAGCTCAAAGCTCAAAGCTCAAAGCTCAAAGCTCAAAGCTCAAAGCTCAAAGCTCAAAGCTCAAAGCTCAAAGCTCAAAGCTCAAAGCTCAAAGCTCAAAGCTCAAAGCTCAAAGCTCAAAGCTCAAAGCTCAATGCATAAAAGCTCACAGTTCTAACCTCAAAGCTCAGAATTCAAAGCTCAAACCCAAAGCTCAAAGCTCAAAGCTCATAGCTCAAAGCTCACAGCTCAAAGCTCACAACTGACGGCTCAAAGCTCAAAGCTCAAAGCTCACAGCTCACAGCTCAAAGCTCGGACATCAAAGCTCACAGCTCAAAGCTCACAGCTCAAAGCTCAAAGCTCAAAGCTCAAAGCTCAAAGCTCAAAGCTCATAGCTCAAAGCTCACAGCTCAAAGCTCACAACTCACGGCTCAAAGCTCAAAGCTCAAAGCTCACACCTCACGGCTCAAAGCTGAAAGCTCAAAGGTCAAAGGTCAAAGGTCAAAGGTCAAAGGTCAAAGCATAAAAGCTCAAAGCTCAAAGCATAAAAGCTCAAAGTTCAAAGCTCAAAGCCAAAACTCAAAGCTCAAAGCTCAAAGCTCAAAGCTCAAAGCTCAAAGCTCAAAGCTCAAATCTCAAAGCTCAAAGCTCAAAGCTCAAAGCTCAAAGCTCAAAGCTCAAAGCTCGGAACTCAAAGCTCAAAGCTCAAAGCTCGAAACTCAAAGCTCGGACATCAAAGCTCACAGCTCGGAACTCAAAGCTCGGAATTCAAAGCTCAAAGCTCGGAACTCAAAGCTCAAAGCTCAAAGTTCAAAGCTCAAAGCTCAAAGCTCAAAGCTCAAAGCTCAAAGCTCAAAGCTCAAAGCTCAAAGCTCAAAGCTCAAATCTCAAAGCTCGGAACTCAAAGCTCAAAGCTCAAAGCTCAAAGCTCAAAGCTCATGGCTCAAAGCTCACAGCTCAAAGCTCAAAGCTCAAAGCTCAAAGCTCAAAGCTCAAAGCTCAAAGCTCAAAGCTCAAAGCTCAAAGCTCAAAGCTCAAAGCTCAAAGCTCAAAGCTCAAAGCTCAAAGCTCAAAGCTCGGAACTCAAAGCTCAAAGCTCAAAGCTCATGGCTCAAAGCTCACAGCTCAAAGCTCACAACTCACGGCTCAAAACTCAAAGCTCAAAGCTCACACCTCACGGCTCAAAGCTGAAAGCTGAAAGCTGAAAGCTCACAGGTCAAAGGTCAAAGCTCAAAGCTCAAAGCTCAAAGCTCAAAGGTCAAAGGTCAAAGCTCAAAGCTCAAAGCTCAAAGCTCAAAGCTCATGGCTCAAAGCTCACAGCTCAAAGCTCAAAGCTCAAAGCTCAAAGCTCAAAGCTCAAAGCTCAAAGCTCAAAGCTCAAAGTTCAAAGCTCAAAGCTCAAAGCTCAAAGCTCAAAGCTCAAAGCCAAAGCTCAAGGCTCAAAGCTCAAAGCTTTTGAGCTTAGCTCAAAGCTCAAAGCTCAAAGCTCAAAGCTCAAAGCTCAAAGCTCAAAGCTCAAAGCTCAAAGCTCAAAGCTCAAAGCTCAAAGCTCAAAGCTCAAAGCTCAAAGCTCAAAGCTCAAAGCTCAAAGCTCACAGCTCACAGCTCAAAGGTCGGAACTCAATGCTCAAAGCTCAAAGCTCAAAGCTCAAAGCTCAAAGCTCAAAGCTCAAAGCTCAAAGCTCAAAGCTCAAAGCTCAAAGCTCAAAGCTCAAAGCTCAAAGCTCAAAGCTCAAAGCTCAAAGCTCAAAGCTCAAAGCTCAAAGCTCAAAGCTCAATGCATAAAAGCTCACAGTTCTAACCTCAAAGCTCAGAATTCAAAGCTCAAACCCAAAGCTCAAAGCTCAAAGCTCATAGCTCAAAGCTCACAGCTCAAAGCTCACAACTGACGGCTCAAAGCTCAAAGCTCAAAGCTCACAGCTCACAGCTCAAAGCTCGGACATCAAAGCTCACAGCTCAAAGCTCACAGCTCAAAGCTCAAAGCTCAAAGCTCAAAGCTCAAAGCTCAAAGCTCATAGCTCAAAGCTCACAGCTCAAAGCTCACAACTCACGGCTCAAAGCTCAAAGCTCAAAGCTCACACCTCACGGCTCAAAGCTGAAAGCTCAAAGGTCAAAGGTCAAAGGTCAAAGGTCAAAGGTCAAAGCATAAAAGCTCAAAGCTCAAAGCATAAAAGCTCAAAGTTCAAAGCTCAAAGCCAAAACTCAAAGCTCAAAGCTCAAAGCTCAAAGCTCAAAGCTCAAAGCTCAAAGCTCAAAGCTCAAATCTCAAAGCTCAAAGCTCAAAGCTCAAAGCTCAAAGCTCAAAGCTCAAAGCTCAAAGCTCAAAGCTCAAAGCTCAAAGCTCAAAGCTCGAAACTCGAAACTCAAAGCTCGGACATCAAAGCTCACAGCTCGGAACTCAAAGCTCGGAATTCAAAGCTCAAAGCTCGGAACTCAAAGCTCAAAGCTCAAAGTTCAAAGCTCAAAGCTCAAAGCTCAAAGCTCAAAGCTCAAAGCTCAAAGCTCAAAGCTCAAAGCTCAAAGCTCAAATCTCAAAGCTCAAAGCTCAAAGCTCAAAGCTCGGAACTCAAAGCTCAAAGCTCAAAGCTCAAAGCTCAAAGCTCATGGCTCAAAGCTCACAGCTCAAAGCTCAAAGCTCAAAGCTCAAAGCTCAAAGCTCAAAGCTCAAAGCTCAAAGCTCAAAGCTCACACCTCAAAGCTCAAAGCTCAAAGCTCAAAGCTCACAACTCACGGCTCAAAGCTCAAAGCTCAAATCTCACAGGTCAAAGCTCAAAGCTCAAAGCTCAAAGCTCAAAGCATAAAAGCTCAAAGCTCAAAGCTCAAAGCTCACACCTCAAAGCTGAAAGCTCAAAGGTCAAAGGTCAAAGCTCAAAGCTCAAAGCTCAAAGCTCACACCTCAAAGCTGAAAGCTCAAAGGTCAAAGGTCAAAGCTCAAAGCTCAAAGCTCAAAGCTCAAAGCTCAAAGCTCATGGCTCAAAGCTCACAACTCAAAGCTCAAAGCTCAAAGCTCAAAGCTCAAAGCTCAAAGCTCAAAGCTCAAAGCTCAAAGCTCAAAGCTCAAAGCTCAAAGCTCAAAGCTCAAAGCTCAAAGCTCAAAGCTCAAAGCTCAAAGCTCAAGGCTCAAAGCTCAAAGCTTTTGAGCTTAGCTCAAAGCTCAAAGCTCAAAGCTCAAAGCTCAAAGCTCAAAGCTCAAAGCTCAAAGCTCAAAGCTCAAAGCTCAAAGCTCAAAGCTCAAAGCTCAAAGCTCAAAGCTCACAGCTCACAGCTCAAAGCTCAAAGGTCGGAACTCAATGCTCAAAGCTCAAAGCTCAAAGCTCAAAGCTCAAAGCTCAAAGCTCAAAGCTCAAAGCTCAAAGCTCAAAGCTCAAAGCTCAAAGCTCAAAGCTCAAAGCTCAAAGCTCAAAGCTCAAAGCTCAAAGCTCAAAGCTCAAAGCTCAATGCATAAAAGCTCACAGTTCTAACCTCAAAGCTCAGAATTCAAAGCTCAAACCCAAAGCTCAAAGCTCAAAGCTCATAGCTCAAAGCTCACAGCTCAAAGCTCACAACTGACGGCTCAAAGCTCAAAGCTCAAAGCTCACAGCTCACAGCTCAAAGCTCGGACATCAAAGCTCACAGCTCAAAGCTCACAGCTCAAAGCTCAAAGCTCAAAGCTCAAAGCTCAAAGCTCAAAGCTCATAGCTCAAAGCTCACAGCTCAAAGCTCACAACTCACGGCTCAAAGCTCAAAGCTCAAAGCTCACACCTCACGGCTCAAAGCTGAAAGCTCAAAGGTCAAAGGTCAAAGGTCAAAGGTCAAAGGTCAAAGCATAAAAGCTCAAAGCTCAAAGCATAAAAGCTCAAAGTTCAAAGCTCAAAGCCAAAACTCAAAGCTCAAAGCTCAAAGCTCAAAGCTCAAAGCTCAAAGCTCAAAGCTCAAATCTCAAAGCTCAAAGCTCAAAGCTCAAAGCTCAAAGCTCAAAGCTCAAAGCTCAAAGCTCAAAGCTCAAAGCTCAAAGCTCAAAGCTCAAAGCTCAAAGCTCGAAACTCGAAACTCAAAGCTCGGACATCAAAGCTCACAGCTCGGAACTCAAAGCTCGGAATTCAAAGCTCAAAGCTCGGAACTCAAAGCTCAAAGCTCAAAGTTCAAAGCTCAAAGCTCAAAGCTCAAAGCTCAAAGCTCAAAGCTCAAAGCTCAAAGCTCAAAGCTCAAAGCTCAAAGCTCAAATCTCAAAGCTCAAAGCTCAAAGCTCAAAGCTCGGAACTCAAAGCTCAAAGCTCAAAGCTCAAAGCTCAAAGCTCATGGCTCAAAGCTCACAGCTCAAAGCTCAAAGCTCAAAGCTCAAAGCTCAAAGCTCAAAGCTCAAAGCTCAAAGCTCAAAGCTCAAAGCTCACACCTCAAAGCTCAAAGCTCAAAGCTCACAACTCACGGCTCAAAGCTCAAAGCTCAAATCTCACAGGTCAAAGCTCAAAGCTCAAAGCTCAAAGCTCAAAGCATAAAAGCTCAAAGCTCAAAGCTCAAAGCTCACACCTCAAAGCTGAAAGCTCAAAGGTCAAAGGTCAAAGCTCAAAGCTCAAAGCTCACACCTCAAAGCTGAAAGCTCAAAGGTCAAAGGTCAAAGGTCAAAGCTCAAAGATCAAAGCTCAAAGCTAAAAGCTCAAAGCTCGGACATCAAAGCTCACGGCTCAAAGCTCAAAGCTCGGACATCAAAGCTCACAGCTCAAAGCTCAAAGCTCAAAGCTCAAAGCTCAAAGCTCAAAGCTCGGACATCAAAGCTCAAAGCTCACAGGTCGGAACTCAATACTCAAAGCTCAAAGCTCAAAGCTCAAAGCTCAAAGCTCAAAGCTCAAAGCTCAAATCTCAAAGCTCAAAGCTCAAAGCTCAAAGCTCAAAGCTCAAAGCTCAAAGCTCAAAGCTCAAAGCTCAAAGCCCGGAACTCAAAGCTCAAAGCTCAAAGCTCAAAGCTCAAAGCTCAAAGCTCAAAGCTCAAAGCTCAAAGCTCAAAGCTCAAAGCTCAAAGCTCAAAGCTCAAAGCTCAAAGCTCAAAGCTCAAAGCTCAAAGCATAAAAGCTCAAAGTTCAAAGCTCAAAGCCAAAACTCAAAGCTCAAAGCTCAAAGCTCAAAGCTCAAAGCTCAAAGCTCAAAGCTCAAAGCTCAAATCTCAAAGCTCAAAGCTCAAAGCTCAAAGCTCAAAGCTCAAAGCTCAAAGCTCAAATCTCAAAGCTCAAAGCTCAAAGCTCAAAGCTCAAAGCTCGAAACTCAAAGCTCGGACATCAAAGCTCACAGCTCGGAACTCAAAGCTCGGAATTCAAAGCTCAAAGCTCGGAACTCAAAGCTCAAAGCTCAAAGTTCAAAGCTCAAAGCTCAAAGCTCAAAGCTCAAAGCTCAAAGCTCAAAGCTCAAAGCTCAAAGCTCAAAGCTCAAATCTCAAAGCTCAAAGCTCAAAGCTCAAAGCTCGGAACTCAAAGCTCAAAGCCCAAAGCTCAAAGCTCAAAGCTCATGGCTCAAAGCTCACAGCTCAAAGCTCAAAGCTCAAAGCTCAAAGCTCAAAGCTCAAAGCTCAAAGCTCAAAGCTCAAAGCTCAAAGCTCAAAGCTCAAAGCTCAAAGCTCAAAGCTCAAAGCTCAAAGCTCAAAGCTCAAAGCTCAAAGCTCAAAGCTCAAAGCTCAAAGCTCAAAGCTCATAGCTCGGAACTCAAAGCTCAAAGCTCAAAGCTCAAAGCTCATGGCTCAAAGCTCACAGCTCAAAGCTCAAAGCTCAAAGCATAAAAGCTCAAAGCTCAAAGCTCAAAGCTCACACCTCAAAGCTGAAAGCTCAAAGGTCAAAGGTCAAAGCTCAAAGCTCAAAGCTCACACCTCAAAGCTGAAAGCTCAAAGGTCAAAGTCAAAGGTCAAAGCTCAAAGATCAAAGCTCAAAGCTAAAAGCTCAAAGCTCGGACATCAAAGCTCACAGCTCAAAGCTCAAAGCTCGGACATCAAAGCTCACAGCTCAAAGCTCAAAGCTCAAAGCTCAAAGCTCAAAGCTCAAAGCTCGGACATCAAAGCTCAAAGCTCACAGGTCGGAACTCAATACTCAAAGCTCAAAGCTCAAAGCTCAAAGCTCAAAGCTCAAAGCTCAAATCTCAAAGCTCAAAGCTCAAAGCTCAAAGCTCAAAGCTCAAAGCCCGGAACTCAAAGCTCAAAGCTCAAAGCTCAAAGCTCAAAGCTCAAAGCTCAAAGCTCAAAGCTCAAAGCTCAAAGCTCAAAGCTCAAAGCTCAAAGCTCAAAGCTCAAAGCTCAAAGCTCAAAGCTCAAAGCTCAAAGCTCAAAGCTCAAAGCTCAAAGCTCAAAGCTCAAAGCTCAAAGCTCAAAGCTCAAAGCTCAAAGCTCAAAGCTCAAAGCTCAAAGCTCAAAGCTCAAAGCTCAAAGCTCATAGCTCAAAGCTCACAGCTCAAAGCTCACAACTGACGGCTCAAAGCTCAAAGCTCAAAGCTCATAGCTCAAAGCTCAAAGCTCAAAGCTCAAGGCTCAAAGCTCAAAGCTCAAAGCTCAAAGCTCAAAGCTCAAAGCTCAAAGCTCAAAGCTCAAAGCTCAAAGCTCAAAGCTCAAAGCTCAAAGCTCAAAGCTCAAAGCTCAAAGCTCACAGCTCACAGCTCAAAGCTCAAAGGTCGGAACTCAATGCTCAAAGCTCAAAGCTCAAAGCTCAAAGCTCAAAGCTCAAAGCTCAAAGCTCAAAGCTCAAAGCTCAAAGCTCAAAGCTCAAAGCTCAAAGCTCAAAGCTCAAAGCTCAATGCATAAAAGCTCACAGTTCTAACCTCAAAGCTCAGAATTCAAAGCTCAAACCCAAAGCTCAAAGCTCAAAGCTCATAGCTCAAAGCTCACAGCTCAAAGCTCACAACTGACGGCTCAAAGCTCAAAGCTCAAAGCTCACAGCTCACAGCTCAAAGCTCGGACATCAAAGCTCACAGCTCAAAGCTCACAGCTCAAAGCTCAAAGCTCAAAGCTCAAAGCTCAAAGCTCAAAGCTCAATGCATAAAAGCTCACAGTTCTAACCTCAAAGCTCAGAATTCAAAGCTCAAAGCTCAAAGCTCAAAGCTCAAGGCTCAAAGCTCAAAGCTCAAAGCTCAAAGCTCAAAGCTCAATGCATAAAAGCTCACAGTTCTAACCTCAAAGCTCAGAATTCAAAGCTCAAACCCAAAGCTCAAAGCTCAAAGCTCATAGCTCAAAGCTCACAGCTCAAAGCTCACAACTGACGGCTCAAAGCTCAAAGCTCAAAGCTCACAGCTCACAGCTCAAAGCTCGGACATCAAAGCTCACAGCTCAAAGCTCAAAGCCCGGAACTCAAAGCTCAAAGCTCAAAGCTCAAAGCTCACAACTCACGGCTCAAAGCTCAAAGCTCAAAGCTCAAAGCTCACAGGTCAAAGCTCAAAGCTCAAAGCTCAAAGCTCATAGCTCAAAGCTCACAGCTCAAAGCTCACAACTCACGGCTCAAAGCTCAAAGCTCAAAGCTCACAACTCACGGCTCAAAGCTCAAAGCTCAAAGCTCAAAGCTCACAGGTCAAAGCTCAAAGCTCAAAGCTCAAAGCTCATAGCTCAAAGCTCACAGCTCAAAGCTCACAACTCACGGCTCAAAGCTCAAAGCTCAAAGCTCACACCTCACGGCTCAAAGCTGAAAGCTCAAAGGTCAAAGGTCAAAGGTCAAAGGTCAAAGGTCAAAGCATAAAAGCTCAAAGCTCAAAGCATAAAAGCTCAAAGTTCAAAGCTCAAAGCCAAAACTCAAAGCTCAAAGCTCAAAGCTCAAAGCTCAAAGCTCACACCTCAAAGCTCAAAGCTCAAAGCTCACA